>OZ020507.1:136672358-137114858 GCA_963971375.1 Platycheirus rosarum
TAACCCAAGAAGAAATTCTAATGAAGGCCTCTTAACATCTATGATGAACAAATTCTTAAAAAATTAAACAAGAAGCATCTGGTTGGCCAACTGAATGTTCATCTCACTAAGAAAAGGAGAAATATATTTCTGATTTTCTTATAAAAGAAAATATTCAGCCAGAATTTTCAGAAATATGTGGCAATCCAGAAAAAAAGTCACTTGCAAAGCTGATTTTAAATTCGTTTTGGAGAAAATTTGGACAGCATCAAAATCAACTTCAAACTGTTGTTCTGAACAACCCTTCAACTTTGTTTCATTTGCGATATGTGTCATTCACCGTATAACACAAAAAATGCTCATCGTGATTGTTTTGGTCTTTGTTCGCAATGCCAGCATTCTTCAAAATGCAAAGAAACACAGAAAAAATTCTATGCAAAGACTGTAAGCGAAATTTTAAAGAAACAGAATGCTATGACAACCAAAAAATGAGCAGCTCGTCAGGAAAACTGTGAATCTGCGAGCAAATAAAAAGATGCCTCGCTTGTTTAAAATCCTATGGAGGTAGCCGACAACATATTTGTGGTGAGTTCTATTGCAAGAACTGTAAACAACATGTACCCGAAGACCATATGTGTTTCATCATGCCTGATACGAGAAAACCAAATTTGGAAAATTTTGTGTACATATTTTATGACCTTGAAAGTCACCAAGAAAAAGTTATTGGAGAAAAAGGAATGCATGAGGGAGATGAAGCAACAAAAACAAAGGCTTTAATAACACAACATGAACCAAATTTATGTGTGTTTCAAAACAAATTCAGCCAATGCGTGGAATGTCTTTATTTGCATTTCTGTCAATATTGCAAATTATCCTTGAACGTTCTGAAAGGAGAAGACGTTATACATAAGTTTGTTCATCCTCGAAACTCGGAAAAAATTTAAAAAGTGAAAGTAGTTGCCCAAGTTATAGTTCCAATCAAAATAAAAAAAACGATTTTGAATTTGGGCAGAGCTTCGCCGTAGCTTTTATTTAAACAAAATGAACAATTCTGATAATTTACATGGCGTTTTTATAGTTTTGTTTCTGTTTCTGCAATTTGAACAAAAAAATGCAAAACCCACACAAAATATTAAACTCAGCATTAATTCATAAAACTCATATCCATTTTGTTCTTTTAAATAAAAAGTTTAAGATTTCATTTCAATTTATTTTCTCATAAGTTAAAAAGAATGCGAATGCAATACAAAATGTAAACTTCAGCATTTAATCAAACTCATGTTACATTTCCTTCCTTCGAATAATAATTTGTTTCATTTTTGCATTTTATTCATATCATCTTTCATTATTTTCCCCATAGATAACTAGCTAAGTACAATGTCTTTATTTTTTTGTATGCTGAAGTAATTGCTATACGTATGTTAAACGTTAATGTGTGGTGGCGGCATAACTCCTCCCCCCTCGGTTTAAGGCACGGGTGCCGGGGTTATTGACACTTCTCTTACGGGATTACTATGATGAATAAAGTGTTGTTTGTAGTAGATGATTGGCAAAATCAGGAGAATCACGAAAACTGTTGTTTTTAATCCGGTAGACAAATATTCTTGTGTTCTTGTATTAAGGTCCAGATATTAAATTTGTTCCCTGTTGTAAAAGTGGTATTATTCTAGCTTTTCGAGGCTGAGTTTCTGTTTGGTATTAGATGTGAGGGAATTATTTGAATTTGATCCCAAAGAATGTTGTATTGAACTTTGTTTATTGTAATGTCACATTGTTCGCAATGAATTAAAATGGTTCCGGTTATGTTTTTACTCTCAATACCGCAATTCGTCTTCAGCTCAGTTGGTGGTGCATTTATTATAATTATATATTGATATTCCGTTTGGTGATTTGTTGAAGTTGTAATTCAATGGCTTCAAAAATTTTATTTATATATGTAAGCTCAAGAGGACTCAGTACCTTTTTAGAAATTATATTTAATTTTGCCATGTAAATCGATTCCGCGATATCCCTAAAATGCAATTTTAAAGAGTCGATGTTGAAGTTCGTTTATGTATGTATTGAAAGCTATCCTGTTCCGTTCGTATTTTGTTTAAAAGAGCCAGTTGGTACTTGTTCAAAAAGTTTTCCAATATTTCCTGTTGTTCGTTAATATGTTTGGTAATATTTTTAAATCTTTGCTCCATTTCGTGATTTATTTGGCTTTGTTGCATTGAAACCCTTTCAAAAGAATGTTGGTTTGTTTTAAGGTTTTCTATTTGTCTATTTATTTCTATTGCGTCTGATTCATCCGTGTTTCCTGTTATGCCCTTAATGACAGATCCTTACCCGTTGATCAGCCCTCTTTTGTTTCCGTTTGCGAGGAAGAATGATCCCCAATTGTCGAACCAATTCTTGAAATATGAAATTTGTAATTTCAACCATTAAACTCAGATTTTTGGTATTATTGATAATATCAACGGATTTCTTAATTTTGTCTATACTTTCTGAATAAAGGTCTAAATCGATTATGCGGATAAGATTTGTATGTGCTTCAATGATTTTGGCTGAGCCCAGTTTTAATGGCAGAAGACCTTTGCTGTTTGAAAGGTCGTGGATTTCAATCTTTTGTGTGTTAGCTTGAAGCAGAAGCCTGAAATTTAAGTTTTCTTTTAGTTTTACTTTTATGGAGTTTTTGTTTTTTTTTGTGGTTATAAGTCTGACTTTATTATATCTTAAAACTACTTGTTTGCTAAATCTAGGTGTTACTTTATTTCTCCTACATTCTTTTCTATAAACTATTGATCCGGATTTAAGGTATTCGGGTTGTTTCCTATTTTGATTCAATTTTTTTAATATTTTCTTGGTTTTGTTTCTATGATTTATTTCTTACAGAAGAGTACAGATTGCCTTGAAATTCATTTAGTTTTCTCAAATAATCGTCGACAAATTTTTTTATTCTTGAACTTATATGTCCACCCATAAAAAAGTTCGAAGGGTGTTAGTTTAGTTGTTGAGTGTATAGCATTATTATATGTTACCTACTAATGTTTCGTTCAGAATTTCTTCGTGCTCCTTGCTTTATTTTTGTTGTAAATAAGCCTATAAATTTCCGTTAAGGTGGAGTGCATCCGTTCAACTGGTGCGTTACTGCTACTTTGTTGAAAAGAAGTAATGTTGTGTTCTACGCTAAATTGTTGACAAAAGTCTTTGAATATCAAAGAACTAAATTCTGTTCCTTGATCTGTTATTAGTTTTTTTGGGATGCCGTGTAGGCTCATAAAGTGCATAAGATTTTTGATGATTGTAATGCTATTTCTGTCTGAAAATGTATACGCAGCTCCAAATTTAGAAAATTTATCTGTAAGCGTTAACATTTGTTTGTTGTTGCTATTATTTCTAAAGGTTGAGTGGAGTTTTGTGGAATTTGGTAAACAATTTTTTTGGGTTCCTATCATATTTTGAAAGCTGGCAAAATTCACAGTCATTTATTATTTTCGTGATTTTATTTTTCATGAAAGGAAAGTAGCTTTCACGTTTAAGATGATTTAAGGTTTCTGATATTCCCCTATGATTAGATTTATTGTGATAATCGCTAATAATATTGTCTTGTTCGTCGTTCTTTGTAATATCTTTTAAGAATTCAGTGCATCTGACTAATTTGAAAACTTGAGATTGAGAGAAATATTTTTAAAAGACTGTGCATTATTCGGAAAACATCATTACTTGCAGCGTAAACTGTTGTCAGTTTGTTTGGATGTAAATATTGTTTGAGGATTTAAACGATATTTGTTTCATTAAAACTTGGAAGTCTGACAACTCGGCGTTGTTTTTTCTGAAAGAGTATGTAAAGGGATGTTGTTGGTGTTTTGTCTAAATGCGTTGAGTGGCTGTTCTGAAACTCCAATTCCGTCATCAAGATTTTCTTGCGCTGAATGAACTGTAGTTCCTCCTGTTGCTTGAACAGATTCATTTGTGTTCATTTCTATTTGAGTTGGCTTGATCCGTCTAAGGGCGTCGGCATTAGTGTTTTCTTTTCCTTTTTTGAAAATGACTTCGTAGTCAAACTCTTCGAGTTTGAGACGCCATCTTATAATCTTAGAACTACCATCTTTTAAGGAAAAGAGCCACGTCAGAGGTCTATGGTCCGTAATTATTTTGAATTTCCTACCGAAAAGGTAGTGACGAAAGTATTTTGTCGCCCAAACAATTGCTAGCAACTCTTTCTCTGTCGTGTTATAATTTATTTCAGAATCTGACAAGGTTCTGGATGCATAGCAAACAGACTTATCGGAAACTATAGGGCCTTGACTTAACACAGCTCCTATGGCAAAGTCACTTGTATCTGTGGACAAATTAAAGGTTTTAGTGAAGTCTGAATATTGAAGTAACGTTACGTTAGTAAGAATGTCCTTGCAGTGATTGAAGCATTTTGTCGTCGAGTTTTATCTTCCTTTCCTTTTTCAGGCATTCGGTCATTGGTTTCGTCATTTTTACGAAGTCTTGGATGGACTTCCTGTAATAGCCGAATAGGCCCAAAAATGACTTAATTGCCTTAGCTGTTCTGGGGATAGGGAATTCTTTTACTGCACGTATTTTGTCTGGGTTAGGTCGAACACTTTGAGGGGTAACGATGTGTCCTAAGAATTGAACTTCCTTCCTCAGGAATTCACACTTGTTTAGTTGAATTTTGAGATTAAAATCTCGAAGTCTTTTGAAAATTTTTCCTGAAGTGAGCTTGAAAATATGATAATATCGTCCATGTATACTAAGCATATTCTCCCAATAAGTTCACCAAGTATGTTATCCATAACTCTTTGGAATGTTGACGGAGCATTGCGTAAGCAAAATGGCATTCGTATAAACTCATAATGTCCGTTATTAACCGTGAAGGCAGTTTTAAAAATATTCCTTGGGTCGAGTGTCGTGAAATAATTGCATCGCCCCAATTTATCCAGAATGTCAGTAATATTAGGAATCGGATACCGATCACTAATAGTTTTGTCATTTAATTTGCGGTAGTCAATGACTAACCGCCATTTTTGTTTACCAGTGGCATCAGTTTTTTTCGGAACAATCCAGATGGGACTGCTCCAGGGAGAGAAACTAGGTCGAATTATGCCTTGTCTGAGGAGATCTTGAATTTGGGAATGAATCTCAGTTTTATGAATTTCCGGGTATCTGTACGATTTCTTGTAGACAGGTAAGTCATCGCCTGTTCTAATACAATGTTGTTCGTCGTTAGTAAAAGATAGCTTGTCTCCTTCCTTAAAAATATGTCGTCGAACTGCTTACACAATTTAAAAAGTGCTTTTTGTTCTTCTGAATTTAGATGATCTGTTTTAAGTGTATTCAGAAGTTATTCGTGAGATGAAAATTCGCTGTCCTGTATTATATGTTTAATGTATATGTTATTGACTTCAAAATAATTAGACATTGGCTCAACTTTAAAGGGTTGTTCAATAAAAAGTGTTTGATTTTAGAAATTTATTTATATAAGTTGCTTTTGTATAAAATTCACCACTTTTTTTGTCAACGGGAATTCTCGCAATAATTTTTTGGTATGGTTTTTGGTTTTGGTTTAAAATAAAGTTTTTGGGTTGAATTGTCTGTTTCAAAGAGTTCTCTTTTAAAGTCAATTTTAGCACCCAATTGTTCCAGGATATTCAATATTCATGCCTAAAAGTCCATTGAAATAGTTATGAAATTTTAAAATCATAAATTTGAACTTAGTATTTGAATTAAATTCTTTGAAAGCTGGTATGGTTATTTGTTTATTTAATGCATGTTCGTTCAGAACAGTTTTATTTTAACTGTGGAAACTATTTCATGGGTCCTGGGGTCCATATGTTCTAGGTTGATAAAGCTCACGGAGGCACCTGTGTCAATTAAAAAATTTGAATTTTGCCCAAAAGGGTATTTTATGTTAATGTAGGGTAATTGATTTGAATCGTGATTGTTTATATCTATGTATCCGAATTGTTCTCCAAGGCAGTTAAACGAACATTAGCCTCATCAATTTCATTAATTGTTTCTTTATTTTAAGTAATCTCAGGGTTATTTTAATAATAATCCTCAAAGGGATATATACTACTTGAGTTTCCATCTATGTTGTGAACTTCTTTAAAAGCATAATTTTTAGATGGTGCATTATTATTGAATCTATTGGGTTGGTAAGAGTTACTGTAATGGTTTTGGCTATTCCTGGAGTTTCCACTTCCTATGGACATAGGTACGGGTCGTTGTTGGGGCTTACTAAATTGTCTAGCACAAATCCGTTTGAATTTGTTGTTGTTTGATTATTGTTGACTTGTGACCATCTTTGTTGGTTATAAGGGTATATTAAAAGTCCTTGATTGTACATGTTGCTAGCTGGTTCATATTAAAAATCTGAATTGGTTTATTGTAATTAAATGGAGTATTAAAGGGTCTTGAATTATTGCTATAGTTTAAATGTGCAAATTTTGAGGGATTGTTATAGTTATTTCTGTGTAATATTTTTTGAATGGAAACAGTGGATTTGAAGTTTTATTCATTGAATACTGCGTGTAGAAGGTATTTTGTTCTTTAATGCAGAAGCTGAAAGCTTTTGAAAGGTTCTTTGATTTTATTGCCCTGATCGTTGCACCCATCGGTTCTTTTATTCCCGATAAAAAGGTACTCAAACACATGTCAGAGAAGAGTTGTGTTTTAGATGAGATTATAGCAGAGTCTCTCTCATGAATATTTGTATGGTTGGTTAGGGTTGAAGAAATTTCTATTATTTTAGAATAAAATTGTTCTATAGTTTCATTACCTTGTTTAAGTGCTTAGAGGTCTTTAATTAAAGAGGTTTCGTTCCTCTTAACTGAATAGTGAAGTATAATATGTCCCTCTATTTCCGACCAGTCCAAAGGAGTACCAAACATATTTACCACTTCATTGCCATCTCCTGTTACTTTATTCCTAATAGCTCTTAAAATGATGTTTGCATAATGTGTGCTACTAATACTTAACATTAGTGGAAAAATTTCTTCCACATTTTTAATAAAGTCGAAAAGTAGTCCTGGGTTTCCGTCGTACTTTGGGAGGTCTTTAATAGCTTCAGGGATTTTTAATGAATTTAAGACGTTGTTGACATTGCTTTAGGGATTTTTAGTGAATTTAAGACGTTGTTGACATTGACTTAATTTATGTCAGTGGCAACATTACATTGATTAGGATTTTCCACGCCGGTAGCTGCGGTGCTATTTCTTGCGTCATTCATAACATTTGCAGCAAAAAATTGACCAAGATTTTCCGCTCCGCTTGCTGCGGTGCTATTTTCTCATGGGGGTATTAATATTGGAATAGGGAAAAAACGATTTCGGTACTTACATGCATGCAATTTCCCAAACCGGGTTCATCGTATCGTTGTGGTGGTCGTTTAACTGGGTTTCTTTTCACCGATGTTCTTTCGATGATGATCGTTCCTGCTCTTAGCTGTAGCACTGCACTAAATTTATAAATTAATTTTTTTTCACAGAGTTGTTTATAATGTGTTCTTTTGTATTGTGATGTGGCAACAAGTTTAGATATTCGGAGGATACATTTTGTAAACTAACGAAATCTGTTGGATTCATTGTGTACAACAACCACCATTTATTGTGTACAACAACCACCATTTATTGTGTACAACAACCACCATTTATTGTGTACAACAACCATGCCCCTAGAAGTATGCTACATATTTGCAACATGTTTTAACTTAGTACTAAATCGAACTTGACGAAACAATTCGAGACTCGAATTAGTACCGAAAGCTTAGATTGTGCCAGAACCAGACAGAAGCTTCCAGAAGCTTTTAAAGTTGTATAAATACAAGAGTAGATTGCATTGAGAGTTCAGTTTATTTTCGAAAGTGGAATTGTTAACAACTGGAAGTATTAGTAAAAAGTGATTGAATTGAGATTAAATAAAAAGTGTTGAATTATAAAAACGTATTTGAATTGTGAATAAGTGGAATAAGTTAAATTGGTGTTATTTAAACTGAAAGACGTTGTGTTTAATAAAATAAAGGGATTTGTTGTATTAATTTGGAATTTTGATTGAGTTTTATTTGTCGAACCCCAGGCCAAAATATCACATTGGTGTCAGAAATTGGGGATAAAACTCAGTAAAGTGCTAGAAAATTCCATAGTGACATTTTTTAAAACAGTTTCGGTGACTCATTTAATTGTGAAAGTGGAATTTTCCAGAAACTATTGAACTGATTGTGCTATAAAACTGTGAATAGCGAGTATTTTTGTTAAAAATAGTGTTGGAAAAAGATCTTTCTAGAAGAGACATTAAAATAAAACTGACTGTGTTGCGAAAATAGTGTTTCAGTTACATAAAATGGGTCGAAAATTAGAACAATTGACAACAGCTGAGTTGAAAGAAGAATTAGGAAAACGAAATCTTCAGACTTCGGGGCTGAAAAAGGAACTATTGCTCCGACTTCAGAATGCTATCACTCAGGATGGTGGAGACCCCGATACCATGTTGTTCGATGTTGAAGAACAAGGAAGAGAATGCAAAGTAAGTACAGCCGATGAGATGCCTGCTTTCATGAAGTTGCTTCTGTCGAAATTCGACGAACAAAAGAATGAGCAGAAGAATTCGTTGGAAATTCTCCAGCAGCAACTAAGCGATCAAAAGAACGTTCTCGAAAGCAAATTTGATGGTCTCGAAAACAAACTCGATACACAGAATGTTCTCTTCGACAAAAGGCTTCAAACAATCGATGAGAAATTCGAAGCCAAAATAGAAAACTTGGAAGAAAAGTTCGTAAGTGTAGAGCAACAGTACGAACATCTGGCTAAGGAATTTGATTCTTTGAAAAAGCAGAAGGTTCGGGAATATTCGAGCGACGGTCCACGAAGAAAGGAAATGCAGCCCCCTGTCTTCGATGGTCAAACATCATGGCCAATTTATAAGAGGCAGTTCGAAGCTGCCGCCTTGACGAACAACTGGGATAACGAAGACAAATCAATTGCTCTTACGCTTGCTCTCAGAGGAACAGCTGCCGAATTGCTGCAGACCATTCCTGAAGACAAACATCAGGATTATGATGCCATGGTCAAGGCAATCGAGATGAGGTTTGGCGACGACCACATGCAGCAAGTTTACCGAGTCCAGTTGCGTCGAAGGGTCCAGACAAGAGGTGAAACGCTACAACAATTGCAAGCTGACATCGAGCGCTTGGCCAATTTGTCTTATCCCAATACCAGCAGGGAAATCATAAACGAACTGGCAACCGATGCGTTCACTAATGCCATTGCAGATGGAAAACTACAAATGGCTGTGAGAATGGCAGGTAAGAAAACGCTCGCTGAGGCTTTAGCATTTGCCCTGACAATGGAAGCAGCAGACCAAGCTTCGCAAGGTAGCCATCGCGTCAGGGAAATGGCTACACTAGAGTGCTCATGTCAACGTGTCGACATTGAAAGACAAAACCCGAACACTGCTCGAGGTCAAATGAGATGCTGGAATTGCAACAAGCTAGGACACCTACAGCGACAATGCAGATCTCCACCTAGACAGGTAAGCTGCCCACATTGCGCAAGGAGGAGGCAGAATGACGAAGCATCTGGCAGGAATAAGACTCACACTGCTGGACAAGCTTCTGATCAACAGCAGGCGGGAAACGCCTAAGAACCAACTTCGCGGGGCTGAAGTTGGTTGATGGAATCGACGCCCCCAGGACCATCATCCAAGTTTCGCAAACTACACGCTGCAGCAAGAGCTTGACAGTGGAGACAGTCATCAGAAACAGAAAATGTGTGGCCACTATCGACACGGGTGCCACAGCCTCCATAATCAGAAGAGACCTTGTTCAGACATCCTGGCTACATAACACCAGCTGCTACACTCTGAAGACAGCTACGGGAGAAGCAGCAAAAGTATACGGGGAGGTATTTCTAAAGATACAACTGGCAGGGTTGACCTTCTCACATGCATTCTTGGTAGCCGACATATGCGACGAATGCATCATTGGAGTGGATTTCATGAAGGCACATGAAGTAATCATAGACCTTCGAATGCAAGTGTTAAGGTATCGAACCGTTGAGATCCCTATGGTATACGGAAACGAGAACGCTGTGAATCTTCGGGCGGTTATAAGCAGAGATGAAGTCCTACCACCTTCTTCAGAGACAGTTCTTTGGACGCGTTTGGAGGGTGATCCTGGGAACCACCGATTCTATTTCATTGAAGCAGATAATAAAGAAGACTTTCCAAGCTATATCGTTGGAAAAATTTTAGTAGAACCAAAGAAAAACATGGTTCCGGTAAGGCTGATGAATCCGAACAAACACTCCGTCAAGCTCAGACAAGGAGAGGTGATTGGAAGATGCGTACCCATTGCAGCCATATCGACAACATCTGGGAGTGAATCTGCGAGTCCTGTTTCTGCAACAAAATTGGCTGAGGTATGTAATGCTATCCTTGAAAATTGTGAGCTAAATCAGGAGCAGAAAACCATGGCCAAAAATCTCATTGGCGAGTTTGCTGATATATTTGCATCGCAGGATGGAGACTATGGTCGAACACACCTAGTACAGCACCGAATAGACACCGGTGATAGCAGACCGATCCGACAACCTGCTAGAAGACTTCCATTGGCAAAACAGTCGGAAGTCGATGAGATGATATCAACCATGGAAAAAGACGGTCTAATCGAAAACTCAAAAAGTCCGTGGGCATCACCCGTTGTACTAGTGAAAAAGAAGGACGGCAGCACTCGATTCTGCGTGGATTACCGGAGGCTCAACGATGTCACCAAGAAGGACAGCTACCCCTTGCCTCGAATAGATGACACCTTGGATACCCTTTCTGGAGCGAAATGGTTTTCCACCCTCGATCTGAAAAGTGGCTACTGGCAGGTACAGATCCATCCAGAAGACAAAGAAAAGACCGCTTTCACAACGGGAAATGGACTATGGCAGTTTACCGTTATGCCATTTGGCTTGTGTAACGCTCCAGCTACCTTTGAGCGTTTAATGGAACGTGTGTTACAGGGTCTGACATGGAAAACCTGCCTGGTATACTTGGATGACGTCATCGTTGTGGGAAAGACGTTCGCTGAACATCGCGACAACTTGAGGGAGGTGTTTACACGACTTCGAACAGCACATTTGAAACTTAATCCAAAAAAATGTGCTCTGTTCAAACCTGAGGTGAAATATTTGGGACATGTGATATCATCAAACGGAGTAAAAACTGACCCGGAGAAAATCGAAGCCGTGAAAAATTGGCCAGATCCCGCAGACAAACACCAACTGAGGAGCTTTCTCGGTCTCGCCACATATTACAGGAGGTTCGTAAAGGATTTTGCCGGAATTGCAAAGTGTCTGCACCAGCTAACTGAGAAGGGTAGACAATTTAAATGGTCAGGTGAGTGCAAAAGAAGCTTTCAACATCTAAAACAGCGACTTTGTGAGGCACCAATACTAGCTTACCCCACCCCTGGAAAGACATTTATTGTGGACGCGGATGCTAGTAACGTGGGTGTTGGAGCAGTTCTGTCGCAGATACACGATGGGGAGGAGAAAGTGGTAGCCTATTTTAGCAAAGTTCTGTCGCGACCAGAGAGAAACTACTGTGTAACCAGACGGGAACTCCTTGCTCTGATACTGGCGACAAAACATTTCCATAAATATCTGTATGGACAGAGATTCATCCTGCGTACCGATCACGCCGCTTTAAAATGGTTGCTACAGTTCAAAAATCCTGAGGGGCAAGTAGCAAGATGGATCGAACGATTGCAGACTTACGACTTCGAAGTACAGCATCGCAAAGGAAGACTGCACTGCAATGCGGACGCGCTTTCCCGCAGACCATGTGAGCCCAGTTGCAAACATTGTGCGCGAAAAGAGGAAAAGGATGAAGGTATATCTGTCCAGAGAATAAGAGCCGAACCTGTAGAGGGTTGGAGTGCCGAAGAAATTCGTAATGCACAAAAAGAAGACCCTGACATCGAGCCAATCCTTGCATGGAAGGAATCTATGGAGAAACCAAACGCAAGAGACATCTCCGACAGAAGTCCTACTTTAAAGGCATACTGGGCGCAGTGGGACTCTCTCCATGTGGAAGATGGTGTTTTGCGAAGAAAATGGGAAATGCCGGATGGAAGATCCTTTAAGATGCAGCTTGTGGTTCCACGATCAAAAGTAGAGGAGATCCTACGAGAAATGCATGCTGGAATATCCGGTGGGCACTTGGGAATCAACAAAACACTGGAAAAGGTACGGGAACGCTTTTATTGGCTAAGCGCAAGAAACGATGTAGAGAGCTGGTGTCGAAAGTGCACAACATGCGCGGCTAGCAAGGGACCCAAAGTCAAAACACGAGGTAAAATGCACCAGTACAACGTGAGCGCCCCGTTTGAAAGAATCGCCGTTGACATCACAGGTCCGTTCCCGGAAACTGAAAACGGTAGCCGTTATATCCTTGTTATCATGGACTACTTCAGCAAGTGGCCGGAGGCTTTTGCGATACCCAATCAAGAAGCTAAGACTGTTGTCGAGCAGATAGTGGACCACTGGGTCTGCAGGTTCGGGGTGCCTATGGAATTGCATTCCGACCAAGGGCGAAACTTCGAGTCGAAGGTATTCCAGGAAGTATGCGCATCCCTCGGGTTAAAGAAAACAAGAACAACACCTCTTCATCCACAGTCTGATGGAATGGTAGAACGATTTAACAAGACCTTGAAGGAACATCTGTCCAAAGTCGTGAACGAGAACCAACGGGATTGGGATCGGCGAATTCCTTTATTTCTTATGGCCTACCGGAATGCGGTTCATAGTACAACTGGATACACTCCATCCGAAATTCTATTTGGACGAACTGCCCGGCTTCCAAGTGAGCTAAGATTCGGATTTCCTATTGAAGACCCAAAATGCGAAGAGGACTACGTGTTGGATCTTAGAGAAAGGATCAACGACATTCACCAGAGAACAAGAAACAACATAAAAATTGCGAGTGACCGCATGAAGACCAGATACGATGCGAGAGCAACAGCACCTGAATTCAACGAGGGAGATCTGGTATGGCTTTATAACCCACATCGCAAAAAGGGAAAATCGCCCAAGCTTCAGCAGGACTGGGAAGGTCCCTACCAAATAGTTACGCGCATTAATGACGTCGTTTTCCGAATCCAACGAGGACCAAGAGCAAAAATGAAAATTGTCCATTTGGATCGACTGCATCGTTACCACGGAAACAATGATGATGTGCTTGTTCGGGACGAACAAAACTAAGAGGGGGACAATGTGATGTGGCAACAAGTTTAGATATTCGGAGGATACATTTTGTAAACTAACGACATCTGTTGGATTCATTGTGTACAACAACCACCATTTATTGTGTACAACAACCACCATTTATTGTGTACAACAACCACCATTTATTGTGTACAACAACCATGCCCCTAGAAGTATGCTACATATTTGCAACATGTTTTAACTTAGTACTAAATCGAACTTGACGAAACAATTCGAGACTCGAATTAGTACCGAAAGCTTAGATTGTGCCAGAACCAGACAGAAGCTTCCAGAAGCTTTTAAAGTTGTATAAATACAAGAGTAGATTGCATTGAGAGTTCAGTTTATTTTCGAAAGTGGAATTGTTAACAACTGGAAGTATTAGTAAAAAGTGATTGAATTGAGATTAAATAAAAAGTGTTGAATTATAAAAACGTATTTGAATTGTGAATAAGTGGAATAAGTTAAATTGGTGTTATTTAAACTGAAAGACGTTGTGTTTAATAAAATAAAGGGATTTGTTGTATTAATTTGGAATTTTGATTGAGTTTTATTTGTCGAACCCCAGGCCAAAATATCACAGTATATATTTTTTTCCACTTGGTATTTATTTCCTTCTTGCTTTATTTTAATAATTTTTTTTATATATATATGTGGATAACAATTACAATTATTATTCGCGTTTTCCTTTTTAAAAATCGGAGCACTTTGCAATATTTTCATTCGCGTTTCAATTTTATATACGCGTAAACAATTTTTTTTTTCACAACAACAATCTCAAACTCAGTTGCTCGACTGCGCCAGTTATAGTTCCAATTAAAATAAAAAAAAATATTTTGAATTTGGGCAGAGCTTCGCCGTAGCTTTTATTTAAACTACATGAACAATTCTGATAATTTACATGTCGTTTTTATAGTTTTGTTTCTGTATCTACAATTTGAAAAAAAAGGCAAAACGCAAACAAAATGTTAAACTCAGCATTAATTCATAAAACTAATATCCATATTGTTCTTTTAAATAAAAAGTTTAAGATTTCATTTCAATTTATTTTCTCATAAGTTAAAAAGAATGCTACATGTTACATTTCCTTCCTTCGAATAATAATTTTTTTCATTTTGCATTTTATTCATATCATCTTTCCTAATTTTTCCCATAGATAACTAGCTAAGTACAATGTCTTTATTTTTTTTATGCTGAAGTAATTGCTATACGTATGTTAAAAGTTAATTTGTGGTGGCGGCATAACTCCCACAATGGTCCAGCTTACGTTCATCAATTTATTTTGATCTATATTCTAAAAAAAAACAGAGGTAAGCCCCGAATTAATTACTCAATAAACTACTTTCCTATGGCGTTATTGAAACTCCCAAAAGCGTTTGACTTGCTGCCGGTTTTAAAGATAGGTAACTTTCCGTATCTTTTCAACACAAAAGAAAATGAAGAGTACATTGGATTCATACCAGCAATTGAATTTTACAATGCCAATACCCATGTCGGAAGAACGCGCTATTTTCTTAAAATGGTATTCTCAACATCAAAATGATTATTTTGATATGAAGCACGAGCTTGTCGAACACTGAAAAAGTGATGTAAAAATATTGACAGGGGCTTGCTCGCAATTTAGAAAATTTTATCTTTCGCAATGCAACGTTGAAGATTTTAAGAATCAGTAACGATTGCTTCAGCTTGCAATCTTTTATATAAACGCAACTTTCTCAAGCCAAACACTATCCGATTAATACCCAAAAAAAGATATGGATGTTTTGGGAAGAGCAGAAAAGAAACATAAACATCAAACATTCTTATAAAGGCAAAGAGGTTATTATCAACGGAGTAAAAGTTGATGGTTTTTGTGAAGAAACCAAACAGATTTTTGAATTCCATGGGTGCTATTAAAATGGTCATCCTCTTTGCTTGAAGTACAAATGCGATGATCCTCTACACGAAAATGAACTTGATACAAATCAGAGGTATGAAGGAACCATTGCTAAAACTTAAAGATTGAGAAGCTTAACTACGTGGTAATTGAAATATGGTCTTGTATTTTTCAAAGCCATCTTAAGTCATTTAATAGAGAAGAATTGAATTTCATAAACACGCATCAACTTATTCAAGGCTCCCCATTTAGTCGCCGTGATGCTTTTTATGGCGGACGTACCGGAAACACAGTCAGTTATTATAAATGTAAAAAATGCGAAAAAATTAAATACATAGATGTTTGCTCTCTGTACCCATGGGTTTGTAAGAACGGAAAATTCCACATTGGCCATCCTAAAATTCACATTACTGACGATGCAATATGTGTAACAACGAAATTGGATAGGATAAATGGACTTGTGAAGTGTAAAATTTTACCTCCAGAAAACCTGCTTCATCCGGTATTGCCTATGAAACAAAATGACAAGCTCATGTTTTCATTAAGTAAAAGCTGCGGTGATGAAAAAATCAATGAACAAATGTGTACTCATACTAATGAGCAAAGAGCAATGGTTGGGACTTGGGTAATTGACGAGGTCATAAAAGCAGTTGAAAACGGCTACAGTATACTTTCCATTTTTGAAATATGGGAATATAATGTAGTCCAATATAACCCAACAAGAAATTCTAATGATGGCCTCTTAATATCTATGATGAACAAATTCTTAAAAATTAAACAAGAAGCATCTGGTTGGCCAACTCAATGTTCATCTCACCCAGAAAAGGCGAAATATATTTCTGATTTTCTTAAAAAAGAAAATATTCAGCTAGAATTTTAGAAATATGTGGCAATCTAGGAAAAAAGTCACTTGCAAAGCTGATTTTAAATTCGTTTTGGGGAAAATTCGGACAGCGTGAAAATCAACTTCAAACTATTGTTCTGAACAACCCTTCACTTTTATATGGGAATATTATGTAGTCCAATATAACGCAACAAGAAATTCTAATGAAGGCCTCTTTACATCTATGATGAACAAATTCTTAAAAAATTAAACAAGAAGGATCTGGTTGGCCAACTGAATGTTCATCTCACCAAGAAAAGGAGAAATGTATTTCTGATTTTCTTAAAAAAGAAAATATTCAGCTGGAATTTTCAGAAATATGTGGCAATCCAGGAAAAAGGACACTTGAAAAGCTGATTTTAAATTCGTTTTGGGGAAAATTTGGACAGCATCAAAATCAACTTCAAACTGTTGTTCTGAACAATCCTTCGAGTTTATTTCATCTGCGATATGTGTCATTCACCGTATAACACAAAAAATGCTCATCGTGATTGTTTTGGTCTTTGTTCCCAATGCCAGCATTCTTCAAAATGCAAAGAAACACCGAAAAAAAATTCTATGCGAAGACTGTAAGCGAAATTTTAAAGAAACAGAATGCTATGACAACCAAAAAATGAGCAGCTCATCAGGAAAACTTTGAATCTGCGAGCCGATAAAAAGATGCCTCGCTTATTTCAAATCCTATGGAGGTAGCCGATAACATATTTGTGATGATTTGTTTTGCAAGAGCTGTTAACTATGTTAACAACATGTACCCCAAGACCATATGTGTTTCATCATGCCTGATACGAGAAAACCAAATTTGGAAAATTTGTTGTACATATTTAATGACCTTGAAAGTAACCAAGAAAAAAGTTATTGGAGAAAAAGGAATGCATGAGGGAGATGAAGCAACAACAACAAAGGCCTTAAGAACACAACATGAACCAAATTTATGTGTGTTTCAAAACAAATTCAGCCAATGCGTGGAATGTCCTGATTTGCATTTCTGTCAATATTGCAAATTATCCTTGAACGTACTGAAAGGAGAAGACGTTATACATAAGTTTGTTCATCCTCAAAACTCGGAAAAAATTAAAAAAGTGAAAGTAGTTGCCCAAGTTATAGTTCCAATCAAAATAAAAAAAACGATTTTGATTTTGGGCAGAGCTTCGCCGTAGCTTTTATTTAAACACAATGAACAATTCTGATAATTTACATCGCGTTTTTATAGTTTTGTTTTTGTATCTGCAATTTGAACAAAAAAATGCAAAACGCACACAAAATGTTAAACTCAGCATTAATTCATAAAACTATATCCATTTTGTTCTTTTAAATAAAAAGTTTAAGATTTCATTTCAATTTATTTTCTCATAAGTTAAAAAGAATGCGAATGCAATACAAAATGTAAACTTCAGCATTTAATCAAACTCATGTTACATTTCCTTCCTTCGAATAATAATTTTTTTCATTTTGCATTTTATTCATATCATCTTTCCTAATTTTTCCCATAGATAACTAGCTAAGTACAATGTCTTTATTTTTTGTATGCTGAAGTAATTGCTATACGTATGTTAAACGTTTATTTGTGGTGGCGGCATAACTCCCACAATGGTCAAGCTTACGATCATCAATTTATTTTGATCTATATTCTAAAAAAAAACAGAGGTAAGCCCCAAATTAATTACTCAATAAACTACTTTCCTATGGCGTTATCGAAACTCCCAAAAGCGTTTGACTTGCTGCCGGTTTTAAAGATAGGTTACTTTCCGTATCGTTTCAACACAAAAGAAAATGAAGAGTACATTGGATTAATACCAGCAATTGAATTTTACAATGCCAATACCCATGTCGGAAGGACGCGCTATTTTCTTAAAATGGTATTCTCAACATCAAAATGATTATTTTGGTATGAAGCACGAGCTTGTCGAACACTGAAAAAGTGATGTAAAAATATTGACAGGGGCTTGCTCGCAATTTAGAAAATTATTTCTTTCGCAATGCAACGTTGAAGATTTTAAGAATCAGTAACGATTGCTTCAGCTTGCAATCTTTGATATAAACGCAACTTTCTCAAGCCAAACACTATCCGATTAATACCCAAAAAAAGATATGGATGTTTTGGGAAGAGCAGAAAAGAAACATAAACATCAAACATTCTTATAAAGGCAAAGAGGTTATTATCAACGGAGCAAAAGTTGATGGTTTTTGTGAAGAAACCAAACAGATTTTTGAATTCCATGGGTGCTATTAAAATGGTCATCCTCTTTGCTTGAAGTACAAATGCGATGATCCTCTACACGAAAATGAACTTGATACAAATCAGAGGTATGAAGGAACCATTGCTAAAACTTAAAGATTGAGAAGCTTAACTACGTGGTAATTGAAATATGGTCTTGTATTTTTCAAAGCCGTCTTAAGTCATTTAATAGAGAAGAATTGAATTTCATAAACACGCATCAACTTATTCAAGGCTCCCCATTTAGTCGCCGTGATGCTTTTTATGGCGGACGTACCGGAAACACAGTCAGTTATTATAAATGTAAAAAATGCGAAAAAATTAAATACATAGATGTTTGCTCTCTGTACCCATGGGTTTGTAAGAACGGAAAATTCCACATTGGCCATCCTAAAATTCACATTACTGACGATGCAATATGTGTAACAACGAAATTGGATAGGATAAATGGACTTGTGAAGTGTAAAATTTTACCTCCAGAAAACCTGCTTCATCCGGTATTGCCTATGAAACAAAATGACAAGCTCATGTTTTCATTAAGTAAAAGCTGCGGTGATGAAAAAATCAATGAACAAATGTGTACTCATACTAATGAGCAAAGAGCAATGGTTGGGACTTGGATAATTGACGAGGTCATAAAAGCAGTTGAAAACGGCTACAGTATACTTTCCATTTTTGAAATATGGGAATATAATGTAGTCCAATATAACCCAACAAGAAATTCTAATGATGGCCCCTTAATATCTATGATGAACAAATTCTTAAAAATTAAACAAGAAGCATCTGGTTGGCCAACTGAATGTTCATCTCACCCAGAAAAGGCGAAATATATTTCTGATTTTCTTAAAAAAGAAAATATTCAGCTAGAATTTTAGAAATATGTGACAATCCAGGAAAAAAGTCACTTGCAAAGCTGATTTTAAATTCGTTTTGGGGAAAATTTGGACAGCGTGAGAATCAACTTCAAACTATTGTTCTGAAAAACCCTTCACTTTTATATGGGAATATTATGTAGTCCAATATAACCCAACAAGAAATTCTAATGAAGGCCTCTTTACATCTATGATGAACAAATTCTTAAAAAATTAAACAAGAAGCATCTGGTTGGCCAACTGAATGTTCATCTCACCAAGAAAAGGAGAAATGTATTTCTGATTTTCTTAAAAAAGAAAATATTCAGCTGGAATTTTCAGAAATATGTGGCAATCCAGAAAAGAGGACACTTGCAAAGCTGATTTTAAATTCGTTAAACAAGAAGCATCTGGTAGGCCAACTGAATGTTCATCTCAGCAAGAAAAGGAGAAATGTATTTCTGATTTTATTAAAAAAGAAAATATTCAGCTGGAATTTTCAGAAATATGTGGCAATCCAGAAAAAAGGACACTTGCAAAGCTTATTTTAAATTCGTTTTGGGGAAAATTTGGACAGCATCAAAATCAACTTCAAACTGTTGTTCTGAACAATCCTTCGAGTTTATTTCATCTGCGATATGTGTCATTCACCGTATAACACAAAAAATGCTCATCGTGATTGTTTTGGTCTTTGTTCCCAATGCCAGCATTCTTCAAAATGCAAAGAAACACCGAAAAAAAATTCTATGCGAAGACTGTAAGCGAAATTTTAAAGAAACAGAATGCTATGACAACCAAAAAATGAGCAGCTCATCAGGAAAACTTTGAATCTGCGAGCCGATAAAAAGATGCCTCGCTTATTTCAAATCCTATGGAGGTAGCCGACAACATATTTGTGATGATTTGTTTTGCAAGAGCTGTTAACTATGTTAACAACATGTACCCGAAGACCATATGTGTTTCATCATGCCTGATACGAGAAAACCAAATTTGGAAAATTTCTTGTACATATTTAATGACCTTGAAAGTAACCAAGAAAAAGTTATTGGAGAAAAAGGAATGCATGAGGGAGATGAAGCAACAACAACAAAGGCTTTAAGAACACAACATGAACCAAATTTATGTGTGTTTCAAAACAAATTCAGCCAATGCGTGGAATGTCCTGATTTGCATTTCTGTCAATATTGCAAATTATCCTTGAACGTACTGAAAGGAGAAGACGTTATACATAAGTTTGTTCATCCTCAAAACTCGGAAAAAATTAAAAAAGTGAAAGTAGTTGCCCAAGTTATAGTTCCAATCAAAATAAAAAAAACGATTTTGATTTTGGGCAGAGCTTCGCCGTAGCTTTTATTTAAACACAATGAACAATTCTGATAATTTACATCGCGTTTTTATAGTTTTGTTTCTGTATCTGCAATTTGAACAAAAAAATGCAAAACGCACACAAAATGTTAAACTCAGCATTAATTCATAAAACTATATCCATTTTGTTCTTTTAAATAAAAAGTTTAAGATTTCATTTCAATTTATTTTCTCATAAGTTAAAAAGAATGCGAATGCAATACAAAATGTAAACTTCAGCATTTAATCAAACTCATGTTACATTTCCTTCCTTCGAATAATAATTTTTTTCATTTTGCATTTTATTCATATCATCTTTCCTAATTTTTCCCATAGATAACTAGCTAAGTACAATGTCTTTATTTTTTGTATGCTGAAGTAATTGCTATACGTATGTTAAACGTTAATTTGTGGTGGCGGCATAACTCCCACAATGGTCAAGCTTACGATCATCAATTTATTTTGATCTATATTCTAAAAAAAAACAGAGGTAAGCCCCGAATTAATTACTCAATAAACTACTTTCCTATGGCGTTATCGAAACTCCCAAAAGCGTTTGACTTGCTGCCGGTTTTAAAGATAGGTTACTTTCCGTATCTTTTCAACACAAAAGAAAATGAAGAGTACATTGGATTCATACCAGCAATTGAATTTTACAATGCCAATACCCATGTCGGAAGAACGCGCTATTTTCTTAAAATGGTATTCTCAACATCAAAATGATTATTTTGGTATGAAGCACGAGCTTGTCGAACACTGAAAAAGTGATGTAAAAATATTGACAGGGGCTTGCTCGCAATTTAGAAAATTTTATCTTTCGCATCTTTTCGTTTTGGGGAAAATTTGGACAGCATCAAAATCAACTTCAAACTGTTGTTCTGAACAATCCTTCGAGTTTATTTCATCTGCGATATGTGTCATTCACCGTATAACACAAAAAATGCTCATCGTGATTGTTTTGGTCTTTGTTCCCAATGCCAGCATTCTTCAAAATGCAAAGAAACACCGAAAAAAAATTCTATGCGAAGACTGTAAGCGAAATTTTAAAGAAACAGAATGCTATGACAACCAAAAAATGAGCAGCTCATCAGGAAAACTTTGAATCTGCGAGCCGATAAAAAGATGCCTCGCTTATTTCAAATCCTATGGAGGTAGCCGATAACATATTTGTGATGATTTGTTTTGCAAGAGCTGTTAACTATGTTAACAACATGTACCCCAAGACCATATGTGTTTCATCATGCCTGATACGAGAAAACCAAATTTGGAAAATTTGTTGTACATATTTAATGACCTTGAAAGTAACCAAGAAAAAAGTTATTGGAGAAAAAGGAATGCATGAGGGAGATGAAGCAACAACAACAAAGGCCTTAAGAACACAACATGAACCAAATTTATGTGTGTTTCAAAACAAATTCAGCCAATGCGTGGAATGTCCTGATTTGCATTTCTGTCAATATTGCAAATTATCCTTGAACGTACTGAAAGGAGAAGACGTTATACATAAGTTTGTTCATCCTCAAAACTCGGAAAAAATTAAAAAAGTGAAAGTAGTTGCCCAAGTTATAGTTCCAATCAAAATAAAAAAAACGATTTTGATTTTGGGCAGAGCTTCGCCGTAGCTTTTATTTAAACACAATGAACAATTCTGATAATTTACATCGCGTTTTTATAGTTTTGTTTTTGTATCTGCAATTTGAACAAAAAAATGCAAAACGCACACAAAATGTTAAACTCAGCATTAATTCATAAAACTATATCCATTTTGTTCTTTTAAATAAAAAGTTTAAGATTTCATTTCAATTTATTTTCTCATAAGTTAAAAAGAATGCGAATGCAATACAAAATGTAAACTTCAGCATTTAATCAAACTCATGTTACATTTCCTTCCTTCGAATAATAATTTTTTTCATTTTGCATTTTATTCATATCATCTTTCCTAATTTTTCCCATAGATAACTAGCTAAGTACAATGTCTTTATTTTTTGTATGCTGAAGTAATTGCTATACGTATGTTAAACGTTTATTTGTGGTGGCGGCATAACTCCCACAATGGTCAAGCTTACGATCATCAATTTATTTTGATCTATATTCTAAAAAAAAACAGAGGTAAGCCCCAAATTAATTACTCAATAAACTACTTTCCTATGGCGTTATCGAAACTCCCAAAAGCGTTTGACTTGCTGCCGGTTTTAAAGATAGGTTACTTTCCGTATCGTTTCAACACAAAAGAAAATGAAGAGTACATTGGATTAATACCAGCAATTGAATTTTACAATGCCAATACCCATGTCGGAAGGACGCGCTATTTTCTTAAAATGGTATTCTCAACATCAAAATGATTATTTTGGTATGAAGCACGAGCTTGTCGAACACTGAAAAAGTGATGTAAAAATATTGACAGGGGCTTGCTCGCAATTTAGAAAATTATTTCTTTCGCAATGCAACGTTGAAGATTTTAAGAATCAGTAACGATTGCTTCAGCTTGCAATCTTTGATATAAACGCAACTTTCTCAAGCCAAACACTATCCGATTAATACCCAAAAAAAGATATGGATGTTTTGGGAAGAGCAGAAAAGAAACATAAACATCAAACATTCTTATAAAGGCAAAGAGGTTATTATCAACGGAGCAAAAGTTGATGGTTTTTGTGAAGAAACCAAACAGATTTTTGAATTCCATGGGTGCTATTAAAATGGTCATCCTCTTTGCTTGAAGTACAAATGCGATGATCCTCTACACGAAAATGAACTTGATACAAATCAGAGGTATGAAGGAACCATTGCTAAAACTTAAAGATTGAGAAGCTTAACTACGTGGTAATTGAAATATGGTCTTGTATTTTTCAAAGCCGTCTTAAGTCATTTAATAGAGAAGAATTGAATTTCATAAACACGCATCAACTTATTCAAGGCTCCCCATTTAGTCGCCGTGATGCTTTTTATGGCGGACGTACCGGAAACACAGTCAGTTATTATAAATGTAAAAAATGCGAAAAAATTAAATACATAGATGTTTGCTCTCTGTACCCATGGGTTTGTAAGAACGGAAAATTCCACATTGGCCATCCTAAAATTCACATTACTGACGATGCAATATGTGTAACAACGAAATTGGATAGGATAAATGGACTTGTGAAGTGTAAAATTTTACCTCCAGAAAACCTGCTTCATCCGGTATTGCCTATGAAACAAAATGACAAGCTCATGTTTTCATTAAGTAAAAGCTGCGGTGATGAAAAAATCAATGAACAAATGTGTACTCATACTAATGAGCAAAGAGCAATGGTTGGGACTTGGATAATTGACGAGGTCATAAAAGCAGTTGAAAACGGCTACAGTATACTTTCCATTTTTGAAATATGGGAATATAATGTAGTCCAATATAACCCAACAAGAAATTCTAATGATGGCCCCTTAATATCTATGATGAACAAATTCTTAAAAATTAAACAAGAAGCATCTGGTTGGCCAACTGAATGTTCATCTCACCCAGAAAAGGCGAAATATATTTCTGATTTTCTTAAAAAAGAAAATATTCAGCTAGAATTTTAGAAATATGTGACAATCCAGGAAAAAAGTCACTTGCAAAGCTGATTTTAAATTCGTTTTGGGGAAAATTTGGACAGCGTGAGAATCAACTTCAAACTATTGTTCTGAAAAACCCTTCACTTTTATATGGGAATATTATGTAGTCCAATATAACCCAACAAGAAATTCTAATGAAGGCCTCTTTACATCTATGATGAACAAATTCTTAAAAAATTAAACAAGAAGCATCTGGTTGGCCAACTGAATGTTCATCTCACCAAGAAAAGGAGAAATGTATTTCTGATTTTCTTAAAAAAGAAAATATTCAGCTGGAATTTTCAGAAATATGTGGCAATCCAGAAAAGAGGACACTTGCAAAGCTGATTTTAAATTCGTTAAACAAGAAGCATCTGGTAGGCCAACTGAATGTTCATCTCAGCAAGAAAAGGAGAAATGTATTTCTGATTTTATTAAAAAAGAAAATATTCAGCTGGAATTTTCAGAAATATGTGGCAATCCAGAAAAAAGGACACTTGCAAAGCTTATTTTAAATTCGTTTTGGGGAAAATTTGGACAGCATCAAAATCAACTTCAAACTGTTGTTCTGAACAATCCTTCGAGTTTATTTCATCTGCGATATGTGTCATTCACCGTATAACACAAAAAATGCTCATCGTGATTGTTTTGGTCTTTGTTCCCAATGCCAGCATTCTTCAAAATGCAAAGAAACACCGAAAAAAAATTCTATGCGAAGACTGTAAGCGAAATTTTAAAGAAACAGAATGCTATGACAACCAAAAAATGAGCAGCTCATCAGGAAAACTTTGAATCTGCGAGCCGATAAAAAGATGCCTCGCTTATTTCAAATCCTATGGAGGTAGCCGACAACATATTTGTGATGATTTGTTTTGCAAGAGCTGTTAACTATGTTAACAACATGTACCCGAAGACCATATGTGTTTCATCATGCCTGATACGAGAAAACCAAATTTGGAAAATTTCTTGTACATATTTAATGACCTTGAAAGTAACCAAGAAAAAGTTATTGGAGAAAAAGGAATGCATGAGGGAGATGAAGCAACAACAACAAAGGCTTTAAGAACACAACATGAACCAAATTTATGTGTGTTTCAAAACAAATTCAGCCAATGCGTGGAATGTCCTGATTTGCATTTCTGTCAATATTGCAAATTATCCTTGAACGTACTGAAAGGAGAAGACGTTATACATAAGTTTGTTCATCCTCAAAACTCGGAAAAAATTAAAAAAGTGAAAGTAGTTGCCCAAGTTATAGTTCCAATCAAAATAAAAAAAACGATTTTGATTTTGGGCAGAGCTTCGCCGTAGCTTTTATTTAAACACAATGAACAATTCTGATAATTTACATCGCGTTTTTATAGTTTTGTTTCTGTATCTGCAATTTGAACAAAAAAATGCAAAACGCACACAAAATGTTAAACTCAGCATTAATTCATAAAACTATATCCATTTTGTTCTTTTAAATAAAAAGTTTAAGATTTCATTTCAATTTATTTTCTCATAAGTTAAAAAGAATGCGAATGCAATACAAAATGTAAACTTCAGCATTTAATCAAACTCATGTTACATTTCCTTCCTTCGAATAATAATTTTTTTCATTTTGCATTTTATTCATATCATCTTTCCTAATTTTTCCCATAGATAACTAGCTAAGTACAATGTCTTTATTTTTTGTATGCTGAAGTAATTGCTATACGTATGTTAAACGTTAATTTGTGGTGGCGGCATAACTCCCACAATGGTCAAGCTTACGATCATCAATTTATTTTGATCTATATTCTAAAAAAAAACAGAGGTAAGCCCCGAATTAATTACTCAATAAACTACTTTCCTATGGCGTTATCGAAACTCCCAAAAGCGTTTGACTTGCTGCCGGTTTTAAAGATAGGTTACTTTCCGTATCTTTTCAACACAAAAGAAAATGAAGAGTACATTGGATTAATACCAGCAATTGAATTTTACAATGCCAATACCCATGTCGGAAGAACGCGCTATTTTCTTAAAATGGTATTCTCAACATCAAAATGATTATTTTGGTATGAAGCACGAGCTTGTCGAACACTGAAAAAGTGATGTAAAAATATTGACAGGGGCTTGCTCGCAATTTAGAAAATTATTTCTTTCGCAATGCAACGTTGAAGATTTTAAGAATCAGTAACGATTGCTTCAGCTTGCAGTCTTTTATATAAACGCAACTTTCTCAAGCCAAACACTATCCGATTAATACCCAAAAAAAGATATGGATGTTTTGGGAAGAGCAGAAAAGAAACATAAACATCAAACATTCTTATAAAGGCAAAGAGGTTATTATCAACGGAGTAAAAGTTGATGGTTTTTGTGAAGAAACCAAACAGATTTTTGAATTCCATGGGTGCTATTAAAATGGTCATCCTCTTTGCTTGAAGTACAAATGCGATGATCCTCTACACGAAAATGAACTTGATACAAATCAGAGGTATGAAGGAACCATTGCTAAAACTTAAAGATTGAGAAGCTTAACTACGTGGTAATTGAAATATGGTCTTGTATTTTTCAAAGCCGTCTTAAGTCATTTAATAGAGAAGAATTGAATTTCATAGACACGCATCAACTTATTCAAGGCTCCACATTTAGTCGCCGTGATGCTTTTTATGGCGGACGTACCGGAAACACAGTCAGTTATTATAAATGTAAAAAATGCGAAAAAATTAAATACATAGATGTTTGCTCTCTGTACCCATGGGTTTGTAAGAACGGAAAATTCCACATTGGCCATCCTAAAATTCACATTACTGACGATGCAATATGTGTAACAACGAAATTGGATAGGATAAATGGACTTGTGAAGTGTAAAATTTTACCTCCAGAAAACCTGCTTCATCCGGTATTGCCTATGAAACAAAATGACAAGCTCATGTTTTCATTAAGTAAAAGCTGCGGTGATGAAAAAATCAATGAACAAATGTGTACTCATACTAATGAGCAAAGAGCAATGGTTGGGACTTGGGTAATTGACGAGGTCATAAAAGCAGTTGAAAACGGCTACAGTATACTTTCCATTTTTGAAATATGGGAATATAATGTAGTCCAATATAACCCAACAAGAAATTCTAATGATGGCCCCTTAATATCTATGATGAAAAAATTCTTAAAAATTAAACAAGAAGCATCTGGTTGGCCAACTGAATATTCATCTCACCCAGAAAAGGCGAAATATATTTCTGATTTTCTTAAAAAAGAAAATATTCAGCTAGAATTTTAGAAATATGTGACAATCCAGGAAAACAGTCACTTGCAAAGCTGATTTTAAATTCGTTTTGGGGACAATTTGGACAGCGTGAAAATCAACTTCAAACTATTGTTCTGAACAACCCTTCACTTTTATATGGGAATATTATGTAGTCCAATATAATCCAACAAGAAATTCTAATGAAGGCCTCTTTACATCTATGATGAACAAAATTCTTAAAAAATTAAACAAGAAGCATCTGGTTGGCCAACTGAATGTTCATCTCACCAAGAAAAAGAGAAATGTATTTCTGATTTTCTTAAAAAAGAAAATATTCAGCTGGAATTTTCAGAAATATGTGGTAATCCAGAAAAGAGGACACTTGCAAAGCTGATTTTAAATTCGTTTTGGGGAAAATTTGGACAGCATCAAAATCAACTTCAAACTGTTGTTCTAAACAATCCTTCGAGTTTATTTCATCTGCGATATGTGTCATTCACCGTATAACACAAAAAATGCTCATCGTGATTGTTTTGGTCTTTGTTCCCAATGCCAGCATTCTTCAAAATGCAAAGAAACACCGAAAAAAAATTCTATGCGAAGACTGTAAGCGAAATTTTAAAGAAACAGAATGCTATGACAACCAAAAAATGAGCAGCTCATCAGGAAAACTTTGAATCTGCGAGCCGATAAAAAGATGCCTCGCTTATTTCAAATCCTATGGAGGTAGCCGACAACATATTTGTGATGATTTGTTTTGCAAGAGCTGTTAACTATGTTAACAACATGTACCCGAAGACCATATGTGTTTCATCATGCCTGATAAGAGAAAACCAAATTTGGAAAATTTCTTGTACATATTTAATGACCTTGAAAGTAACCAAGAAAAAGTTATTAGAGAAAAAGGAATGCATGAGGGAGATGAAGCAACAACAACAAAGGCTTTAAGAACACAACATGAACCAAATTTATGTGTGTTTCAAAACAAATTCAGCCAATGCGTGGAATGTCCTGATTTGCATTTCTGTTAATATTGCAAATTATCCTTGAACGTACTGAAAGGAGAAGACGTTATACATAAGTTTGTTCATCCTCAAAACTCGGAAAAAATTAAAAAAGTGAAAGTAGTTGCCCAAGTTATAGTTCCAATCAAAATAAAAAAAACGATTTTGATTTTGGGCAGAGCTTCGCCGTAGCTTTTATTTAAACACAATGAACAATTCTGATAATTTACATCGCGTTTTTATAGTTTTGTTTCTGTATCTGCAATTTGAACAAAAAAATGCAAAACGCACACAAAATGTTAAACTCAGCATTAATTCATAAAACTATATCCATTTTGTTCTTTTAAATAAAAAGTTTAAGATTTCATTTCAATTTATTTTCTCATTTTTTTTTTTTTTTTTTTTTTATAATTAACGCGCGCACAAGGGACTATTTATTTCCCTTTTAATGTAACACACTGCGCGGGCATTAGGAAGATAGGGAGGGGAGAGATAGGAGGTGTCGATTAACATTGGTTTTGAATGTTTGCAAATTGAAATGGCAAGGGAAAATCTCGCCGGGTAAACCATTCCAAAGTCGTGTTGTACGGCTAAAAAAAGAATCCCTATATTTCACGGTACGTCCGAAATTGGGCTCAAGGGTGAACTGATGGGCATTCCTAGCAAGACGAGTATTACGGGGAAAACTTTTAAGGGGAGGAATGCAGCTGGCTACCTCGAGTGAACATTTTTTATAAAAGAAACGATAAAATAAGGAAAGACATGAAACATTGCGTCGGTGTTCGAGAGGGGCAATTGTTTCAGTGGCAGTTCTATTTCCTATCAATCTTAACGCTCGATTTTGTATTCTATCAAGCAGGTGAAGCGATGTTTGTGAAGCACCTGCCCACAGGTGGGAGTTATACTCGAGTTTAGGGCGTATAAACGCTTTATAAATTGTAGCCAGATCAGATGGGGAAAAATACTTCTTACACCGATACAGAAAACCTAAGCACTTAGCAGCATTCTTAGCGATTTCAAATATATGGTCGTTCCAACGGAGGTCGTCGTTGACACACATACCGAGTACTGAGAGCTTTTCGGTTTCTTCAATGTAAGTGCCATTCATGGACAATGGCATTGGGGGAATGTTAAGCTTTAACGACAGAAGACAGCATTGAGTTTTCGAAGCATTAAACTCCACACGATTTCTATTACCCCATTTGACAATGCTGTATAAATCGGAGTTTAATGAGCTTGACATACGGCACCGTTGCAATTGTACGTCCGAAGGCGAAGGACGTGAATTATCGAACGAATATGAAAAGCTGAGGGTAGAGTCGTCAGCAAAACAGTTAAGTGGATTAGAAGTAACAGACAGAAGATCATTTATAAAAATGAGGAAAAGAGTCGGAGATAGAACAGAGCCCTGGGGCACACCAGCATTTATTTTATGGGAATCAGACTTGAATCCGTCCAATACAACTTGTATTGAACGGTCCAGAAGATAGCTTCTAATCCAACGAACAAGAGTATTATCGATCCCAAAAGCACGCATTTTCGATAAGAGAGCTTCATGCCAAACTCTATCAAATGCCTTGGAGATATCAAGAGCAATAATCTTACTTTCACCAAAGCGATGTAAAGATTTGTTCCACTGTTCGGTGAAATATGCCATCAGATCACCAGTGGAACGGTTGCTGCGGAAGCCATACTGACGGTCATGGAGAAGCTTACGATCTTCGAGATATTCCTTAAGCTGACGGTTAATCAGTGTTTCCATGACCTTAGAAAGAAGGGATGTCAGTGCTATGGGTCGGTAGGAGGAGGGGGAGGATGGGTCACCTTTCTTAGGGACAGGCTGGACAAATGCTGTTTTCCATCTTCTAGGAAAGATTCCAGAAGAGTAGGAGCGATGGAAAAGCTTACGCAGTGGCTTTGCCAGTGTGGAAGAACACCTCTTCAGAAGAATCGGGGGTATACCATCCGGGCCAGCGGATTTGTGTATATCGAGATCTTTGAGAACTCTTGCTACTGTACGAGTGCGGAAAAAAATCTGTCCCATGGAAAAAATTACATTCTCAAGTACAGGAGGGGCAACGTTGCTATGCGGCAGCGTGGAGCTAGTAGCGAAATGGGCGGCGAGCAAGTTTGCCTTCTCTGAAGAGTAAACAATTGGTTTGTTACTGTCGATGAGCGTTGGAACCGAAGATGTTGAGGAGTTTTTAATATTTTTTACAAATGACCAAAAATTTTTACTGCCTTTGGGACAATGCAAAATTTTTTGCCGTAATTTTTGGTCATGCAAAAATTTGGTTCTTTCAATAACGGAGTTGCATGAGTTTCTTGCTTGTTTGTGCTTTTTCCGATTTTCCTCTGTAGGGTTGGCTTTGTAAGAACGGAAACTTACTTCTTTAAGCCTGATAGCTTCTTTACACTCAGAATTAAACCAAGACTTTTCTTTAGGTTTGATGCTTTTTACTCTGTTAGGAATAAAAGCACGCATCCCTAGAAGAATCACATTTGTGATCATTTCAGCACTGGCATCAATGTCACTATCGAGGAAGCATAGTGACCAGTTAAAGTTTCGGAAAAAAATATTCAGGCCGTCCCAGTTGGCTTTCTCGTATTGCCAAACGGTCCTGGTGGGAAGTTTTTCTTTAACTGGATGGGTGGAGGATGAGAAATTAGCTGAAATAACACAATGGTCTGAAGTGCCAAATGGAGAAGTTACACTAATGGTATATTTATCAGGGTGAGAAGTAAGAAACAAGTCAAGAGTATGGGCGGCTTGCCCAGCAACATCCGGTATACGCGTTGGCACATCGATCAGTTGGGTAAGGTGATGTAACCCGGCAAAGAGCTCGACATACCTTCCTTCGGGTGTTGTCTGACCAGAATAGCGGAGCCAATTGGAATTGTGTACATTGAAATCGCCCGTAATAACGATTTCAGTGCGAGGACAAAGGGAAACAATTTTCGAGATGGAATCAGACAGCGCATCAAACTCGTTACAAGTGGAATTGCTGTCGAGATTTGGACTCCTGTAAATAAAACAATAATGAATGACATGCTTGCGGACAGTGAATTTGAGCCACAAGAAGTTAAAGTCCGTGTTGGAACATTGCCCATATTGGGGAAGGCTCTGGCAAGCAATATCATTCCTAACATAGACCACGAGACCATGATGGGAAAAGAGTAATGGCACCAAGCTATACCCATGTAGAGCAAACTCTGATAAATCAGTATTTACTCCAACCTGGGTTTCACTTAATGCCAAAACAGCTGGCCTGTATTGAACAGAGTAGACGTACAGGTGAAAGAAATTCTTTCTTATACCACGAACATTGGAATACACGACACAAAAATCACTTACCATTTCAAAATACTTACACACAAAACACAATTCTGACTAAGTCGAACCATGCAGTGAAAATCCAAATTAATCTCTGTAATAAACAAACTGTCTTAGGTGTTATGCCCATAAGACAGCTTGCATACAAAAAATCAATTTCAATATTCAGCACAATAGGACAAACTCAGATGCCCTTATCCATTTACCGCAAGCATACGATGCCTACAGTAGATAAGAAAGAGGCAGTTAAGCTAAGCACAAAGGGTTGGGACAGATAGGAGGATAATTTGATTTGTTATGCAAGTGTGTATTATTTTTTTTTTTTTTTCTTCCACAGCGCGAATGGGCATCTTATCGTCTTCCAAACGACACGAGTGGATATTGTTTTTTTCTTTACAGCACACGCGAGGGGTTTTTGCCAATTTCTCAAACGAGTGTGTAATATTATTTTCTTATCACTTGCGATAACAATGCGCAATAATAATTTTTTTTTTTTTGGCTTTTGTGTAATTATTTCTGCGCGCACCTCGACCTGACGTCCGGCCTCTATGAGCTTAAGATCGACATCAAGACATTCGACATCGACATTCTCATAAGTTAAAAAGAATGCGAATGCAATACAAAATGTAAACTTCAGCATTTAATCAAACTCATGTTACATTTCCTTCCTTCGAATAATAATTTTTTTCATTTTGCATTTTATTCATATCATCTTTCCTAATTTTTCCCATAGATAACTAGCTAAGTACAATGTCTTTATTTTTTGTATGCTGAGGTAATTGCTATACGTATGTTAAACGTTAATTTGTGGTGGCGGCATAACTCCCACAATGGTCAAGCTTACGATCATCAATTTATTTTGATCTATATTCTAAAAAAAAACAGAGGTAAGCCCCGAATTAATTACTCAATAAACTACTTTCCTATGGCGTTATCGAAACTCCCAAAAGCGTTTGACCTGCTGCCGGTTTTAAAGATAGGTTACTTTCCGTATCTTTTCAACACAAAAGAAAATGAAGAGTACATTGGATTAATACCAGCAATTGAATTTTACAATGCCAATACCCATGTCGGAAGAACGCGCTATTTTCTTAAAATGGTATTCTCAACATCAAAATGATTATTTTGGTATGAAGCACGAGCTTGTCAAACACTGAAAAAGTGATGTTAAAATATTGACAGGGGCTTGCTCGCAATTTAGAAAATTATTTCTTTCGCAATGCAACGTTGAACCATTTTAAGAATCAGTAACGATTGCTTCGGCTCGCAATCTTTTATATAAACGCAACTTTCTCAAGCCAAACACTATCCGATTAATACCCAAAAAAGGATATGGATGTTTTGGGAAGAGCAGAAAAGAAACATAAACATCAAACATTCTTATAAAGGCAAAGAGGTTATTATCAACGGAGTAAAAGTTGATGGTTTTTGTGAAGAAACCAAACAGATTTTTGAATTCCATGGGTGCTATTAAAATGGTCATCCTCTTAGCTTGAAGTACAAATGCGATGATCCTCTACACGAAAATGAACTTGATACAAATCAGAGGTATGAAGGAACCATTGCTAAAACTTAAAGATTGAGAAGCTTAACTACGTGGTAATTGAAATATGGTCTTGTATTTTTCAAAGCCGTCTTAAGTCATTTAATAGAGAAGAATTGAATTTCATAAACACGCATCAACTTATTCAAGGCTCCCCATTTAGTCGCCGTGATGCTTTTTATGGCGGACGTACCGGACACACAGTCAGTTATTATAAATGTAAAAAATGCGAAAATATTAAATACATAGATGTTTGCTCTCTGTACCCATGGGTTTGTAAGAACGGAAAATTCCACATTGGCCATCCTAAAATTCACATTACTGACGATGTAATATGTGTAACAACGAAATTGGATAGGATAAATGGACTTGTGAAGTGTAAAATTTTACCTCCAGAAAACCTGCTTCATCCGGTATTGCCTATGAAACAAAATGACAAGCTCATGTTTTCATTAAGTAAAAGCTGCGGTGATGAAAAAATCAATGAACAAATGTGTACTCATACTAATGAGCAAAGAGCAATGGTTGGGACTTGGGTAATTGACGAGGTCATAAAAGCAGTTGAAAACGGCTACAGTATACTTTCCATTTTTGAAATATGGGAATATAATGTAGTCCAATATAACCCAACAAGAAATTCTAATGATGGCCTCTTTATATCTATGATGAACAAATTCTTAAAAATTAAACAAGAAGCATCTGGTTGGCCAACTGAATGTTCATCTCACCAAGAAAAGTCGAAATATATTTCTGATTTTCTTAAAAAAGAAAATATTCAGCTAGAATTTTCAGAAATATGTGGAAATCCAGGAAAAAAAGTCACTTGCAAAGCTGATTTTAAATTCGTTTTGGGGAAAATTCGGACAGCGTGAAAATCAACTTCAAACTATTGTTCTGAACAACCCTTCAACTTTATATGGGAATATTATGTAGTCCAATATAACCCAAGAAGAAATTCTAATGAAGGCCTCTTTACATCTATGATGAACAAATTCTTAAAAAATTAAACAAGAAGCATCTGGTTGGCCAACTGAATGTTCATCTCACTAAGAAAAGGAGAAATATATTTCTGATTTTCTTATAAAAGAAAATATTCAGCCAGAATTTTCAGAAATATGTGGCAATTCAGAAAAAAGGACACTTGCAAAGCTGATTTTTAATTCGTTTTGGGGAAAATTTGGACAGCATCAAAATCAACTTCAAACTGTTGTTCTGAACAACCCTTCAACTTTGTTTCATTTGCGATATGTGTCATTCACCGTATAACACAAAAAATGCTCATCGTGATTGTTTTGGTCTTTGTTCGCAATGCCAGCATTCTTCAAAATGCAAAGAAACACCGAAAAAATTCTATGCCAAGACTGTAAGCGAAATTTTAAAGAAACAGAATGCTATGACAACCAAAAAATGAGCAGCTCATCAGGAAAACTTTGAATCTGCGAGCCGATAAAAAGATGCCTCGCTTATTTCAAATCCTATGGAGGTAGCCGACAACATATTTGTGGTGAGTTCTATTGCAAGAACTGTAAGCAACATGTACCCGAAGACCATATGTGTTTCATCATGCCTGATACGAGAAAACCAAATTTGGAAAATTTTGTGTACATATTTTATGACCTTGAAAGTCACCAAGAAAAAGTTATTGGAGAAAAAGGAATGCATGAGGGAGATGAAGCAACAAAAACAAAGGCTTTAATAACACAACATGAACCAAATTTATGTGTGTTTCAAAACAAATTCAGCCAATGCGTGGAATGTCCTGATTTGCATTTCTGTCAATATTGCAAATTATCCTTGAACGTTCTGAAAGGAGAAGACGTTATACATAAGTTTGTTCATCCTCGAAACTCGGAAAAAAATTAAAAAGTGAAAGTAGTTGCCCAAGTTATAGTTCCAATCAAAATAAAAAAACGATTTTGAATTTGGGCAGAGCTTCGCCGTAGCTTTTATTTAAACACAATGAACAATTCTGATAATTTATATGGCGTTTTTATAGTTTTGTTTCTGTATCTGCAATTTGAACAAAAAAATGCAAAACGCACACAAAATGTTAAACTCAGCATTAATTCATAAAACTCATATCCATTTTGTTCTTTTAAATAAAAAGTTTAAGATTTCATTTCAATTTATTTTCTCATAAGTTAAAAAGAATGCGAATGCAATACAAAATGTAAACTTCAACATTTAATCAAACTTATGTTACATTTCCTTCCTTCAAATAATATTTTTTTTCATTTATGCATTTTATTCATATCATCTTTCATTATTTTCCCCATAGATAACTAGCTAAGTACAATGTCTTTATTTTTTTGTATGCTGAAGTAATTGCTATGTGTGTTGTATAACAACGACTGACTTGGTGAAGAGTCAAACCCAGACTAACTATAAAAACTACTTGTTAATATCATTAAGCTTGCGCGTTAGCTTATGTATAAAAATAAAGAGAGACAAATATGAGATATAAAAATATAGCTTTCTCTTAAATACACTCGTATGCTGGCATACGATACACTCCCGACGAAAACGGAATGTTTTCCATCTAGGATCTCGCTGTGTTCCTTGCGCCTTGCAGTTAAGCTTATTCATTCCATAGCCCATCAGTGTCTAGCTATCCCCTTGCAGTGTTGTACTTTCCTTGTCTCAGTTCTAGGGAGAAAAGAAGGTTAATACTTATCGAAACAAATATATATATAAGCTAGCTGAAATATAAATATCAAATTTATCATAAAGAAAATTAGAATGGTTAGCTTGCCTATGTCTCAATTAATTTTTACCTTGCACAGCTCGCTCGTACCTTGCTGTATTACCTCTAGGATATAGCTTGCCGTATTTATTCTTCGTTGTTGTATCGACAGGCAGAATGCAGATTTTCTGCACTGGCCTGCTTAGCTGTCCAGTTTCTCTTCTTAGAACTACAGATCTCACTAATCCGTCCTTGCTCTTGATAAGCTCGCAGATAAAGAGATCTAGTCCGTACCTTTCTTACTTAGCTTTCTGAAAACTTCGTTTTTGCTCCACTCCTTCCAAGCTTGCTTGATTTCCCTTGCTGCACCATCAAATGATGTTCCATTGTCACTATACATACGTTGACAATGTCCTCGCCGACTGACAAACCGATTATAACACGCTAGGAATGATACGGATGTCAGGTCTCCTACTGAATCTATGTGAATTGCTCGCGTTTTCAGGCATACAAAAATTGCAACCCAAACCTTTCGTGTAGCTATCTGTTTACCTTGTCGATTTAATACCTTTAGTATAAATGGTCCAGCATGATCCACACCGGTGTGTAGAAACGCTCTACCTGCTCGCACTCTATCAGCTGGCAGTTCAGACATTAGTTGCTGTTCTAACTTGTAATTATAGCGAACACAAGTAACGCACTTATGTATGTATCGCCGTAATTCATTACGTAATCTTGGTATCCAATACCGCTGTCGTATAGCTTGCATCATTACCTGTACGGCACCATGTTTTGTCTGCCGATGCACACTGTCCATAATTAACCAAGCTAGCCTCGAACCATTCGGAATAATTACCGGATGTCGCATTTCATATTCCCCACAAGCTCGATGCAGTCGCCCTCCTACTCTAAGAATATTCTCGTCATCGAATATTGGCTTTAGCTCTTCGATCTTGCTATGCTCTGTTAGCTCTCCAACCTTGCGCAAAGATGCAATATCTTTATTATATGCTTTCGCTTGAGCTCGCTTTATCAGCTAGCGCATTGCTTCTGCCCTTTCCTCTATTGTTAGCATCGTCGGCGTGACGACCCCCCTTTTTGGCCTTGGCATTGGCTGCCCTAGCTCGCGCTGCTTTACCCTGTACAATAATACACCCATATAATGAAGAATATAGGCTAGTATATTTGTAGCTTTCTCCAAGCTGCTCGCATATTCATCAACTGTCACGATAGCTTGCGCATCGGGCATCCAAATGCCTATATCATCTTTCAATGATACAGCTACACACACCTGCATCTCATCCGCTGCTGTACATGGTACTTCCCCTGTCCTGATGTTAGCTGGCCATTCTTCCTCTGGAAAGCATAACCATTCTGGCCCATGCATCCATTGCTTGCTTTTGATTAAGTCAGCTGGCATCACACCACGGCTAAACAAGTCGGCAGGATTTTCCTTGCTCCCGACGTGCCGCCACTGGTTAACATTCGTATTTGTTTGTATGGAAGATACCCGGTTGGCCACATATGTCTTCAAGTCGCGCGGAAACTTTTGCAACCAATGCAGTACCACCATGGAATCATTCCACATCACGTAATCTAGCTCACCACATTCCATTGCCTTTCGAAGCTCTACCATTAGCTGTCCCAGCAGCTCTGCTGCAGCTAGCTCTAATCGCGGTATCGTGACTGTTTTGAGTGGTGCCACTCGTGTCTTTGATACTACTAGCTTGCTTGTTACCCTTTCGGGAGCTGTCTCCACTCGCACATATATAGCTGCCCCATAGGCAGTCATTGAAGCATCTGAAAACCCATGGAGTTGTGCCCTTGCACCCTTGCCCGTACCAAGCCATCTGTCTATCCGTAATTGTTCCAGATGTATGACTTCTTGCCAGTAAGCTATCCACCTCTCCTTTAATTTAGCTGGCACCTCCTCATCCCAACCAAGACTTAACCGCCACATGTCCTGAATTAGAACCTTGCCCAAAATAACAACTGGCGCAATGTAGCCATTCGGATCATAAAGCTGTGCAATACAGCTTAGTATCTTGCACTTTGTAACCTCGTCCGTTAAAGCTGGCGTTTTGACCACAAACGTAAATTGGTCATCTGCAACTAACCATTGCAGTCCTAGCACAGAAGCTTGCTCGTGGTTGTCAAAAACCATGTCCTCATCAGTATTAGCTTGCAGCTTGCTTGACAGCCATCGGCTATTGGATTTCCATTTCCGAAGTTCAAACCAAGCTGTTCGTACAACCCTGTCCGAACGACTGGCGATCGTGAATGCTTCTTGTTCACTGTCACAGCCCGTGACACAGTCGACCATATAAAAATCATTTCTGATTATCGTTTCCACATCTGGAAAAAGCTCGCTCGAATCCTGTCCACACTGTATTAAAGCTCGCACTGCATTGTATGCTGACGATGTCATACCGTATGTGACAACCGTCAGCCAAAACTCTTGTAAGCTCGCGCTTGGAGATTCCCTCGAAAATATCCTCTGCAGATCCCATTGATGCTGGGCTATCTTGACTTTCCGAAACATCATTTTGATGTCAGCGCTGAATCCAATCCGATGCCTTCGGAATCGCATGGCCGTCTCAAACAGGTCCCTTTGTAGCTTTTCGCCCAGCTGTTGGATTTCATTGAGTGAAATCCCTCTATCTGTTCGACAGCTACAGTCGAACACCACCCTGAATTTTTTAGTTACGCAGTGATGCGGTATATAATACACCAACTGCCCCGCTGGCGCTTGATAGCTTGCTCTTTTCATATGACCAAGGCTCTCATACTCTCGCATGAAAGCAACATACTTCTCTCGTAAAGCTGGATCTCTGCTAAGCTTTCTCTCTAAGTACATAAATCGTCTTAGTGCTATAGCTCTCGAATCTCCTATATGACTTACGTCTGGCTTCAGAGGAATGGTAACGATAAAACGCCCATCCTCATCTCGCCTAGCTGTCTGAATAAAATTGTCCTCCACCGCTTGTTCTTCCGGTGTCCTAGTCGTAGCAACACCTATGCGGTCCATTGCCCACAGCTGGCTTATCATCTCGTCCATATTGTGCGACTCAACGCACCTCGCTACAATATTGCTATCAGCTTGCCCCTTGCTCTTGCACAATGAGTGCACCCCAAATACTACCATACCAAAATCTGTTTCTAAAGCGATAAGACCTCCGATGTTGCGTGGCATGGAACTGACCATTACCTTGGCGAAAAAGCCAACCCCCAATAACACCATATATGTAGCTCGCTTCCAATAGGCAGGATCCGCATATGGAACCTGCATATGCCCTGGGATTGGTTGTACGTCCGTTGGTGGAGTAGCAAATTCCCACCTTGCGCCCCTTGGTAATATCCAAAATTCTTCTTCAATGCTTGCCTCTGATTCAAACCATGGCATTATTTGCATTTTAGCTCGCTTGCAGATCTGAATTGGATTGCCATCAATGCCAATTACCTTTCGTGTTGCTGTCGATGTAGCTATCCCTAAAGCTTGCACTAGATCGTATGGGATCAAATTTAACTGGGCTCCTGAATCCAGGAGAGCTCGCACTGGTGCTGAATTAGAACCATTTACCTTGAATTTCAATACAACCGTCGGCATGAGTGTGGTAGAAATATCGCTAGCAGAATTGGAGATTGAAGTAAAGACGCTGCAATGCGTATTAATAAGATTTTTATTATTAAAATCCCCCCAGCTTATCTCATCCCCCTTCTGTTTTGTAAGAACAGATTGCCTCGTCTTTTTAGCTGGCACTGCTTCTAGTCAGGCACCCTTGCGCTTGTTGCTCACTTCTGCTGCCATGTTGGCTGCTGCTGCTGAGCGCCCTTGCTCATGGTTTGTACACAAAACGCTATTGTGCCTCATGTTCCCTGGACACCTTGGACACGCTGACTGGAAGCACTCCTCCTTTCGATGTCCTTGTTTTAGACAATTCTCGCAAAGGCCTTTAACCCTCAGAAATGCCAACATTTCTGCAATCGTCGGAGTCTCGGACGTTCGTTGAAGCTCCCATTGCTTCGCTGTATCCTGGTCCAATCGCTCGTGAAGCATGAACACCACGATGACATCCCAATGCTCCCTTGTGCTCGTAGCTGTCGTATCATTTCATGCGTTACGTTCGACCTCAGCTGGATGTCGTCAGCTCGCGGATTGTTCGGTAGTACCGGAAGCTTGCTGAAATTTCGAAGCAGTTCATGACAGGTTTTGTACTTCCTATCGTAGATCTGCTTCAACCTCTCCCATGCCTCAAGATAATTGGCATATGTTAGCTGCCACTCACCCATGGCCTTTGCTGCTTCTCCTCTCAGCGAGCTGCTCAAGTATTGAAACTTGAACGCTGGCTGGACCTGCTCGTTGTTATGAATAGCAGCAACGAACCTATCATGGAATCCTTGCCATTAAGTCAAGGACCCATCAAACTCCCCCCATGTATTGCGAAGTTCATGTGCTGACAATCGAACCTGCCCCTGAATCGGTGGGTTAGCTTGCTGTGGATTCCCTTGCACGTTGTTAGCTTGCTGATTGTTAGCTGGCGGTATATTAGCTGGCTGTGGAGCTTGCTGTTGCAGGATAGCCTGCATTCGGCGACAAATCGCCGCTTTCACTACGAGGAGCATTTCATCGGCTCGCCCCATTTGCTGTCCCAGCTGCTCGGATTTTTCGGCTTTACCCGAGATGGCCCGAGCGAATGCCCCACCCAGCTGCGACCAGATCTCCTCCACTCTCTCCAATCTGGTGCGCAACTCCTCGCTGTCAGCTTGCTGAAAACCATCGCCTTGTATATAGGCCGCTTGCCTCTCAAGTGCTGCAATGCACGAAGCAAATTGCCTTGAACTTGCCATGTTGCTGTACAAAAAAAAGAGGAAGGAATTAGTTAAAGCTTGCTGAAATTGAATATGAAAAATATTTTCAAAGCTTGCTGTTTATTTGTTGCTCGCGCCTGACAAGTGACATTGTGTTATTCTATAGCTCGCCCAGATTTTACGTTTAGCTTGCACAATTTGTATTATATATTTTAAAGCTTGCAGAAATTTTAATTTAATTTAGCTTGCTCGACCTAAATTCACCCCCAGCTTGCGCATATTATTTTAGCTCGCATGTTTTAATTTCAAATTTTAGCTCGTTAATTTTTTTTTGTTATTATTATTGTTATTATAGCTTGCACTTTTATTTTAGTATAACTCGCCCTTTTAGCTAGCACAAAATTAATATGTATAGCTCGCACTTTTAGCTTGCAAAAAATTCTACCTGTTATAAATTTTTATTTTCACCCTTGCGCCCTGTCGTATTAGCTATCGTTTTTTTTTTATATTTTATTTGCATGTTGCACTACGGCAACTCTCGAGCTCGCACATTTTATAATACCTTACACTCTTTCGTTAGCTTGCTGTTTTAATACCTTGCGCCCTTTCGTTAGCTAGCTGATTGAATTTTCATTCATAATTTTTTGCGCACTGAAATGTTTAGCTTGCTCCCTCGCACTTGTTAGCTCGCTCTTTATTTTAGTCACTACTTACTTACCTACCTACCTACTCATGCACTCGTACCACAATGTGATTCACTTTTAACAAGAAAAAAAGTAAACAAAACAAGAACGCATTTTGCCGTCGGTCGGGAGAGAAGAAAAAAAAATATCTTCAATTAAATGTCGCTTATGTTCGCTGCAGAATATTGCCTTCATAGCGACATCACAAAGGCACACATAAAAGGGAAAACACACTGCAGGCGAGGCATATTAATCACAACAATAATAAAAAATAAAAAAAACACCTTATTGACAGAAAAAAAAACACTACACTTGTCACTTGCCACTGAGCTAACTCTTGCAGATTCGGATAAATTAATTATCTCCTTGCAATTAAGCTATCGTACTCACTTGAGTTAAATAGTTTTGTTTTTAAATAAAATTCGCGAATAAAATTGAAACGATTTTGTTTACTAATAAAAAAACACTTCTTAACGCCACAAGAATACACTTTTCAATGAGAAAGGGGTAATCGCAGATTCTTCCCCTTCTCTTGTGTTTCTCGTGTTTGCTTTTGTTCTTTAGCTCGCGCAGTCACGTCCGCCATTTCGCTTGTTGCTATCTATGTATAGCTGTCTGTGTTTATAGCTTGCTGTATGCAGCTGGCTGTGTATGGCTGTCGGTGTAGCTTGCTTGGAAATAAATTTACCGTTTGATATTTTTTAGCTCGCCGTTGAATTTTCATGTTAGGATATGAATAATTTTGCTCGCACTATAGCTATTGATGGAAATGTGATTTCTTTTTACAAATATTAATATTTTAGCTTTCCTATCCGCTCGCGCACATAGCTACCACATTTTATTAGAAACTTTTAAGCTGGCACATTTTTACATTTCCATTTCCTCGCGCACTTATAAAACTTTTTAGCTCGCGGACTATATCTATAGGTCGCTTAACGCATATCCGGACTCGATACGGACCATAATGTATCGTTTAACGATACTTGACTAAGAAAAAAAATAATCTAAAATAAAATCAACCGATCGAAATAAAACAGACACGTTTTATTGTTGGGAAAAATACGTTTAAAAAACCCAACAATTATTAGCTCGCAATTGATAATAAGCTCGCACAACAATATAACTTAGCTCGCAGGATGGCTTTCGGTAGCTATCGACCTTTGTATAACAACGACTGACTTGGTGAAGAGTCAAACCCAGACTAACTATAAAAACTACTTGTTAACATCATTTAGCTTGCGCGTTAGCTTATGTATAAAAATAAAGAGAGAAAAATATGAGATATAAAATTATATACAATATAATATGTCGAACTGTTTACACAATTTAAAAAGTGCTTTTTGTTCTTCTGAATTTAGATGATCTGTTTTAAGTGTATTCAGAAGTTCTTCGTGAGATGAAAATTCGCTATCCTGTATTATATGTTTAATATTTATGTTATTGACTTCAAAATAATTAGACATTGGCTCAACTTTAAAGGGTTGTTCAATAAAAAGGGTTTGATTTTAGAAATGTATTTATATAAGTTGCTTTTGTATGAAATTCACCACTTTTTTTGTCAACGGGAATTCTCACAATAATTTTTTGGTATGGTTTTTGGTTTTGGTTTAGAATAAAGTTTTTGGGTTGAATTTTCTGTTTCAAAGAGTTCTCTTTTAAAGTCAATTTTAGCACCCAATTGTTCCAGGATATTCAATATTCATGCCTAAAAGTCCATTGAAATAGTTATGAAATTTAAAAATCATAAATTTGAACTTAGTTTTTGAATTAAATTCTTTGAAAGCTGGTATGGTTATTTGTTTATTTAATGCATGTTCGTTCAGAACGGTTTTATTTTAACTGTGGAAACTATTTCATGGGTCCTGGGTTCCATATGTTCTAGGTTGATAAAGCTCACGGAGGCACCTGTGTCAATTAAAAAAATTGAATTTTGCCCAGAAGGGTATTTTATGTTAATGTAGGGTAATTGATTTGAATCGTGATTGTTTATATCAATGTATCCGAATTGTTCTCCAATGCAGTTAAACTAATAATAAGTAATAAAGTCGAAAAGTAGTCCTGGGTTTCCGTCGTACTTTGGGAGGTCTTTAATAGCTTCAGGGATTTTTAGTGAATTTAAGACTTTGTTGACATTGACTAAATTTATGTCAGTGGCAAAATTACATTGATTAGGATTTTCCACGCCGGTAGCTGCGGTGCTATTTCTTGCGTCATTCATTACATTTGCAGCAAAAAATTGACCAAGATTTTCCGCTCCGCTTGCTGCGGTGCTATTATTATTGGAATAGGGAAAGAACGATTTCGGTACTTACATGCATGCAATTTCCCAAACCGGGTTCATCGTATCGTTGTGGTGGTCCTTTAACTGGGTTTCCTTTCACCGATGTTCTTTCGATGATGATCTTTGCTGCTCTTAGCTGTAGCACTGCACTAAATTTATAAATTAATTTTTTTTCACAGAGTTGTTTATAATGTGTTCTTTTGTATATTTTTTTTCCACTTGGTATTTATTTCCTCATTGCTTTATTTTAATACATTTTTTTTTGTTATATATATATGTGGATAACAATTACAATTATTATTCGCGTTATCCTTTTCAAAATCGGAGCACTTTGCAATATTTTCATTCGCGTTTCAATTTTATATACGCGTAAACAATTTTTTTTTTTCACAACAACAATCTCAAACATGGTTGCTCGACTGCGCCAGTTATAGTTCCAATCAAAATAAAAAAAAAAATATTTTGAATTTGGGCAGAGCTTCGCCGTAGCTTTTATTTAAACTAAATGAACAATTCTGATAATTTACATGTCGTTTTTATAGTTTTGTTTCTGTATCTGCAATTTGAACAAAAAAGAGCAAAACACAAACAAAATTTTAAGCTCAGCATCAATTCATAAAACTAATATCGATTTTGTTCTTTTAGATAAAAAGTTTAAGATTTCATTTCAATTTATTTTCTCATAAGTTAAAAAGAATGCGATTGCAATACAAAATGTAAACAATCAGCATTTAAACAAACTCATGTTACATTTCCTTCCTTCGAATAATATTTTTTTTCATTTTGCATTTTATTCATATCATCTTTCCTAATTTTTCCCATAGATAACTAGCTAAGTACAATGTCTTTATTTTTTTTATGCTGAAGTAATTGCTATACGTATGTTAAACGTTAATTTGTGGTGGCGGCATAACTCACACAATGGTCAAGCTTACGATCATCAATTTATTTTGATCTATATTCTAAAAAAAAACAGAGGTAAGCCCCGAATTAATTACTCAATAAACTACTTTCCTATGGCGTTATCGAAACTCCCAAAAGCCTTTGACTTGCTGCCGGTTTTAAAGATAGGTTACTTTCCGTATCTTTTCAACACAAAAGAAAATGAAGAGTACATTGGATTAATACCAGCAATTGAATTTTACAATGCCAATACCCATGTCGGAAGAACGCGCTATTTTCTTAAAATGGTATTCTCAACATCAAAATGATTATTTTGGTATGAAGCACGAGCTTGTCGAACACTGAAAAAGTGATGTAAAAATATTGACAGGGGCTTGCTCGCAATTTAGAAAATTATTTCTTTCGCAATGCAACGTTGAACCATTTTAGGAATCAGTAACGATTGCTTCAGCTTGCAATCTTTTATATAAACGCAACTTTCTCAAGCCAAATACTATCCGATTAATACCCAAAAAAGGATATGGATGTTTTGGGAAGAGCAGAAAAGAAACAGAAACATCAAACATTCTTATAAAGAGGTTATTATCAACGGAGTAAAAGTTGATGGTTTTTGTGAAGAAACCAAACAGAATTTTGAATTCCATGGGTGCTATTAAAATGGTCATCCTCTTTGCTTGAAGTACAAATGCGATGATCCTCTACACGAAAATGAACTTGATACAAATCAGAGGTATGAAAGAACCATTGCTAAAACTAAAAGATTGAGAAGCTTAACTACGTGGTAATTGAAATATGGTCTTGTATTTTTCAAAGCCGTCTTAAGTCATTTAATAGAGAAGAATTGAATTTCATAAACACGCATCAACTTATTCAAGGCTCCCCATTTAGTCGCCGTGATGCTTTTTATGGCGGACGTACCGGAAACACAGTCAGTTATTATAAATGTAAAAAATGCGAAAAAATTAAATACATAGATGTTTGCTCTCTGTACCCATGGGTTTGTAAGAACGGAAAATTCCACATTGGCCATCCTAAAATTCACATTACTGACGATGCAATATGTGTAACAACGAAATTGGATAGGATAAATGGACTTGTGAAGTGTAAAATTTTACCTCCAGAAAACCTGCTTCATCCGGTATTGCCTATGAAACAAAATGACAAGCTCATGTTTTCATTAAGTAAAAGCTGCGGTGATGAAAAAATCAATGAACAAATGTGTACTCATACTAATGAGCAAAGAGCAATGGTTGGGACTTGGGTAATTGACGAGGTCATAAAAGCAGTTGAAAACGGCTACAGTATACTTTCCATTTTTGAAATATGGGAATATAATATAGTCCAATATAACCCAACAAGAAATTCTAATGATGGCCTCTTTATATCTATGATGAACAAATTCTGGTTGGCTGAATGTTCATCTCACTAAGAAAAGGCGAAATATATTTCTGATTTTCTTAAAAAAGAAAATATTCAGCTAGAATTTTCAGAAATATGTGGCAATCCAGGAAAAAAGTCACTTGCAAAGCTGATTTTAAATTCGTTTTGGGGAAAATTTGGACAGCATCAAAATCAACTTCAAACTGTTGTTCTGAACAACCCTTCAGCTTTGTTTCATTTGCGATATGTGTCATTCATCGTTTAACACAAAAAATGCTCATCGTGATTGTTTTGGTCTTTGTTCGCAATGCCAGCATTCTTCAAAATGCAAAGAAACACCGAAAAAATTCTATGCGAAGGCTGTAAGCGAAATTTTAAAGAAACAGAATGCTATGACAACCAAAAAATGAGCAGCTCGTCAGGAAAACTGTGAATCTGCGAGCAAATAAAAAGATGCCTCGCTTGTTTAAAATCCTATGGAGGTAACCGACAACATATTTGTGTTGAGTTCTTTTGCAAGAACTGTAAACAACATTGTACCCGAAGACCATATGTGTTTCATCATGCCTGATACGAGAAAACGAAATTTGGAAAATTTTGTGTACATATTTTATGACCTTGAAAGTCACCAAGAAAAAGTTATTGGAGAAAAAGGAATGCATGAGGGAGATGAAGCAAGAACAACAAAGGCTTTAATAACACAACATGAACCAAATTTATGTGTGTTTCAAAACAAATTCAGCCAATGTTTGGAATGTCCTGATTTGCATTTCTGTCAATATTGCAAATTATCCTTAAACGTTCTGAAAGGAGAAGACGTTATACATAAGTTTGTTCATCCTCGAAACTCGGAAAAAATTAAAAAAGTGAAAGTAGTTGCCCAAGTTATAGTTCCAATCAAAATAAAAAAAACGATTTTGATTTTGGGCAGAGCTTCGCCGTAGCTTTTATTTAAACACAATGAACAATTCTGATAATTTACATCGCGTTTTTATAGTTTTGTTTCTGTATCTGCAATTTGAACAAAAAAATGCAAAACGCACACAAAATGTTAAACTCAGCATTAATTCATAAAACTCATATCCATTTTGTTCTTTTAAATAAAAAGTTTAAGATTTCATTTCAATTTATTTTCTCATAAGTTAAAAAGAATGCGAATGCAATACAAAATGTAAACTTCAGCATCTAATCAAACTCATGTTACATTTCCTTCCTTCGAATAATAATTTTTTTCATTTTTGCATTTTATTCATATCATCTTTCATTATTTTCCCCATAGATAACTAGCTAAGTACAATGTCTTTATTTGTTTGTATGCTGAAGTAATTGCTATATGTATGTTAAACGTTAATGTATGGTGGCGGCATAACTCCTCCCCCCTCGGTTTAAGGCACGAGTGCCGGGGTTGTTGACACTTCTATTACGGGATTGCTTTGATGAATAAAATGTTGTTTGTAGTAGATGATTGACAAAATCAGGAGAATCACGAAAACTGTTGTTTTTAATCCGGTAAACAAATATTGTTGTGTTCTTGTAGTAAGTTCCAGATATTGTACTTGTTCCCGGTTGTAAAAGTGGTAGTCTTCTAGCTTTTCGAGGCTGAGTTTCTGTTTGGTATTCGTTTTATTAATTGGTATTAGATGTGAGGGAATTATTTGAATTTGATCTTACTGCTGTATTGAACTTTGTTTATTGTAATGTCATATTGTTCGAAATTAATTAAAATGGTTCCGGTTATGTTTTTTACTCTCAATACCGTAATTCGTCTTCAGCTCAATTGGTGGTGCATTTATTATAATTATATATTGATCTTCCGGTTGGGTGATTTGTTGAAGTTGTAATTCGGTGGCTTTAAAAAATTTATTTATATCTGTAAGCTCAAGAGGACTCAGTACCTTTTTAGAAATTGTATTTAATTTTGCCATGTTAATCGATTCCGCGATATCCTTGAGATGCAATTTTAAAGAGTCGATGTTGAAGTTCGTTTATGTGTGTATTGAAAGTTATCCTGTTCCGTTCGTATTTTGTTAAAAGAGCCAGTTGGTACTTGTTCAAAAAGTTTTCCAATATTTCCTGTTGTTCGTTAATATGTTTGGTAATATTTTTAAATCTTTGCTCCATTTCGTGATTTATTTGGCTTTGTTGCATTGAAACCCTTTCAAAGGAATGTTGGTTTGTTTTAAGGTTTTCTATTTGTCTATTTATATCTAATGCGTCTGATTCATCCGTGTTTCCTGTTATGCCCTTAATGACAGATCCTAACCCGTTGATCAGCCCTCTTTTGTTTCTGTTTGCGAGGAAGAATGATCCCCAATTGTCGAACCAATTCTTGAAATATGAAATTTGTAATTTCAACCATTAAACTCAGATTTTTGGTATTATTGATAATATCAACGGATTTCTTAATTTTGTCTATACTTTCTGAATAAAGGTCTAAATCGATTATGCGGATACGATTTGTATGTGCTTCAATGATTTTGGCTGAGCCCAGTTTTAATGGCAGAAGACCTTTGCTGTTTGAAAGGTCGTGGATTTCAATCTTTTGTGTGTTAGCTTGAAGCAGAAGCCTGAAATTTAAGTTTTCTTTTAGTTTTACTTTTATGGAGTTTTTTTTTGTGGTTATAAGTCTGACTTTATTATATCTTAAAACTACTTGTTTGCTAAATCTAGGTGCTACTTTATTTCTCCTACATTCTTTTCTATAAACTATTGATCCGGATTTAAGGTATTCGGGTTGTTTTCTATTTTGATTCAATTTTTTTAATATTTTCTTGGTTTTGTTTCTATGATTTATTTCTTACAGAAGAGTACAGATTGCCTTGAAATTCATTTAGTTTTCTCAAATAATCGTCGACAACATTTTTTATTCTTGAACTTATATGTCCACCCATAAAAAAGTTCGAAGGGTGTTAGTTTAGTTGTTGAGTGTATAGCATTATTATATGTTACCTACTAATGTTTCGTTCAGAATTTCTTCGTGCTCCTTGCTTTATTTTTGTTGTAAATAAGCCTATAAATTTCCGTTAAGGTGGAGTGCATCCGTTCAACTGGTGCGTTACTGCTACTTTGTTGAAAAGAAATTATGTGGTGTTCTACGCTAAATTGTTGACAAAAGTCTTTGAATATCAAAGAACTAAATTCTGTTCCTTGATCTGTTATTATTTTTTTTTTGGGATGCCGTGCAGGCTCATAAAGTGCAGAAGATTTTTGATGATTGTAATGCTATTTCTGTCTGAAAATGTATACGCAGCTCCAAATTTAGAAAATTTATATGTAAGCGTTAACATTTGTTTGTTGTTGCTATTATTTCTAAAGGTTGAGTGGGGTTTTGTGGAATTTGGTAAACTAGGTCCTATCATATTTTGAAAGCTGGCAAAATTCACAGTCATTTATTATTGATTTGATGATTTTGATTTGGTGATTTTATTTTTCATGAAATGAAAGTAGCTTTCACGTTTAAGATGATTTAAGGTTTCTGATATTCCCCTATGATTAGATTTATTGTGATAATTGCTAATAACTTTGTCTTGTTCGTCGTTCTTTGTAATATCTTTTAAGAATTCAGTGCATCTGACTAACTTAAAAACATGAGATTGAGAGAAATATTTTTAAAAGACGGTGCATTATTCGGAAAACATCATTACTTGCAGCGTAAACTGTTGTCAGTTTGTTTGGATGTAAATATTGTTTGAGGATTTCAACGATATTTGTTTCATTAAAACTTGGAAGTCTGACAACTCGGCGTTGTTTTTTCTGAAAGAGTATGTAAAGGGATGTTGTTGGTGTTTTGTTTTATTCTTCTAATATTAATTGAAAACTAAATGCGTTGAGTTTTCTTTTCCTTTTTTGTAAATGACTTCGTAGTCAAACTCTTCGAGTTTGAGACGCCATCTTATAAGCTTAGAACTACCATCTTTTAAGGAAAACAGCCACGTCAGAGGTCTATGGTCCGTAATAATTTTGAATTTCCTACCAAAAAGGTAGTGACGAAAGTATTTTGTCGCCCAAACAATTGCTAGCAACTCTTTCTCCGTCTTTCACAATCGGACAAGGTTCTGGATGCATAGCAAACAGGCTTATCGGAACCTATAGGGCCTTGACTTAACACAGCTCCTATGGCAAAGTCACTTGCATCTGTGGACAAATTAAAGGTTTTAGTTAAGTCTGAATATTGAAGTAACGTTACGTTAGTAAGAATGTCCTTTCAGTGATTGAAGCATTTTGTCGTCGAGTTTTATCTTCCTTTCCTTATTCAGGCATTCAGTCATTGGTACGTCATTTTTACGAAGTCTTGGATGGACTTCCTGTAATAGCCGAGTAGGCCCAAAAATGACTTAATTGCCTTAGCTGTTCTGGGGATAGGGAATTTTTTTACTGCACGTATTTTGTCTGGGTTAGGTCGAACACCTTGAGGGGTAACGATGTGTCCTAAGAATTGAACTTCCTTCCTCAGAAATTCACACTTGTTTAGTTGAATTTTGAGATTAAAATCTCGAAGTCTTTTGAAAATTTTCTTCAAATTTTCCATATGTTCCTGAAGTGAGCTTGAAAATATGATAATATCGTCCATGTATACTAAGCATATTCTCCCAATAAGTTCACCAAGTATGTTATCCATAACTCTTTGGAATGTTGACGGAGCATTGCGTAAGCCAAATGGAATTCGTATAAACTCATAATGTCCGTTATTAACCGTGAAGGCAGTTTTAAAAATATCCCTTGGGTCGAGTGTCGTGAAATAATTGCATCGCCCCAATTTATCCAGAATGTCAGTAATATTAGGAATCGGATACCGATCACTAATAGTTTTATCATTTAATTTGCGGTAGTCAATGACTAACCGCCATTTTTGTTTACCAGTGGCATCAGTTTTTTTTTCGGAACAATCCAGATGGGACTGCTCCAGGGAGAGAAACTAGGTCGAATTGTGCCTTGTCTGAGGAGATCTTGAATTTGGGAATAAATCTCTGTTTTATGAATTTCCGGGTATCTGTACGATTTCCTGTAGACAGGTAAGTCATCGCTTGTTCTAATGCGATGTTTGACTTCGTTAGTAAAAGATAGCTTGTCTCCTTCCTTAAAAAATATGTCTTCGAACTGTTTACACAATTTAAAAAGTGCTTTTTGTTCTTCTGAATTTAGATGATCTGTTTTAAGTGTATTCAGAAGTTCTTCGTGAGATGAAAATTCGCTATCCTGTATTATATGTTTAATATTTATGTTATTGACTTCAAAATAATTAGACATTGGCTCAACATTAAAGGGTTGTTCAATAAAAAGGGGTTTGATTTTTGAAATTTATTTATATAAGTTGCTTTTGGATGAAATTCACCACTTTGTTTGTCAACGGGAATTCTCACAATAATTTTTTGGTATGGAGGAATTTCATAAATTTGGAATTTAAAATTTGGTTTAAAATAAAGTTTTTGAGTTGAATTGTCTGTTTCAAGGAGTTGTCTTTTAAAGTCAATTTTAGCACCCAATTGTTCCAGGATATTCAATATTCATGCCTAAAAGTCCATTGAAATAGTTATGAAATTTAAAAATCATAAATTTGAACTTAGTATTTGAATTAAATTCTTTGGAAGCTGGTATGGTTATTTGTTTATTTAATGCATGTTCGTTCAGAACGGTTTTATTTTAACTGTGTAAATTATTTCATGGGTCCTGGGGTCTATATGTTCTAGGTTGATAAAGCTCACGGAGGCACCTGTGTCAATTAAAAAATTTGAATTTTGTCCAGAAGGGTATTTTATGTTAATGTGAATTAATGAATCGTGATTGTTTATATCTATGTATCCGAATTGTTCTCCAAGGCAGTTAAACGAACATTTGCCTCATCAATTTCATTAATTGTTTCTTTATTTTAAGTAATCTCAGGGTTATTTTCAGGAAGGAATTGATGTAAATAGGTGTAATCCTCAAAGGGATATATACTACTTGGGTTTCCATCTATGTTGTGAACTTCTTTAAAAGCATAATTTTTAGATGGTGCATTATTATTGAATCTATTGGGTTGGTAAGAGTTACTGTAATGGTTTTGGCTATTCCTGGAGTCTCCACTTCCTATGGACAAAGGTACGGGTCGTTGTTGGGGCTTATTAAATTGTCTAGCACAAATCCGTTTGAATTTGTTGTTGTTTGATTATTGTGGACTTGTGACCATCTTTGTTGGTTCTGAGGGAATGTTAAAAGTCTTTGATTATACATGTTGCTAGCTGGTTCATATTAAAAATCTGAATTGGTCTATTGTAATTAAATGGAGTATTAAAGGGTCTTGAATTATTGCTATAGTTTAAATGTGCAAATTTTGAGCGATTGTTATAGTTATTTCTGTGTAATAATTTTTGAATGGAAACGGTGGATTTGAGGTTTTATTCATTGAATACTTCAAGTAGAAGGTATTTTGTTCTTTAATGCAGAAGCTGAAAGCTTCAGGAAGGTTCTTTGGTTTTATTGCCCTGATCTTTGCACCCATCGGTTCTTTTATTCCCGATAAAAAGGTACTCAAACACATGTCAGAGAAGAGTTGTGTTTTAGATGAGATTATAGCAGAGTCTCTCTCATGAATTTTTGTATGGTTAATTAGGGTTGAAGAAATTTCTATTATTTTAGAATAAAACTGTTCTATAGTTTCATTACCTTGTTTAAGTGCGTGGAGGTCTTTAATTAAAGAGGTTTCGTTCCTCTTAACTGAATAGTGAAGTATAATATGTCCCTTTATTTCCGACCAGTCTACGGGAGTACCAAACATATTTAACACTTCATTGGCATCTCCTGTTACTTTATTCCTAATAGCTCTTAAAATGATGTTTGCATAAGGTGTGCTACTAATACTTAACATTAGTGGAAAAATTTCTTCCACATTTTTAATAAAGTCGAAAAGTAGTCCTGGATTTCCGTTGTACTTTGGGAGGTCTTTTATAACTTCAGGGATTTTTAGTGAATTTAAGACGTTGTTGACATTGACTAAATTTATGTCAGTGGCAACATTACATTGATTAGGATTTTCCACGTCGGTAGCTGCGGTGCTATTTCTTGCGTCATTCATTACATTTGCAGCAAAAGATTGACCAAGATTTTCCGCTCCGCTTGCTGCGGTGCTATTTTTAGCATTATTTTGATTCTTCTGAAGTATTTCTAAAAAAGATTGAATTTCTGTTTCCTCTTCACTTTCACTAATATTTTCTAATTGATTATTATTTACTTTACTATAAGGACCTTGAGTTAGAAGCCTATTTTTATTTTATTTTTTTTATTTTTTTGCAGAAACTCAAGGGGGTCTTAATATTGGAATAGGGAAAGAACGATTTCGGTATTTACATGCATGCAATTACCCAAACCGGGTTCATCGTATCGTTATGGTGGTTCTTTAACTGGGTTTCTTGTCACCGATGTTCTCGATGATGATTGTTGCTGCTCTTAGCTGTAGCACTGCACACAATTTATAAATAATTTTTTTTTCACAGAGTTGTTTATAATGTGTTCTTTTGTATATATTTTTTTCCACTTGGTATTTATATCCTCATTGCTTTATTTTAATATTTTTTTTTTATATATATATGTGGATAACAATTACAATTATTATTCGCGTTTTACTTTTCCAAAATCGGAAGCACTTTGCAATATTTTCATTCACTTTTCAATTTTATATACACGTAAACAATTTTTTTTCACAACAACAATCTCAAGCTCGACAGCGCCAGTTATAGTTCCAATCAAAATAAAAAAAAAACGATTTTGAACTTGGGCAGAGCTTCGCCGTAGCTTTCATTTAAACACAATGAACAATTCTGATAATTTACATGGCGTTCTTATAGTTTTGTTTCTGTATCTGCAATTTGAAAAAAAAAATGCGAAACGCACACAAAATGTTAAACTCAGCATTAATTCATAAAACTCATATCCATTTTGTTCTTTTAAATAAAAAGTTTAAGATTTCATTTCAATTTATTTTCTCATAAGTTAAAAAGAATGCGAATGCAATACAAAATGTAAACTTCAGCATTTAATCAAACTCATGTTACATTTCCTTCCTTCGAATAATAATTTTTTTCATTTTTGCATTTTATTCATATCATCTTTCATTATTTTCCCCATAGATAACTAGCTAAGTACAATGTCTTTATTTTTTTGTATGCTGAAGTAATTGCTATACGTATGTTAAACGTTAATGTGTGGTGGCGGCATAACTCCTTCCCCCACGGTTTAAGGCACGGGTGCCGGGGTTGTTGACAATTCTCTTACGGGATTACTATGATGAATAAAATGTTGTTTGTAGTAGATGATTGGCAAAATCAGGAGAATCACGAAAACTGTTGTTTTTAATCCGGTAGACAAATATTCTTGTGTTCTTGTATTAAGGTCCAGATATTAAATTTGTTCCCTGTTGTAAAAGTGGTATTATTCTAGCTTTTCGAGGCTGAGTTTCTGTTTGGTATTAGATGTGAGGGAATTATTTGAATTTGATCCCAAAGAATGTTGTATTGAACTTTGTTTATTGTAATGTCACATTGTTCGCAATGAATTAAAATGGTTCCGGTTATGTTTTTACTCTCAATACCGCAATTCGTCTTCAGCTCAGTTGGTGGTGCATTTATTATAATTATATATTGATATTCCGTTTGGTGATTTGTTGAAGTTGTAATTCAATGGCTTCAAAAATTTTATTTATATATGTAAGCTCAAGAGGACAAAGTACCTTTTTAGAAATTATATTTAATTTTGCCATGTAAATCGATTCCGCGATATCCCTGAGATGCAATTTTAAAGAGTCGATGTTGAAGTTCGTTTATGTATGTATTGAAAGTTATCCTGTTCCGTTCGTATTTTGTTTAAAAGAGCCAGTTGGTATTTGTTCAAAAAGTTTTCCAATATTTCCTGTTGTTCGTTAATATGTTTGGTAATATTTTTAAATCTTTGCTCCATTTCTTGATTTATTTGGCTTTGTTGCATTGAAACCCTTTCAAAAGAATGTTGGTTTGTTTTGAGGTTTTCTATTTGTCTATTTATTTCTATTGGGTCTGATTCATCCGTGTTTCCTGTTATGTCCTTAATGACAGATCCTAACCCGTTGATCAGCCCTTTTTTGTTTCTGTTTGCGAGGAAGAATGATCCCCAATTGTCGAACCAATTCTTGAAATATGAAATTTGTAATTTAAACCATTAAACTCAGATTTTTGGTATTATTGATAATATCAAAGGATTTCTTAATTTTGTCTATACTTTCTGAATAAAGGTCTAAATCGATTATGTGGATAAGATTTGTATGTGCTTCAATTATTTTGACTGGGCCCAGTTTTAATGGCAGAAGACCTTTGCTGTTTGAAAGGTCGTGGATTTCAATCTTTTGTGTGTCAGCTTGAAGCAGAAGCCTGAAATTTAAGTTTTCTTTTAGTTTTGCTTTTATGGAGTTTTTTGTTTTTTTTTTGTTGTGGTTATAAGTGTGACTTTATTATTTCTTAAAACTACTTGTTTGCTAAATCTAGGTCTTACTTTATTTCTCCTACATTCTTTTCTATAAACTATTGATCCGGATTTAAGGTATTCGGGTTGTTTCCTATTTTGATTCAATTTTTTTAATATTTTCTTGGTTTTGTTTCTATGATTTATTTCTTACAGAAGAGTACAGATTGCCTTGAAATTCATTTAGTTTTCTTAAATAATCGTCGACAACATTTTTTATTCTTGAACTTATATGTCCACCCATAAAAAAGTTCGAAGGGTGTTAGTTTAGTTGTTGAGTGTATAGCATTATTATATGTTACCTACTAATGTTTCGTTCAGAATTTCTTCGTGCTCCTTGCTTTATTTTTGTTGTAAATAAGCCTATAAATTTCCGTTAATGTGGAGTGCATCCGTTCAACTGGTGCGTTACTGCTACTTTGTTGAAAAGAAGTTATGTGGTGTTCTACGATAAATTGTTGACAAAAGTCTTTGAATATCAAAGAACTAAGTTCTGTTCCTTGATCTTTTATTACTTTTTTTGTGCATAAGATTTTTGATGATTGTAATGCTATTTCTGTCTGAAAATGTATACGCAGCTCCAAATTTAGAAAATTTATCTGTAAGCGTTAACATTTGTTTGTTGTTGCTATTATTTCTAAAGGTTGAGTGGGGTTTTGTGGAATTTGGTAAACTATTTTTTTTGGGTTCCTATCATATTTTGAAAGCTGGCAAAATTCACAGTCATTTATTATTTTCGTGATTTTATTTTTCATGAAAGGAAAGTAGCTTTCACGTTTAAGATGATTTAAGGTTTCTGATATTCCCCTATGATTAGATTTATTGTGATAATCGCTAATAATTTTGTCTTGTTCGTCGTTCTTTGTAATATCTTTTAAGAATTCAGTGCATCTGACTAATTTGAAAACTTGAGATTGAGAGAAATATTTTTAAAAGACTGTGCATTATTCGGAAAACATCATTACTTGCAGCGTAAACTGTTGTCAGTTTGTTTGGATGTAAATATTGTTTGAGGATTTCAACGATATTTGTTTCATTAAAACTTGGAAGTCTGACAACTCGGCATTGTTTTTTCTGAAAGAGTATGTAAAGGAATGTTGTTGGTGTTTTGTCTAAATGCGTTGAGTGGCTGTTCTGAAATTCCAATTCCGTCATCAAGATTTTCTTGCGCTGAATGAACTGTAGTTCCTCCTGTTGCTTGAACAGATTCATTTGTGTTCATTTCTATTTGAGTTGGCTTGATCCGTCTAAGGGCGTCGGCATTATTGTTTTCTTTTCCATTTTTGAAAATGACTTCGTAGTCAAACTCTTCGAGTTTGAGACGCCATCTTATAATCTTAGAACTACCATCTTTTAATTATGGTCCGTAATAATTTTGAATTTCCTACCGAAAAGGTAGTGATGAAAGTATTTTGTCGCCCAAACAATTGCTAGCAACTCTTTCTCCGTCTTTCACAATCGGACAAGGTTCTGGATGCATAGCAAACAGGCTTATCGGAAACTATAGGGCCTTGACTTAACACAGCTCCTATGGCAAAGTCACTTGCATCTGTGGACAAATAAAAGGTTTTAGTGAAGTCTGAGTATTGAAGTAACGTTACGTTAGTAAGAATGTCCTTTCAGTGATTGAAGCATTTTGTCGTCGAGTTTTATCTTCCTTTTCTTATTCAGGCATTCGGTCATTGGTTTCGTCATTTTTACGAAGTCTTGGATGGACTTCCTGTAATAGCCGAGTAGGCCCAAAAATGACTTAATTGCCTTAGCTGTTCTGGGGATAGGGAATTCCTTTACTGCATGTATTTTGTCTGGGTTAGGTCGAACACCTTGAGGGGTAACGATGTGTCCTAAGAATTGAACTTCCTTCCTCAGAAATTCACACTTGTTTAGTTGAATTTTGAGATTAAAATCTCGAAGTCTTTTGAAAATTTTCTTCAAATTTTCCATATGTTCCTGAAGTGAGCTTCAAAATATGATAATATCGTCCATGTATACTAAGCATATTCTCCCAATAAGTTCACCAAGTATGTTATCCATAACTCTTTGGAATGTTGACGGAGCATTGCGTAAGCCAAATGGCATTCGTATAAACTCATAATGTCCGTTATTAACCGTGAAGGCAGTTTTAAAAATATCCCTTGGGTCGAGTGTCGTGAAATAATTGCATCGCCCCAATTTGTCCAGAATGTCAGTAATATTAGGAATCGGATACCGATCACTAATAGTTTTATCATTTAATTTGCGGTAGTCAATGACTAACCGCCATTTTTGTTTACCAGTGGCATCAGTTTTTTTTTCGGAACAATCCAGATGGGACTGCTCCAGGGAGAGAAACTAGGTCGAATTGTGCCTTGTCTGAGGAGATCTTGAATTTGGGAATAAATCTCTGTTTTATGAATTTCCGGGTATCTGTACGATTTCCTGTAGACAGGTAAGTCATCGCTTGTTCTAATGCGATGTTTGACTTCGTTAGTAAAAGATAGCTTGTCTCCTTCCTTAAAAAATATGTCTTCGAACTGTTTACACAATTTAAAAAGTGCTTTTTGTTCTTCTGAATTTAGATGATCTGTTTTAAGTGTATTCAGAAGTTCTTCGTGAGATGAAAATTCGCTATCCTGTATTATATGTTTAATATTTATGTTATTGACTTCAAAATAATTAGACATTGGCTCAACTTTAAAGGGTTGTTCAATAAAAAAGGTTTGATTTTAGAAATTTATTTATATAAGTTGCTTTTGTATGAAATTCACCACTTTTTTTGTCAACGGGAATTCTCACAATAATTTTTTGGTATGGAGGAATTTTATAAATTTGGAATTTAAAATTTGGTTTAAAATAAAGTTTTTGGGTTGAATTGTCTGTTTCAAGGAGTTGTCTTTTAAAGTCAATTTTAGCACCCAATTGTTCCAGGATATTCAATATTCATGCCTAAAAGTCCATTGAAATATAAAATATTAATATAAATTTTATTTATATATGTAAGCTCAAGAGGACAAAGTACCTTTTTAGAAATTATATTTAATTTTGCCATGTAAATCGATTCCGCGATATCCCTGAGATGCAATTTTAAAGAGTCGATGTTGAAGTTCGTTTATGTATGTATTGAAAGTTATCCTGTTCCGTTCGTATTTTGTTTAAAAGAGCCAGTTGGTATTTGTTCAAAAAGTTTTCCAATATTTCCTGTTGTTCGTTAATATGTTTGGTAATATTTTTAAATCTTTGCTCCATTTCTTGATTTATTTGGCTTTGTTGCATTGAAACCCTTTCAAAAGAATGTTGGTTTGTTTTGAGGTTTTCTATTTGTCTATTTATTTCTATTGCGTCTGATTCATCCGTGTTTCCTGTTATGTCCTTAATGACAGATCCTAACCCGTTGATCAGCCCTTTTTTGTTTCTGTTTGCGAGGAAGAATGATCCCCAATTGTCGAACCAATTCTTGAAATATGAAATTTGTAATTTAAACCATTAAACTCAGATTTTTGGTATTATTGATAATATCAAAGGATTTCTTAATTTTGTCTATACTTTCTGAATAAAGGTCTAAATCGATTATGTGGATAAGATTTGTATGTGCTTCAATTATTTTGACTGGGCCCAGTTTTAATGGCAGAAGACCTTTGCTGTTTGAAAGGTCGTGGATTTCAATCTTTTGTGTGTCAGCTTGAAGCAGAAGCCTGAAATTTAAGTTTTCTTTTAGTTTTGCTTTTATGGAGTTTTTTGTTTTTTTTTTTGTTGTGGTTATAAGTGTGACTTTATTATTTCTTAAAACTACTTGTTTGCTAAATCTAGCTCTTACTTTATTTCTCCTACATTCTTTTCTATAAGCTATTGATCCGGATTTAAGGTATTCGGGTTGTTTCCTATTTTGATTCAATTTTTTTAATATTTTCTTGGTTTTGTTTCTATGATTTATTTCTTACAGAAGAGTACAGATTGCCTTGAAATTCATTTAGTTTTCTTAAATAATCGTCGACAACATTTTTTATTCTTGAACTTATATGTCCACCCATAAAAAAGTTCGAAGGGTGTTAGTTTAGTTGTTGAGTGTATAGCATTATTATATGTTACCTACTAATGTTTCGTTCAGAATTTCTTCGTGCTCCTTGCTTTATTTTTGTTGTAAATAAGCCTATAAATTTCCGTTAATGTGGAGTGCATCCGTTCAACTGGTGCGTTACTGCTACTTTGTTGAAAAGAAGTTATGTGGTGTTCTACGATAAATTGTTGACAAAAGTCTTTGAATATCAAAGAACTAAGTTCTGTTCCTTGATCTGTTATTACTTTTTTTGTGTATAAGATTTTTGATGATTGTAATGCTATTTCTGTCTGAAAATGTATACGCAGCTCCAAATTTAGAAAATTTATCTGTAAGCTTTAACATTTGTTTGTTGTTGCTATTATTTCTAAAGGTTGAGTGGGGTTTTGTGGAATTTGGTAAACTATTTTTTTTGGGTTCCTATCATATTTTGAAAGCTGGCAAAATTCACAGTCATTTATTATTTTCGTGATTTTATTTTTCATGAAAGGAAAGTAGCTTTCACGTTTAAGATGATTTAAGGTTTCTGATATTCCCCTATGATTAGATTTATTGTGATAATCGCTAATAATTTTGTCTTGTTCGTCGTTCTTTGTAATATCTTTTAAGAATTCAGTGCATCTGACTAATTTGAAAACTTGAGATTGAGAGAAATATTTTTAAAAGACTGTGCATTATTCGGAAAACATCATTACTTGCAGCGTAAACTGTTGTCAGTTTGTTTGGATGTAAATATTGTTTGAGGATTTCAACGATATTTGTTTCATTAAAACTTGGAAGTCTGACAACTCGGCATTGTTTTTTCTGAAAGAGTATGTAAAGGAATGTTGTTGGTGTTTTGTCTAAATGCGTTGAGTGGCTGTTCTGAAATTCCAATTCCGTCATCAAGATTTTCTTGCGCTGAATGAACTGTAGTTCCTCCTGTTGCTTGAACAGATTCATTTGTGTTCATTTCTATTTGAGTTGGCTTGATCCGTCTAAGGGCGTCGGCATTATTGTTTTCTTTTCCATTTTTGAAAATGACTTCGTAGTCAAACTCTTCGAGTTTGAGACGCCATCTTATAATCTTAGAACTACCATCTTTTAATTAAAAGAGCCACGTCAGAGGTCTATGGTCCGTAATAATTTTGAATTTCCTACCGAAAAGGTAGTGACGAAAGCATTTTGTCGCCCAAACAATTGCTAGCAACTCTTTCTCCGTCTTTCACAATCGGACAAGGTTCTGGATGCATAGCAAACAGGCTTATCGGAAACTATAGGGCCTTGACTTAACACAGCTCCTATGGCAAAGTCACTTGCATCTGTGGACAAATAAAAGGTTTTAGTGAAGTCTGAGTATTGAAGTAACGTTACGTTAGTAAGAATGTCCTTTCAGTGATTGAAGCATTTTGTCGTCGAGTTTTATCTTCCTTTTCTTATTCAGGCATTCGGTCATTGGTTTCGTCATTTTTACGAAGTCTTGGATGGACTTCCTGTAATAGCCGAGTAGGCCCAAAAATGACTTAATTGCCTTAGCTGTTCTGGGGATAGGGAATTCCTTTACTGCATGTATTTTGTCTGGGTTAGGTCGAAAACCTTGAGGGGTAACGCTGTGTCCTAAGAATTGAACTTCCTTCCTCAGAAATTCACACTTGTTTAGTTGAATTTTGAGATTAAAATCTCGAAGTCTTTTGAAAATTTTCTTCAAATTTTCCATATGTTCCTGAAGTGAGCTTGAAAATATGATAATATCGTCCATGTATACTAAGCATATTCTCCCAATAAGTTCACCAAGTATGTTATCCATAACTCTTTGGAATGTTGACGGAGCATTGCGTAAGCCAAATGGCATTCGTATAAACTCATAATGTCCGTTATTAACCGTGAAGGCAGTTTTAAAAATATCCCTTGGGTCGAGTGTCGTGAAATAATTGCATCGCCCCAATTTGTCCAGAATGTCAGTAATATTAGGAATCGGATACCGATCACTAATAGTTTTATCATTTAATTTGCGGTAGTCAATGACTAACCGCCATTTTTGTTTACCAGTGGCATCAGTTGTTTTTTCGGAACAATCTAGATGGGACTGCTCCAGGGAGAGAAACTAGGTCGAATTGTGCCTTGTCTGAGGAGATCTTGAATTTGGGAATAAATCTCTGTTTTATGAATTTCCGGGTATCTGTACGATTTCCTGTAGACAGGTAAGTCATCGCTTGTTCTAATGCGATGTTTGACTTCGTTAGTAAAAGATAGCTTGTCTCCTTCCTTAAAAAATATGTCTTCGAACTGTTTACACAATTTAAAAAGTGCTTTTTGTTCTTCTGAATTTAGATGATCTGTTTTAAGTGTATTCAGAAGTTCTTCGTGAGATGAAAATTCGCTATCCTGTATTATATGTTTAATATTTATGTTATTGACTTCAAAATAATTAGACATTGGCTCAACTTTAAAGGGTTGTTCAATAAAAAAGGTTTGATTTTAGAAATTTATTTATATAAGTTGCTTTTGTATGAAATTCACCACTTTTTTTGTCAACGGGAATTCTCACAATAATTTTTTGGTATGGAGGAATTTTATAAATTTGGAATTTAAAATTTGGTTTAAAATAAAGTTTTTGGGTTGAATTGTCTGTTTCAAGGAGTTGTCTTTTAAAGTCAATTTTAGCACCCAATTGTTCCAGGATATTCAATATTCATGCCTAAAAGTCCATTGAAATATAAAATATTAATATAAATTTTATTTATATATGTAAGCTCAAGAGGACAAAGTACCTTTTTAGAAATTATATTATATAATTTTGCCATGTAAATCGATTCCGCGATATCCCTGAGATGCAATTTTAAAGAGTCGATGTTGAAGTTCGTTTATGTATGTATTGAAAGTTATCCTGTTCCGTTCGTATTTTGTTTAAAAGAGCCAGTTGGTATTTGTTCAAAAAGTTTTCCAATATTTCCTGTTGTTCGTTAATATGTTTGGTAATATTTTTAAATCTTTGCTCCATTTCTTGATTAATTTGGCTTTGTTGCATTGAAACCCTTTCAAAAGAATGTTGGTTTGTTTTGAGGTTTTCTATTTGTCTATTTATTTCTATTGGGTCTGATTCATCCGTGTTTCCTGTTATGTCCTTAATGACAGATCCTAACCCGTTGATCAGCCCTTTTTTGTTTCTGTTTGCGAGGAAGAATGATCCCCAATTGTCGAACCAATTCTTGAAATATGAAATTTGTAATTTAAACCATTAAACTCAGATTTTTGGTATTATTGATAATATCAAAGGATTTCTTAATTTTGTCTATACTTTCTGAATAAAGGTCTAAATCGATTATGTGGATAAGATTTGTATGTGCTTCAATTATTTTGACTGGGCCCAGTTTTAATGGCAGAAGACCTTTGCTGTTTGAAAGGTCGTGGATTTCAATCTTTTGTGTGTCAGCTTGAAGCAGAAGCCTGAAATTTAAGTTTTCTTTTAGTTTTGCTTTTATGGAGTTTTTTGTTTTTTTTTTGTTGTGGTTATAAGTGTGACTTTATTATTTCTTAAAACTACTTGTTTGCTAAATCTAGGTCTTACTTTATTTCTCCTACATTCTTTTCTATAAACTATTGATCCGGATTTAAGGTATTCGGGTTGTTTCCTATTTTGATTCAATTTTTTTAATATTTTCTTGGTTTTGTTTCTATGATTTATTTCTTACAGAAGAATACAGATGGCCTTGAAATTCATTTAGTTTTCTTAAATAATCGTCGACAACATTTTTTATTCTTGAACTTATATGTCCACCCATAAAAAAGTTCGAAGGGTGTTAGTTTAGTTGTTGAGTGTATAGCATTATTATATGTTACCTACTAATGTTTCGTTCAGAATTTCTTCGTGCTCCTTGCTTTATTTTTGTTGTAAATAAGCCTATAAATTTCCGTTAAGGTGGAGTGCATCCGTTCAACTGGTGCGTTACTGCTACTTTGTTGAAAAGAAGTAATGTGGTGTTCTACGCTAAATTGTTGACAAAAGTCTTTGAATATCAAAGAACTAAATTCTGTTCCTTGATCTGTTATTAGTTTTTTTGGGATGCCGTGCAGGCTCATAAAGTGCATAAGATTTTTGATGATTGTAATGCTATTTCTGTCTGAAAATGTATACGCAGCTCCAAATTTAGAAAATTTATCTGTAAGCGTTAACATTTGTTTGTTGTTGCTATTATTTCTAAAGGTTGAGTGGGGTTTTGTGGAATTTGGTAAACTATTTTTTTGGGTTCCTATCATATTTTGAAAGCTGGCAAAATTCACAGTCATTTATTATTTTCGTGATTTTATTTTTCATGAAAGGAAAGTAGCTTTCACGTTTAAGATGATTTAAGGTTTCTGATATTCCCCTATGATTAGATTTATTGTGATAATCGCTAATAATTTTGTCTTGTTCGTCGTTCTTTGTAATATCTTTTAAGAATTCAGTGCATCTGACTAATTTGAAAACTTGAGATTGAGAGAAATATTTTTAAAAGACTGTGCATTATTCGGAAAACATCATTACTTGCAGCGTAAACTGTTGTCAGTTTGTTTGGATGTAAATATTGTTTGAGGATTTCAACGATATTTGTTTCATTAAAACTTGGAAGTCTGACAACTCGGCATTGTTTTTTCTGAAAGAGTATGTAAAGGAATGTTGTTGGTGTTTTGTCTAAATGCGTTGAGTGGCTGTTCTGAAATTCCAATTCCGTCATCAAGATTTTCTTGCGCTGAATGAACTGTAGTTCCTCCTGTTGCTTGAACAGATTCATTTGTGTTCATTTCTATTTGAGTTGGCTTGATCCGTCTAAGGGCGTCGGCATTAGTGTTTTCTTTTCCATTTTTGAAAATGACTTCGTAGTCAAACTCTTCGAGTTTGAGACGCCATCTTATAATCTTAGAACTACCATCTTTTAATTAAAAGAGCCACGTCAGAGGTCTATGGTCCGTAATAATTTTGAATTTCCTACCGAAAAGGTAGTGACGAAAGTATTTTGTCGCCCAAACAATTGCTAGCAACTCTTTCTCCGTCTTTCACAATCGGACAAGGTTCTGGATGCATAGCAAACAGGCTTATCGGAAACTATAGGGCCTTGACTTAACACAGCTCCTATGGCAAAGTCACTTTCATCTGTGGACAAATAAAAGGTTTTAGTGAAGTCTGAGTATTGAAGTAACGTTACGTTAGTAAGAATGTCCTTTCAGTGATTGAAGCATTTTGTCGTCGAGTTTTATCTTCCTTTTCTTATTCAGGCATTCGGTCATTGGTTTCGTCATTTTTACGAAGTCTTGGATGGACTTCCTGTAATAGCCGAGTAGGCCCAAAAATGACTTAATTGCCTTAGCTGTTCTGGGGATAGGGAATTCCTTTACTGCATGTATTTTGTCTGGGTTAGGTCGAAAACCTTGAGGGGTAACGCTGTGTCCTAAGAATTGAACTTCCTTCCTCAGAAATTCACACTTGTTTAGTTGAATTTTGAGATTAAAATCTCGAAGTCTTTTGAAAATTTTCTTCAAATTTTCCATATGTTCCTGAAGTGAGCTTGAAAATATGATAATATCGTCCATGTATACTAAGCATATTCTCCCAATAAGTTCACCAAGTATGTTATCCATAACTCTTTGGAATGTTGACGGAGCATTGCGTAAGCCAAATGGCATTCGTATAAACTCATAATGTCCGTTATTAACCGTGAAGGCAGTTTTAAAAATATCCCTTGGGTCGAGTGTCGTGAAATAATTGCATCGCCCCAATTTGTCCAGAATGTCAGTAATATTAGGAATCGGATACCGATCACTAATAGTTTTATCATTTAATTTGCGGTAGTCAATGACTAACCGCCATTTTTGTTTACCAGTGGCATCAGTTTTTTTTTCGGAACAATCCAGATGGGACTGCTCCAGGGAGAGAAACTAGGTCGAATTGTGCCTTGTCTGAGGAGATCTTGAATTTGGGAATAAATCTCTGTTTTATGAATTTCCGGGTATCTGTACGATTTCCTGTAGACAGGTAAGTCATCGCTTGTTCTAATGCGATGTTTGACTTCGTTAGTAAAAGATAGCTTGTCTCCTTCCTTAAAAAATATGTCTTCGAACTGTTTACACAATTTAAAAAGTGCTTTTTGTTCTTCTGAATTTAGATGATCTGTTTTAAGTGTATTCAGAAGTTCTTCGTGAGATGAAAATTCGCTATCCTGTATTATATGTTTAATATTTATGTTATTGACTTCAAAATAATTAGACATTGGCTCAACTTTAAAGGGTTGTTCAATAAAAACGGTTTGATTTTAGAAATTTATTTATATAAGTTGCTTTTGTATGAAATTCACCACTTTTTTTGTCAACGGGAATTCTCACAATAATTTTTTGGTATGGAGGAATTTTATAAATTTGGAATTTAAAATTTGGTTTAAAATAAAGTTTTTGGGTTGAATTGTCTGTTTCAAGGAGTTGTCTTTTAAAGTCAATTTTAGCACCCAATTGTTCCAGGATATTCAATATTCATGCCTAAAAGTCCATTGAAATAGTTATGAAATTAAAAAATCATAAATTTGAACTTAGTATTTGAATTAAATTCTTTGAAAGCTGGTATGGTTATTTGTTTATTTAATGCATGTTCGTTCAGAACGGTTTTATTTTAACTGTGGAAATTATTTCATGGGTCCTGGGGTCTATATGTTCTAGGTTGATAAAGCTCACGGAGGCACCTGTGTCAATTAAAAAATTTGAATTTTGTCCAGAAGGGTATTTTATGTTAATGTGAATTAATGAATCGTGATTGTTTATATCTATGTATCCGAATTGTTCTCCAAGGCAGTTAAACGAACATTAGCCTCATCAATTTCATTAATTGTTTCTTTATTTTAAGTAATCTCAGGGTTATTTTCAGGAAGGAATTGATGTAAATAGGTGTAATCCTCAAAGGGATATATACTACTTGGGTTTCCATCTATGTTGTGAACTTCTTTAAAAGCATAATTTTTAGATGGTGCATTATTATTGAATCTATTGGGTTGGTAAGAGTTACTGTAATGGTTTTGGCTATTCCTGGAGTTTCCACTTCCTATGGACAAAGGTACGGGTCGTTGTTGGGGCTTATTAAATTGTCTAGCACAAATCCGTTTGAATTTGTTGTTGTTTGATTATTGTTGACTTGTGACCATCTTTGTTGGTTATGAGGGTATGTAAAAGTCTTTGATTTTACATGTTGCTAGCTGGACTCTGGTTCATATTAAAAATCTGAATTGGTCTATTGTAATTAAATGGAGTATTAAAAGGTCTTGAATTATTGCTATAGTTTAAATGTGCAAATTTTGAGGGATTGTTATAGTTATTTCTGTGTAATAATTTTTGAATGGAAACAGTGGATTTGAAGTTTTATTCATTGAATACTTCATGTAGAAGGTATTTTGTTCTTTAATGCAGAAGCTGAACGCTTTTGGAAGGTTCTTTGGTTTTATTGCCCTGATCGTTGCACCCATCGGTTCTTTTATTCCCGATAAAAAGGTACTCAAACACATGTCAGAGAAGAGTTGTGTTTTAGATGAGATTATAGCAGAGTCTCTCTCATGAATATTTGTATGGTTAAATAGGGTTGAAGAAATTTCTATTATTTTAGAATAAAACTGTTCTATAGTTTCATTACCTTGTTTAAGTGCGTGGAGGTCTTTAATTAAAGAGGTTTCGTTCCTCTTAACTGAATAGTGAAGTATAACATGTCCCTTTATTTCCGACCAGTCCAAAGGAGTACCAAACATATTTAAAACTTCATTGGCATCTCCTGTTACTTTATTCCTAATAGCTCTTAAAATGATGTTTGCATAGGGTGTGCTACTAATACTTAACATTAGTGGGAAAATTTCTTCCACATTTTTAATAAAGTCGAAAAGTAGTCCTGGGTTTCCGTCGTACTTTGGGAGGTCTTTAATAGCTTCAGGGATTTTTAGTGAATTTAAGACGTTGTTGACATTGACTAAATTTATTTCAGTGGCAACATTACATTGATTAGGATTTTCCACGTCGGTAGCTACGGTGCTATTTCTTGCGTCATTCATTACATTTGCAGCAAAAGATTGACCAAGATTTTCCGCTCCGCTTGCTGCGGTGCTATTTTTAGCATCATTTTGATTCTTCTGAAGTATTTCTAAAAAAGATTGAATTTCTGTTTCCTCTTCACTTTCACTAATATTTTCTAATTGATTATTATTTACTTTACTATAAGGACCTTGAGTTAGAAGCCTATTTTTATTTTATTTTTTTATTTTTTAGCAGAAACTCAAGGGGGTCTTAATATTGGAATAGGGAAAGAAGGATTTCGGTATTTACATGCATGCAATTACCAAAAGCGGGTTCATCGTATCGTTATGGTGGTTCTTTAACTGGGTTTCTTGTCACCGATGTTCTCGATGATGATTGTTGCTGCTCTTAGCTGTAGCACTGCACACAATTTATAAATAATTTTTTTTTCACAGAGTTGTTTATAATGTGTTCTTTTGTATATATTTTTTTCCACTTGGTATTTATATCCTCATTGCTTTATTTTAATAATTTTTTTTTTATATATATATGTGGATAACAATTACAATTATTATTCGCGTTTTACTTTTCCAAAATCGGAAGCACTTTCCAATATTTTCATTCACTTCTCAATTTTATATACACGTAAACAATTTTTTTTCACAACAACAATCTCAAACTCAGTTGCTCGACTGCGCCAGTTATAGTTCCAATCAAAATAAAAAAAAAACGATTTTGAACTTAGGCAGAGCTTCGCCGTAGCTTTTATTTAAACACAATGAACAATTCTGATAATTTACATGGCGTTTTTATAGTTTTGTTTCTGTATCTGCAATTTGAACAAAAAAATGCAAAACGCACACAAAATGTTAAACTCAGCATTAATTCATAAAACTCATATCCATTTTGTTCTTTTAAATAAAAAGTTTAAGATTTTATTTCAATTTATTTTCTCATAAGTTAAAAAGAATGCGAATGCAATACAAAATGTAAACTTCAGCATTTAATCAAACTCATGTTACATTTCCTTCCTTCGAATAATATTTTTTTTCATTTTTGCATTTTATTCATATCATCTTTCATTATTTTCCCCATAGATAACTAGCTAAGTACAATGTCTTTATTTGTTTGTATGCTGAAGTAATTGCTATTTGTATGTTAAACGTTAATTTGTGGTGGCAGCATAACTCCTCCCCCCTCGGTTTAAGGCACGGGTGCCGGGGTTGTTGACACTTCTATTACGGGATTGCTTTGATGAATCAAATGTTGTTTGTAGTAGATGATTGACAAAATCAGGAGAATCACGAAAACTGTTGTTTTTAATCCGGTAGACAAATATTGTTGTGTTCTTGTAGTAAGGTCCAGATATTGTACTTGTTCCCGGTTGTAAAAGTGGTAGTCTTCTAGCTTTTCGAGGCTGAGTTTCTGTTTGGTATTCGGTTTATTAATTGGTATTAGATGTGAGGGAATTATTTGAATTTGATCTTACTGCTGTATTGAACTTTGTTTATTGTAATGTCATATTGTTCGTAATTAATTAAAATGGTTCCGGTTATGTTTTTACTCTCAATACCGCAATTCGTCTTCAGCTCAATTGGTGGTGCATTTATTATAATTATATATTGATCTTCCGGTATGGTGATTTGTTGAAGTTGTAATTCGGTGGCTTTAAAAAATTTATTTATATCTGTAAGCTCAAGAGGACTCAGTACCTTTTTAGAAATTATATTTAATTTTGCCATGTAAATCGATTCCGCGATATCCTTGAGATGCAATTTTAAAGAGTCGATGTTGAAGTTCGTTTATGTATGTATTGAAAGTTATCCCGTTCCGTTCGTATTTTGTTAAAAGAGCCAGTTGGTACTTGTTCAAAAAGTTTTCCAATATTTCCTGTTGTTCGTTAATATGTTTGGTAATATTTTTAAATCTTTGCTCCATTTCGTGATTTATTTGGCTTTGTTGCATTGAAACCCTTTCAAAGGAATGTTGGTTTGTTTTAAGGTTTTCTATTTGTCTATTTATTTCTATTGCGTCTGATTCATCCGTGTTTCCTGTTATGCCCTTAATGACAGATCCTAACCCGTTGACCAGCCCTCTTTTGTTTCTGTTTGCGAGGAAGAATGATCCCCAATTGTCGAACCAATTCTTTAAATATGACATTTGTAATTTCAACCATTAAACTCAGATTTTTGGTATTATTGATAATATCAACGGATTTCTTAATTTTGTCTATACTTTTTGAATAAAGGTCTAAATCGATTATGCGGATAAGATTTGTATGTGCTTCAATGAATTTGACTGAGCCCAGTTTTAATGGCAGAAGACCTTTGCTGTTTGAAAGGTCGTGGATTTCAATCTTTTGTGTGTTAGCTTGAAGCAGAAGCCTGAAATTTAAGTTTTCTTTTAGTTTTACTTTTATGGAGTTTTTTGTTTTTTTGTGGTTATAAGTCTGACTTTATTATATCTTAAAACTACTTGTTTGCTAAATCTAGGTGTTACTTTATTTCTCCTACATTCTTTTCTATAAACTATTGATCCGGATTTAAGGTATTCGGGTTGTTTCCTATTTTGATTCAATTTTTTTAATATTTTCTTGGTTTTGTTTCTATGATTTATTTCTTACAGAAGAGTACAGATTGCCTTGAAATTCATTTTGTTTTCTCAAATAATCGTCGACAACATTTTTTATTCTTGAACTTATATGTCCACCCATAAAAAAGTTCGAAGGGTGTTAGTTTAGTTGTTGAGTGTATAGCATTATTATATGTTACCTACTAATGTTTCGTTCAGAATTTCTTCGTGCTCCTTGCTTTATTTTTGTTGTAAATAAGCCTATGAATTTCCGTTAAGGTGGAGTGCATCCGTTCAACTGGTGCGTTACTGCTACTTTGTTGAAAAGAAGTAATGTTGTGTGCTACGCTAAATTGTTGACAAAAGTCTTTGAATATCAAAGAACTAAATTCTGTTCCTTGATCTGTTATTATTTTTTTTTGGGATGCCGTGCAGGCTCATAAAGTGCATAAGATTTTTGATGATTGTAATGCTATTTCTTTCTGAAAATGTATACGCAGCTCCAAATTTAGAAAATGTATCTGTAAGCGTTAACACTTGTTTGTTGTTGCTATTATTTCTAAAGGTTGAGTGGGGTTTTGTGGAATTTGGTAAACTAGTTCTTATCATATTTTGAAAGCTGGCAAAATTCACAGTCATTTATTATTTTCGTGATTTTATTTTTCATGAAAGGAAAGTAGCTTTCACGTTTAAGATGATTTAAGGTTTCTGATATTCCCCTATGATTAGATTTATTGTGATAATCGCTAATAATTTTGTCTTGTTCGTCGTTCTTTGTAATATCTTTTAAGAATTCAGTGCATCTGACTAATTTGAAAACTTGAGATTGAGAGAAATATTTTTAAAAGACTGTGCATTATTCGGAAAACATCATTACTTGCAGCGTAAACTGTTGTCAGTTTGTTTGGATGTAAATATTGTTTGAGGATTTCAACGATATTTGTTTCATTAAAACTTGGAAGTCTGACAACTCGGCGTTGTTTTTTCTGAAAGAGTATGTAAAGGGATGTTGTTGGTGTTTTGTTTGATTCTTCGAATATTAATTGAAAACTAAATGCGTTGAGTTTTCTTTTCCTTTTTTGTAAATGACTTCGTAGTCAAACTCTTCGAGTTTGAGACGCCATCTTATAAGCTTAGAACTACCATCTTTTAAGGAAAACAGCCACGTCAGAGGTCTATGGTCCGTAATAATTTTGAATTTCCTACCAAAAAGGTAGTGACGAAAGTATTTTGTCGCCCAAACAATTGCTAGCAACTCTTTCTCCGTCTTTCACAATCGGACAAGGTTCTGGATGCATAGCAAACAGGCTTATCGGAACCTATAGGGCCTTGACTTAACACAGGTCCTATGGCAAAGTCACTTGCATCTGTGGACAAATTAAAGGTTTTAGTTAAGTCTGAATATTGAAGTAACGTTACGTTAGTAAGAATGTCCTTTCAGTGATTGAAGCATTTTGTCGTCGAGTTTTATCTTCCTTTCCTTATTCAGGCATTCGGTCATTGGTTTCGTCATTTTTACGAAGTCTTGGATGGACTTCCTGTAATAGCCGAGTAGGCCCAAAAATGACTTAATTGCCTTAGCTGTTCTGGGGATAGGGAATTTTTTTACTGCACGTATTTTGTCTGGGTTAGGTCAAACACCTTGAGGGGTAACGATGTGTCCTAAGAATTGAACTTCCTTCCTCAGAAATTCACACTTGTTTAGTTGAATTTTGAGATTAAAATCTCGAAGTCTTTTGAAAATTTTCTTCAAATTTTCCATATGTTCCTGAAGTGAGCTTGAAAATATGATAATATCGTCCATGTATACTAAGCATATTCTCCCAATAAGTTCACCAAGTATGTTATCCATAACTCTTTGGAATGTTGACGGAGCATTGCGTAAGCCAAATGGAATTCGTATAAACTCATAATGTCCGTTATTAACCGTGAAGGCAGTTTTAAAAATATCCCTTGGGTCGAGTGTCGTGAAATAATTGCATCGCCCCAATTTATCCAGAATGTCAGTAATATTAGGAATCGGATACCGATCACTAATAGTTTTATCATTTAATTTGCGGTAGTCAATGACTAACCGCCATTTTTGTTTACCAGTGGCATCAGTTTTTTTTCGGAACAATTCAGATGGGACTGCGCCAGGGAGAGAAACTAGGTCGAATTGTGCCTTGTCTGAGGAGATCTTGAATTTGGGAATAAATCTCTGTTTTATGAATTTCCGGGTATCTGTACGATTTCCTGTAGACAGGTAAGTCATCGCTTGTTCTAATGCGATGTTTGACTTCGTTAGTAAAAGATAGCTTGTCTCCTTCCTTAAAAAATATGTCTTCGAACTGTTTACACAATTTAAAAAGTGCTTTTTGTTCTTCTGAATTTAGATGATCTGTTTTAAGTGTATTCAGAAGTTCTTCGTGAGATGAAAATTCGCTATCCTGTATTATATGTTTAATATTTATGTTATTGACTTCAAAATAATTAGACATTGGCTCAACTTTAAAGGGTTGTTCAATAAAAAAGGTTTGATTTTAGAAATTTATTTATATAAGTTGCTTTTGTATGAAATTCACCACTTTTTTTGTCAACGGGAATTCTCACAATAATTTTTTGGTATGGAGGAATTTTATAAATTTGGAATTTAAAATTTGGTTTAAAATAAAGTTTTTGGGTTGAATTGTCTGTTTCAAGGAGTTGTCTTTTAAAGTCAATTTTAGCACCCAATTGTTCCAGGATATTCAATATTCATGCCTAAAAGTCCATTGAAATAGTTATGAAATTTAAAAATCATAAATTTGAACTTAGTATTTGAATTAAATTCTTTGAAAGCTGGTATGGTTATTTGTTTATTTAATGCATGTTCGTTCAGAACGGTTTTATTTTAACTGTGGAAATTATTTCATGGGTCCTGGGGTCTATATGTTCTAGGTTGATAAAGCTCACGGAGGCACCTGTGTCAATTAAAAAATTTGAATTTTGTCCAGAAGGGTATTTTATGTTAATGTGAATTAATGAATCGTGATTGTTTATATCTATGTATCCGAATTGTTCTCCAAGGCAGTTAAACGAACATTTGCCTCATCAATTTCATTAATTGTTTCTTTATTTTAAGTAATCTCAGGGTTATTTTCAGGAAGGAATTGATGTAAATAGGTGTAATCCTCAAAGGGATATATACTACTTGGGTTTCCATCTATGTTGTGAACTTCTTTAAAAGCATAATTTTTAGATGGTGCATTATTATTGAATCTATTGGGTTGGTAAGAGTTACTGTAATGGTTTTGGCTATTCCTGGAGTTTCCACTTCCTATGGACAAAGGTACGGGTCGTTGTTGGGGCTTATTAAATTGTCTAGCACAAATCCGTTTGAATTTGTTGTTGTTTGATTATTGTTGACTTGTGACCATCTTTGTTGGTTATGAGGGTATGTAAAAGTCTTTGATTTTACATGTTGCTAGCTGGACTCTGGTTCATATTAAAAATCTGAATTGGTCTATTGTAATTAAATGGAGTATTAAAAGGTCTTGAATTATTGCTATAGTTTAAATGTGCAAATTTTGAGGGATTGTTATAGTTATTTCTGTGTAATAATTTTTTAATGGAAACAGTGGATTTGAAGTTTTATTCATTGAATACTTCATGTAGAAGGTATTTTGTTCTTTAATGCAGAAGCTGAACGCTTTTGGAAGGTTCTTTGGTTTTATTGCCCTGATCGTTGCACCCATCGGTTCTTTTATTCCCGATAAAAAGGTACTCAAACACATGTCAGAGAAGAGTTGTGTTTTAGATGAGATTATAGCAGAGTCTCTCTCATGAATATTTGTATGGTTAAATAGGGTTGAAGAAATTTCTATTATTTTAGAATAAAACTGTTCTATAGTTTCATTACCTTGTTTAAGTGCGTGGAGGTCTTTAATTAAAGAGGTTTCGTTCCTCTTAACTGAATAGTGAAGTATAATATGTCCCTTTATTTCCGACCAGTCCAAAGGAGTACCAAACATATTTAAAACTTCATTGGCATCTCCTGTTACTTTATTCCTAATAGCTCTTAAAATGATGTTTGCATAAGGTGTGCTACTAATACTTAACATTAGTGGAAAAATGTCTTCCACATTTTTAATAAAGTCGAAAAGTAGTCCTGGATTTCCGTCGTACTTTGGGAGGTCTTTTATAACTTCAGGGATTTTTAGTGAATTTAAGACGTTGTTGACATTGACTAAATTTATGTCAGTGGCAACATTACATTGATTAGGATTTTCCACGTCGGTAGCTGCGGTGCTATTTCTTGCGTCATTCATTACATTTGCAGCAAAAGATTGACCAAGATTTTCCGCTCCGCTTGCTGCGGTGCTATTTTAAGCATCATTTTGATTCTTCTGAAGTATTTCTAAAACAGATTGAATTTCTGTTTCCTCTTCACTTTCACTAATATTTTCTAATTGATTATTATTTACTTTACTATAAGGACCTTGAGTTAGAAGCCTATTTTTATTTTATTTTTTATTTTTTTGCAGAAACTCAAGGGGGTCTTAATATTGGAATAGGGAAAGAACGATTTCGGTATTTACATGCATGCAATTACCCAAACCGGGTTCATCGTATCGTTATGGTGGTTCTTTAACTGGGTTTCTTGTCACCGATGTTCTCGATGATGATTGTTGCTGCTCTTAGCTGTAGCACTGCACACAATTTATAAATAATTTTTTTTTCACAGAGTTGTTTATAATGTGTTCTTTTGTATATATTTTTTTCCACTTGGTATTTATATCCTCATTGCTTTATTTTAATAATTTTTTTATTATATATATATGTGGATAACAATTACAATTATTATTCGCGTTTTACTTTTCCAAAATCGGAAGCACTTTGCAATATTTTCATTCACTTTTCAATTTTATATACACGTAAACAATTTTTTTTCACAACAACAATCTCAAGCTCGACAGCGCCAGTTATAGTTCCAATCAAAATAAAAAAAAAAACGATTTTGAACTTGGGCAGAGCTTCGCCGTAGCTTTTATTTAAACACAATGAACAATTCTGATAATTTACATGGCGTTCTTATAGTTTTGTTTCTGTATCTGCAATTTGAAAAAAAAAAATGTAAAACGCACACAAAATGTTAAACTCAGCATTAATTCATAAAACTCATATCCATTTTGTTCTTTTAAATAAAAAGTTTAAGATTTCATTTCAATTTATTTTCTCATAAGTTAAAAAGAATGCGAATGCAATACAAAATGTAAACTTCAGCATTTAATCAAACTCATGTTACATTTCCTTCCTTCGAATAATAATTTTTTTCATTTTTGCATTTTATTCATATCATCTTTCATTATTTTCCCCATAGATAACTAGCTTAGTACAATGTCTTTATTTTTTTGTATGCTGAAGTAATTGCTATACGTATGTTAAACGTTAATGTGTGGTGGCGGCATAACTCCTTCCCCCACGGTTTAAGGCACGGGTGCCGGGGTTGTTGACAATTCTCTTACGGGATTACTATGATGAATAAAATGTTGTTTGTAGTAGATGATTGGCAAAATCAGGAGAATCACGAAAACTGTTGTTTTTAATCCGGTAGACAAATATTCTTGTGTTCTTGTATTAAGGTCCAGATATTAAATTTGTTCCCTGTTGTAAAAGTGGTATTATTCTAGCTTTTCGAGGCTGAGTTTCTGTTTGGTATTAGATGTGAGGGAATTATTTGAATTTGATCCCAAAGAATGTTGTATTGAACTTTGTTTATTGTAATGTCACATTGTTCGCAATGAATTAAAATGGTTCCGGTTATGTTTTTACTCTCAATACCGCAATTCGTCTTCAGCTCAGTTGGTGGTGCATTTATTATAATTATATATTGATCTTCCGTTTGGTGATTTGTTGAAGTTGTAATTCAATGGCTTCAAAAATTTTATTTATATATGTAAGCTCAAGAGGACAAAGTACCTTTTTAGAAATTATATTTAATTTTGCCATGTAAATCGATTCCGCGATATCCCTGAGATGCAATTTTAAAGAGTCGATGTTGAAGTTCGTTTATGTATGTATTGAAAGTTATCCTGTTCCGTTCGTATTTTGTTTAAAAGAGCCAGTTGGTATTTGTTCAAAAAGTTTTCCAATATTTCCTGTTGTTCGTTAATATGTTTGGTAATATTTTTAAATCTTTGCTCCATTTCTTGATTTATTTGGCTTTGTTGCATTGAAACCCTTTCAAAAGAATGTTGGTTTGTTTTGAGGTTTTCTATTTGTCTATTTATTTCTATTGCGTCTGATTCATCCGTGTTTCCTGTTATGTCCTTAATGACAGATCCTAACCCGTTGATCAGCCCTTTTTTGTTTCTGTTTGCGAGGAAGAATGATCCCCAATTGTCGAACCAATTCTTGAAATATGAAATTTGTAATTTAAACCATTAAACTCAGATTTTTGGTATTATTGATAATATCAAAGGATTTCTTAATTTTGTCTATACTTTCTGAATAAAGGTCTAAATCGATTATGTGGATAAGATTTGTATGTGCTTCAATTATTTTGACTGGGCCCAGTTTTAATGGCAGAAGACCTTTGCTGTTTGAAAGGTCGTGGATTTCAATCTTTTGTGTGTCAGCTTGAAGCAGAAGCCTGAAATTTAAGTTTTCTTTTAGTTTTGCTTTTATGGAGTTTTTTGTTTTTTTTTTTGTTGTGGTTATAAGTGTGACTTTATTATTTCTTAAAACTACTTGTTCTAAATCTAGGTCTTACTTTATTTCTCCTACATTCTTTTCTATAAGCTATTGATCCGGATTTAAGGTATTCGGGTTGTTTCCTATTTTGATTCAATTTTTTTAATATTTTCTTGGTTTTGTTTCTATGATTTATTTCTTACAGAAGAGTACAGATTGCCTTGAAATTCATTTAGTTTTCTTAAATAATCGTCGACAACATTTTTTATTCTTGAACTTATATGTCCACCCATAAAAAAGTTCGAAGGGTGTTAGTTTAGTTGTTGAGTGTATAGCATTATTATATGTTACCTACTAATGTTTCGTTCAGAATTTCTTCGTGCTCCTTGCTTTATTTTTGTTGTAAATAAGCCTATAAATTTCCGTTAATGTGGAGTGCATCCGTTCAACTGGTGCGTTACTGCTACTTTGTTGAAAAGAAGTTATGTGGTGTTCTACGATAAATTGTTGACAAAAGTCTTTGAATATCAAAGAACTAAGTTCTGTTCCTTGATCTTTTATTACTTTTTTTGTGCATAAGATTTTTGATGATTGTAATGCTATTTCTGTCTGAAAATGTATACGCAGCTCCAAATTTAGAAAATTTATCTGTAAGCGTTAACATTTGTTTGTTGTTGCTATTATTTCTAAAGGTTGAGTGGGGTTTTGTGGAATTTGGTAAACTATTTTTTTTGGGTTCCTATCATATTTTGAAAGCTGGCAAAATTCACAGTCATTTATTATTTTCGTGATTTTATTTTTCATGAAAGGAAAGTAGCTTTCACGTTTAAGATGATTTAAGGTTTCTGATATTCCCCTATGATTAGATTTATTGTGATAATCGCTAATAATTTTGTCTTGTTCGTCGTTCTTTGTAATATCTTTTAAGAATTCAGTGCATCTGACTAATTTGAAAACTTGAGATTGAGAGAAATATTTTTAAAAGACTGTGCATTATTCGGAAAACATCATTACTTGCAGCGTAACCTGTTGTCAGTTTGTTTGGATGTAAATATTGTTTGAGGATTTCAACGATATTTGTTTCATTAAAACTTGGAAGTCTGACAACTCGGCATTGTTTTTTCTGAAAGAGTATGTAAAGGAATGTTGTTGGTGTTTTGTCTAAATGCGTTGAGTGGCTGTTCTGAAATTCCAATTCCGTCATCAAGATTTTCTTGCGCTGAATGAACTGTAGTTCCTCCTGTTGCTTGAACAGATTCATTTGTGTTCATTTCTATTTGAGTTGGCTTGATCCGTCTAAGGGCGTCGGCATTAGTGTTTTCTTTTCCATTTTTGAAAATGACTTCGTAGTCAAACTCTTCGAGTTTGAGACGCCATCTTATAATCTTAGAACTACCATCTTTTAATTAAAAGAGCCACGTCAGAGGTCTATGGTCCGTAATAATTTTGAATTTCCTACCGAAAAGGTAGTGACGAAAGTATTTTGTCGCCCAAACAATTGCTAGCAACTCTTTCTCTGTCGTGTTATAATTTATTTCAGAATCTGACAAGGTTCTGGATGCATAGCAAACAGACTTATCGGAAACTATAGGGCCTTGACTTAACACAGCTCCTATGGCAAAGTCACTTGTATCTGTGGACAAATTAAAGGTTTTAGTGAAGTCTGAATATTGAAGTAACGTTACGTTAGTAAGAATGTCCTTGCAGTGATTGAAGCATTTTGTCGTCGAGTTTTATCTTCCTTTCCTTTTTTAGGCATTCGGTCATTGGTTTCGTCATTTTTACGAAGTCTTGGATGGACTTCCTGTAATAGCCGAGTAGGCCCAAAAATGACTTAATTGCCTCAGCTGTTCTGGGGATAGGGAATTCCCTTACTGCATGTATTTTGTCTGGGTTAGGTCGAAAAGCTTGAGGGGTAACGCTGTGTCCTAAGAATTGAACTTCCTTCCTCAGAAATTCACACTTGTTTAGTTGAATTTTGAGATTAAAATCTCGAAGTCTTTTGAAAATTTTCTTCAAATTTTCCATATGTTCCTGAAGTGAGCTTGAAAATATGATAATATCGTCCATGTATACTAAGCATATTCTCCCAATAAGTTCACCAAGTATGTTATCCATAACTCTTTGGAATGTTGACGGAGCATTGCGTAAGCCAAATGGCATTCGTATAAACTCATAATGTCCGTTATTAACCGTGAAGGCAGTTTTAAAAATATCCCTTGGGTCGAGTGTCGTGAAATAATTGCATCGCCCCAATTCGTCCAGAATGTCAGTAATATTAGGAATCGGATACCGATCACTAATAGTTTTATCATTTAATTTGCGGTAGTCAATGACTAACCGCCATTTTTGTTTACCAGTGGCATCAGTTTTTTTTTCGGAACAATCCAGATGGGACTGCTCCAGGGAGAGAAACTAGGTCGAATTGTGCCTTGTCTGAGGAGATCTTGAATTTGGGAATAAATCTCTGTTTTATGAATTTCCGGGTATCTGTACGATTTCCTGTAGACAGGTAAGTCATCGCTTGTTCTAATGCGATGTTTGACTTCGTTAGTAAAAGATAGCTTGTCTCCTTCCTTAAAAAATATGTCTTCGAACTGTTTACACAATTTAAAAAGTGCTTTTTGTTCTTCTGAATTTAGATGATCTGTTTTAAGTGTATTCAGAAGTTCTTCGTGAGATGAAAATTCGCTATCCTGTATTATATGTTTAATATTTATGTTATTGACTTCAAAATAATTAGACATTGGCTCAACTTTAAAGGGTTGTTCAATAAAAAAGGTTTGATTTTAGAAATTTATTTATATTAGTTGCTTTTGTATGAAATTCACCACTTTTTTTGTCAAAGGGAATTCTCACAATAATTTTTTGGTATGGAGGAATTTTATAAATTTGGAATTTAAAATTTGGTTTAAAATAAAGTTTTTGGGTTGAATTGTCTGTTTCAAGGAGTTGTCTTTTAAAGTCAATTTTAGCACCCAATTGTTCCAGGATATTCAATATTCATGCCTAAAAGTCCATTGAAATAGTTATGAAATTAAAAAATCATAAATTTGAACTTAGTATTTGAATTAAATTCTTTGAAAGCTGGTATGGTTATTTGTTTATTTAATGCATGTTCGTTCAGAACGGTTTTATTTTAACTGTGGAAATTATTTCATGGGTCCTGGGGTCTATATGTTCTAGGTTGATAAAGCTCACGGAGGCACCTGTGTCAATTAAAAAATTTGAATTTTGTCCAGAAGGGTATTTTATGTTAATGTGAATTAATGAATCGTGATTGTTTATATCTATGTATCCGAATTGTTCTCCAAGGCAGTTAAACGAACATTTGCCTCATCAATTTCATTAATAGTTTCTTTATTTTAAGTAATCTCAGGGTTATTTTCAGGAAGGAATTGATGTAAATAGGTGTAATCCTCAAAGGGATATATACTACTTGGGTTTCCATCTATGTTGTGAACTTCTTTAAAAGCATTATTTTTAGATGGTGCATTATTATTGAATCTATTGGGTTGGTAAGAGTTACTGTAATGGTTTTGGCTATTCCTGGAGTTTCCACTTCCTATGGACAAAGGTACGGGTCGTTGTTGGGGCTTATTAAATTGTCTAGCACAAATCCGTTTGAATTTGTTGTTGTTTGATTATTGTTGACTTGTGACCATCTTTGTTGGTTATGAGGGTATGTAAAAGTCTTTGATTTTACATGTTGCTAGCTGGACTCTGGTTCATATTAAAAATCTGAATTGGTCTATTGTAATTAAATGGAGTATTAAAAGGTCTTGAATTATTGCTATAGTTTAAATGTGCAAATTTTGAGGGATTGTTATAGTTATTTCTGTGTAATAATTTTTGAATGGAAACAGTGGATTTGAAGTTTTATTCATTGAATAATTCATGTAGAAGGTATTTTGTTCTTTAATGCAGAAGCTGAACGCTTTTGGAAGGTTCTTTGGTTTTATTGCCCTGATCGTTGCACCCATCGGTTCTTTTATTCCCGATAAAAAGGTACTCAAACACATGTCAGAGAAGAGTTGTGTTTTAGATGAGATTATAGCAGAGTCTCTCTCATGAATATTTGTATGGTTAAATAGGGTTGAAGAAATTTCTATTATTTTAGAATAAAACTGTTCTATAGTTTCATTACCTTGTTTAAGTGCGTGGAGGTCTTTAATTAAAGAGGTTTCGTTCCTCTTAACTGAATAGTGAAGTATAATATGTCCCTTTATTTCCGACCAGTCCAAAGGAGTACCAAACATATTTAAAACTTCATTGGCATCTCCTGTTACTTTATTCCTAATAGCTCTTAAAATGATGTTTGCATAGGGTGTGCTACTAATACTTAACATTAGTGGAAAAATTTCTTCCACATTTTTAATAAAGTCGAAAAGTAGTCCTGGGTTTCCGTCGTACTTTGGGAGGTCTTTAATAGCTTCAGGGATTTTTAGTAAATTTAAGACGTTGTTGACATTGACTAAATTTATTTCAGTGGCAACATTACATTGATTAGGATTTTCCACGTCGGTAGCTACGGTGCTATTTCTTGCGTCATTCATTACATTTGCAGCAAAAGATTGACCAAGATTTTCCGCTCCGCTTGCTGCGGTGCTATTTTTAGCATCATTTTGATTCTTCTGAAGTATTTCTAAATAAGATTGAATTTCTGTTTCCTCTTCACTTTCACTAATATTTTCTAATTGATTATTATTTACTTTACTATAAGGACCTTGAGTTAGAAGCCTATTTTTATTTTATTTTTTTATTTTTTAGCAGAAACTCAAGGGGGTCTTAATATTGGAATAGGGAAAGAAGGATTTCGGTATTTACATGCATGCAATTACCAAAAGCGGGTTCATCGTATCGTTATGGTGGTTCATTAACTGGGTTTCTTGTCACCGATGTTCTCGATGATGATTGTTGCTGCTCTTAGCTGTAGCACTGCACACAATTTATAAATAATTTTTTTTTTCACAGAGTTGTTTATAATGTGTTCTTTTGTATATATTTTTGTCCACTTGGTATTTATATCCTCATTGCTTTATTTTAATAATTTTTTTTTTTTATATATATATGTGGATAACAATTACAATTATTATTCGCGTTTTACTTTTCCAAAATCGGAAGCACTTTGCAATATTTTCATTCACTTCTCAATTTTATATACACGTAAACAATTTTTTTTCACAACAACAATCTCAAACTCAGTTGCTCGACTGCGCCAGTTATAGTTCCAATCAAAATAAAAAAAAAACGATTTTGAACTTGGGCAGAGCTTCGCCGTAGCTTTTATTTAAACACAATGAACAATTCTGGTAAATTACATGGCGTTTTTATAGTTTTGTTTCTGTATCTGCAATTTGAACAAAAAAATGCAAAACGCACACAAAATGTTAAACTCAGCATTAATTCATAAAACTCATATCAATTTTGTTCTTTTAAATAAAAAGTTTAAGATTTTATTTCAATTTATTTTCTCATAAGTTAAAAAGAATGCGAATGCAATACAAAATGTAAACTTCAGCATTTAATCAAACTCATGTTACATTTCCTTCCTTCGAATAATATTTTTTTTCATTTTTGCATTTTATTCATATCATCTTTCATTATTTTCCCCATAGATAACTAGCTAAGTACAATGTCTTTATTTGTTTGTATGCTGAAGTAATTGCTATTTGTATGTTAAACGTTAATTTGTGGTGGCAGCATAACTCCTCCCCCCTCGGTTTAAGGCACGGGTGCCGGGGTTGTTGACACTTCTATTACGGGATTGCTTTGATGAATCAAATGTTGTTTGTAGTAGATGATTGACAAAATCAGGAGAATCACGAAAACTGTTGTTTTTAATCCGGTAGACAAATATTGTTGTGTTCTTGTAGTAAGGTCCAGATATTGTACTTGTTCCCGGTTGTAAAAGTGGTAGTCTTCTAGCTTTTCGAGGCTGAGTTTCTGTTTGGTATTCGTTTTATTAATTGGTATTAGATGTGAGGGAATTATTTGAATTTGATCTTACTGCTGTATTGAACTTTGTTTATTGTAATGTCATATTGTTCGTAATTAATTAAAATGGTTCCGGTTATGTTTTTACTCTCAATACCGCAATTCGTCTTCAGCTCAATTGGTGGTGCATTTATTATAATTATATATTGATCTTCCGGTATGGTGATTTGTTGAAGTTGTAATTCGGTGGCTTTAAAAAATTTATTTATATCTGTAAGCTCAAGAGGACTCAGTACCTTTTTAGAAATTATATTTAATTTTGCCATGTAAATCGATTCCGCGATATCCTTGAGATGCAATTTTAAAGAGTCGATGTTGAAGTTCGTTTATGTATGTATTGAAAGTTATCCCGTTCCGTTCGTATTTTGTTAAAAGAGCCAGTTGGTACTTGTTCAAAAAGTTTTCCAATATTTCCTGTTGTTCGTTAATATGTTTGGTAATATTTTTAAATCTTTGCTCCATTTCGTGATTTATTTGGCTTTGTTGCATTGAAACCCTTTCAAAAGAATGTTGGTTTGTTTTAAGGTTTTCTATTTGTCTATTTATTTCTATTGCGTCTGATTCATCCGTGTTTCCTGTTATGCCCTTAATGACAGATCCTAACCCGTTGATCAGCCCTCTTTTGTTTCTGTTTGCGAGGAAGAATGATCCCCAATTGTCGAACCAATTCTTTAAATATGACATTTGTAATTTCAACCATTAAACTCAGATTTTTGGTATTATTGATAATATCAACGGATTTCTTAATTTTGTCTATACTTTTTGAATAAAGGTCTAAATCGATTATGCGGATAAGATTTGTATGTGCTTCAATGAATTTGACTGAGCCCAGTTTTAATGGCAGAAGACCTTTGCTGTTTGAAAGGTCGTGGATTTCAATCTTTTGTGTGTTAGCTTGAAGCAGAAGCCTGAAATTTAAGTTTTCTTTTAGTTTTACTTTTATGGAGTTTTTTGTTTTTTTGTGGTTATAAGTCTGACTTTATTATATCTTAAAACTACTTGTTTGCTAAATCTAGGTGTTACTTTATTTCTCCTACATTCTTTTCTATAAACTATTGATCCGGATTTAAGGTATTCGGGTTGTTTCCTATTTTGATTCAATTTTTTTAATATTTTCTTGGTTTTGTTTCTATGATTTATTTCTTACAGAAGAGTACAGATTGCCTTGAAATTCATTTTGTTTTCTCAAATAATCGTCGACAACATTTTTTATTCTTGAACTTATATGTCCACCCATAAAAAAGTTCGAAGGGTGTTAGTTTAGTTGTTGAGTGTATAGCATTATTATATGTTACCTACTAATGTTTCGTTCAGAATTTCTTCGTGCTCCTTGCTTTATTTTTGTTGTAAATAAGCCTATGAATTTCCGTTAAGGTGGAGTGCATCCGTTCAACTGGTGCGTTACTGCTACTTTGTTGAAAAGAAGTAATGTTGTGTGCTACGCTAAATTGTTGACAAAAGTCTTTGAATATCAAAGAACTAAATTCTGTTCCTGGATCTGTTATTATTTTTTTTTGGGATGCCGTGCAGGCTCATAAAGTGCATAAGATTTTTGATGATTGTAATGCTATTTCTGTCTGAAAATGTATACGCAGCTCCAAATTTAGAAAATGTATCTGTAAGCGTTAACATTTGTTTGTTGTTGCTATTATTTCTAAAGGTTGAGTGGGGTTTTGTGGAATTTGGTAAACTAGTTCCTATCATATTTTGAAAGCTGGCAAAATTCACAGTCATTTATTATTTTCGTGATTTTATTTTTCATGAAAGGAAAGTAGCTTTCACGTTTAAGATGATTTAAGGTTTCTGATATTCCCCTATGATTAGATTTATTGTGATAATTGCTAATAATTTTGTCTTGTTCGTCGTTCTTTGTAATATCTTTTAAGAATTCAGTGCATCTGACTAACTTAAAAACTTGAGATTGAGAGAAATATTTTTAAAAGACTGTGCATTATTCGGAAAACATCATTACTTGCAGCGTAAACTGTTGTCAGTTTGTTTGGATGTAAATATTGTTTGAGGATTTCAACGATATTTGTTTCATTAAAACTTGGAAGTCTGACAACTCGGCGTTGTTTTTTCTGAAAGAGTATGTAAAGGGATGTTGTTGGTGTTTTGTTTGATTCTTCGAATATTAATTGAAAACTAAATGCGTTGAGTTTTCTTTTCCTTTTTTGTAAATGACTTCGTAGTCAAACTCTTCGAGTTTGAGACGCCATCTTATAAGCTTAGAACTACCATCTTTTAAGGAAAACAGCCACGTCAGAGGTCTATGGTCCGTAATAATTTTGAATTTCCTACCAAAAAGGTAGTGACGAAAGTATTTTGTCACCCAAACAATTGCTAGCAACTCTTTCTCCGTCTTTCACAATCGGACAAGGTTCTGGATGTATAGCAAACAGGCTTATCGGAACCTATAGGGCCTTGACTTAACACAGCTCCTATGGCAAAGTCACTTGCATCTGTGGACAAATTAAAGGTTTTAGTTAAGTCTGAATATTGAAGTAACGTTACGTTAGTAAGAATGTCCTTTCAGTGATTGAAGCATTTTGTCGTCGAGTTTTATCTTACTTTCCTTATTCAGGCATTCGGTCATTGGTTTCGTCATTTTTACGAAGTCTTGGATGGACTTCCTGTAATAGCCGAGTAGGCCCAAAAATGACTTAATTGCCTTAGCTGTTCTGGGGATAGGGAATTTTTTTACTGCACGTATTTTGTCTGGGTTAGGTCGAACACCTTGAGGGGTAACGATGTGTCCTAAGAATTGAACTTCCTTCCTCAGAAATTCACACTTGTTTAGTTGAATTTTGAGATTAAAATCTCGAAGTCTTTTGAAAATTTTCTTCAAATTTTCCATATGTTCCTGAAGTGAGCTTGAAAATATGATAATATCGTCCATGTATACTAAGCATATTCTCCCAATAAGTTCACCAAGTATGTTATCCATAACTCTTTGGAATGTTGACGGAGCATTGCGTAAGCCAAATGGCATTCGTAATGTTCGTTATTAACCGTGAAGGCAGTTTTAAAGATATCCCTTGGGTCGAGTGTCGTGAAATAATTGCATCGCCCCAATTTATCCAGAATCTCAGTAATATTAGGAATCGGATACCGATCACTAATAGTTTTGTCATTTAATTTGCGGTAGTCAATGGCTAACCGCCATTTTTGTTTACCAGTGGCATCAGTTTTTTTCGGAACAATCCAGATGGGACTACTCCAGGGAGAGAAACTAGGTCGAATTATGCCTTGTCTGAGGAGATCTTGAATTTGGGAAAAAATCTCTGTTTTATGAATTTCCGGGTATCTGTACGATTTCCTGTAGACAGTTAAATCATCGCTTGTTCTAATGCGATGTTTGACTTCGTTAATAAAAGATAGCTTATCTCCTTCCTTAAAGAATATGTCGTCGAACTGTTTACACAACTTAAAAAGTGCTTTTTGTTCTTCTGAATTTAGATGATCTGTTTTAAGTGTATTCAGAAGTTCTTCGTGAGATGAAAATTCGCTATCCTGTATTATATGTTTAATATTTATGTTATTGACTTCAAAATAATTACACATTTGCTCAACTTTAAAGGGTTGTTCAATAAAAAGGGTTTGATTTTAGAAATTTATTTATATAAGTAAGTTGCTTTTGTATAAAATTCAACACTTTTTTTTGTCAACGGGAATTCTCGGAATAATTTTTTGGTATGGAGGAATTTCATAAATTTGGAATTTAAAATTTGGTTTAAAATAAAGTTTTTGGGTTGAATTTTCTGTTTCAAGGAGTTGTCTTTTAAAGTCAATTTTAGCACCCAATTGTTCCAGGATATTCAATATTCATGCCTAAAAGTCCATTGAAATAGTTATGAAATTTAAAAATCATAAATTTGAACTTATTATTTGAATTAAATTCTTTGAAAGCTGGTATGGTTATTTGTTTATTTAATGCATGTTCGTTCAGAATGGTTTTATTTTAACTGTGGAAATTATTTCATGGGTCCTGGGGTCCATATGTTCTAGGTTGATAAAGCTCACGGAGGCACCTGTGTTAATTAAAAAAATTGAATTTTGCCCAGAAGGGTATTTTATGTTAATGTAGGGTAATTGATTTGAATCGTGATTGTTTATATCTATGTATCCGAATTGTTCTCCAAGGTAGTTAAACGAACATTTGCCTCATCAATTTCATTAATTGTTTCTTTATTTTAAGTAATCTCAGGGTTATTTTCAGGAAGGAATTGATGTCAATAGGTGTAATCCTCAAAGGAATATATACTACTTGGGTTTCCATCTATGTTATGAACTTCTTTAAAACCATAATTTTTAGATGGTGCATTATTATTGAATCTATTGGGTTGGTAAGAGTTACTTTAATGGTTTTGGCTATTCCTGGAGTTTCCACTTCCTATGGACATAGGTACGGGTCGTTGTTGGGGCTTATTAAATTGTCTAGCACAAATCCGTTTGAATTTGTTGTTGTTTGATTATTGTTGACTTGTGACCATCTTTGTTGGTTATGAGGGTAAGTTAAAAGTCTTTGATTGTACATTTTGCTAGCTGGACTCTGGTTCATATTAAAACTCTGAATTGGTCTATTGTAATTAAATGGAGTATTAAAGGGTCTTGAATTATTGCTTTAGTTTAAATATGCAAGTTTTGAGGGATTGTTATAGTTATTTCTGTGTAATAATTTTTGAATGGAAACGGTGGATTTGAAGTTTTATTCATTGAATACTTCATGTAGAAGGTATTTTGTTCTTTAATGCAGAAGCTGAAAGCTTTTGGAAGGTTCTTTGGTTTTATTGCCCTGATCGTTGCACCCATCGGTTCTTTTATTCCCGTAAAAAGGTACTCAAACACATGTCAGAGAAGAGTTGTGTTTTAGATGAGATTATAGCAGAGTCTCTCTCATGAATATTTGTATGGTTAAATAGGGTTGAAGAAATTTCTATTATTTTAGAATAAAACTGTTCTATAGTTTCATTACCTTGTTTAAGTGCGTGGAGGTCTTTAATTAAAGAGGTTTCGTTCCTCTTAACTGAATAGTGAAGTATAATATGTCCCTTTATTTCCGACCAGTCTACGGGAGTACCAAACATATTTTTTACAGTTCATTGGCATCTCCTGTTACTTTATTCCTAATAGCTCTTAAAATGATGTTTGCATAAGGTGTGCTACTAATACTTAACATTAGTGGAAAAATTTCTTCCACATTTTTAATAAAGTCGAAAAATAGTCCTGGGTTTCCGTCGTACTTTGGGAGGTCTTTAATAGCTTCAGGGATTTTAAGTGAATTTAAGACGTTGTTGACATTGACTAAATTTATGTCAGTGGCAACATTACATTGATTAGGATTTTCCACGTCGGTAGCTGCGGTGCTATTTCTTGCGTCATTCATTACATTTGCAGCAAAAGATTGACCAAGATTTTCCACTCCGCTTGCTGGGGTGCTATTTTTAGCATCATTTTGATTCTTCTGAAGTGTTTCTAGAAAAGATTGCATTTCTGTTTCCTCTTCACTTTCACTAGTATTTTCTAATTGATTATTATTTACTTTACTATAAGGACCTTGAGTTAGAAGCCTATTTTTATTTTTTTTTATTTTTTAGCAGAAACTCAAGGGGGTCTTAATATTGGAATAGGGAAAGAACGATTTCGGTATTTACATGCATGCAATTACCCAAACCGGGTTCATCGTATCGTTATGGTGGTTCTTTAACTGGGTTTCTTGTCACCGATGTTCTCGATGATGATTGTTGCTGCTCTTAGCTGTAGCACTGCACACAATTTATAAATATTTTTTTTTTCACAGAGTTGTTTATAATGTGTTCTTTTGTATATATTTTTTTCCACTTGGTATTTATATCCCCATTGCTTTATTTTAATAATTTTTTTTTATATATATATGTGGATAACAATTACAATTATTATTCGCGTTTTACTTTTCCCAAATCGGAAGCACTTTGCAATATTTTCATTCACGTTTCAATTTTATATACGCGTAAACAATTTTTTTTTTTCACAACAACAATCTCAAACTCAGTTGCTCGACTGCGCCAGTTATAGTTCCAATCAAAATAAAAAAACGATTTTGAATTTGGGCAGAGCTTCGCCGTAGCTTTTATTTGAACACAATGAACAATTCTGATAATTTACATGGCGATTTTATAGTTTTGTTTCTGTATCTGCAATTTGAACAAAAAAAATGCAAAACGCAAACAAAATGTTAAACTCAGCATCAATTCATAAAACTTATATCCATTTTGTTCTTTTAAATTAAAAGTTTAAGATTTCATTTCAATTTATTTTCTCATAAGTACAAAAGAATGCGGTTGCAATACAAAATGTAAACAGCAGCATTTAATCAAACTCATGTTACATTTCCTTCCTTCGAATAATAATTTTTTTCATTTTGCATTTTATTCATATCATCTTTCCTAATTTTTCCCATAGATAACTAGCTAAGTACAATGTCTTTATTTTTTTTATGCTGAAGTAATTGCTATACGTATGTTAAACGTTAATGTGTGGTGGCGGCATAACTCCCAAAATGGTCAAGCTTACGATCATCAATTTATTTTTATCTATATTATAAAAAAAAACAGAAGTAAGCCCCGCATTAATTATGAGAGGAACAAAGATAATACTGATGCAAATAAGAAACGTAAGATTTATCGACACAAGAAACTACTTTCCCATGGCGTTATAAAAACTCCCAAAAGTACATTGGAAAAATACCAGCAAATGAATTTTACAATGCCAATACCATGAGGTCGGAAGAACGCGCTATTTTCTTGAAATGGTATTCTCAACATCAAAATGATTATTTTGATATGAAGCACGAACTTGTGGAATACTGCAAAAGTGATGTAAGAATATTGACAGGGGCTTGCTTTCAATTTAGAAAATTATTTCTTTCGCAATGTAACGTTTAACCTTTTTAGAATCAGTAACGATTGCTTCAGCTTGCAATCTTTTATATAGACGCAACTTTCTCAAGCCAAACACTATCGGATTAATACCCAAAACAGGATACAGATGCATTGACAACCATACACCAGAAGCTATAAAGTAGATGTTTTGGGAAGAGCAGAAAATAAACATAAACATCAAACATTCTTATAAAGGCAAAGAGGTTATTATCAACGGAGTAAAAGTTAATGGTTTTTGTGAAGAAACCAAACAGATTTTTGAATTCCATGGGTGCTATTAAAATGGTCATCCTCTTTGCTTGAAGTACAAACGCGATGATCCTCTACACGAAAATGAACTTGATACATTAAATCAGAGGTATGAAAGAACGTTTGCTAAGACTAAAAAATTGACAAGATTCCCGCTTATTCCCCGTGATACTTTTTATGGCGGACGTACCGGAAACACAGTCAGTTATTATAAATGTAAAAAAGGCGAAAAAATTAAATACATAGATGTTTGCTCTCTGTACCCATGGGTTTGTAAGAACGGAAAATTCCACATTGGCCATCCTAAAATTCACATTACTGACGATGCGGTATGTGTAACAACGAAATTGGATAGGATAAATGGAATTGTGAAGTGTAAAATTTTACCTCCAGAAAACCTGCTTCATCCGATATTGCCTATGAAACAAAATGACAAGCTCATGTTTTCATTAAGTAAAAGCTGCGGTGATGAAAAAATCAATGAACAAATGTGTACTCATACTAATGAGCAAAGAGCAATGGTTGGGACTGGGGAAATTGACGAGGTCATAAAAGCAGTTGAAAACGGCTACAGTATACTTTCCATTTTTGAAATATGGGAATATAATGTAGTCCAATATAACCCAACAAGAAATTCTAATGATGGTCTCTTTATATCTATGATGAACAAATTCTTAAAAATTAAACAAGAAGCATCTGGTTGGCCAACTGAATGTTCATCTCACCAAGAAAAGGCGAAATATATTTCTGATTTTCTTAAAAAAGAAAATATTCAGCTAGAATTTTCAGAAATATGTGGCAATCCAGGAAAAAAGTCACTTGCAAAGCTGATTTTAAATTCGTTTTGGGGAAAATTCGGACAGCGTGAAAATCAGAATTTTCAGAAACTGTTGTTCTGAACAACCCTTTAACTTTGTTTCATTTGCGATATGTGTCATTCACCGTATAACACAAAAAATGCACATCGTGATTGTTTTGGTCTTTGTTCGCAATGCCAGCATTCTTCAAAATGCAAAGAAACACCGAAAAAAATCTATGCGAAGGCTGTAAGCGAAATTTTAAAGAAACAGAATGCTATGACAACCAAAAAATGAGCAGCTCGTCAGGAAAACTGTGAATCTGCGAGCAAATAAAAAGATGCCTCGCTTTTTTAAAATCTTATGGAGGTAGCCGACAACATATTTGTGTTGAGTTCTTTTGCAAGAACTGTAAACAACATGTACCCGAAGACCATATGTGTTTCATCATGCCTGATAAGAGAAAACGAAATTTGGAAAATTTTGTGTACATATTTTATGACCTTGAAAGTCACCAAGAAAAAGTTATTGGAGAAAAAGGAATGCATGAGGGAGATGAAGCAAGAACAACAAAGGCTTTAATAACACAACATGAACCAAATTTATGTGTGTTTCAAAACAAATTCAGCCAATGCGTGGAATGTCCTGATTTGCATTTCTGTCAATATTGCAAATTATCCTTGAACGTTCTGAAAGGAGAAGACGTTATACATAAGTTTGTTCATCCTCGAAACTCGGAAAAAATTTAAAAAGTGAAAGTAGTTGCCCAAGTTATAGTTCCAATCAAAATAAAAAAAAACCATTTTGAATTTGGGCAGAGCTTCGCCGTAGCTTTTATTTAAACACAATGAACAATTCTGATAATTTACATGGCGTTTTTATAGTTTTGTTTCTGTTTCTGCAATTTGAACAAAAAAATGCAAAACGCACACAAAATGTTAAACTCAGCATTAATTCATAAAACTATATCCATTTTGTTCTTTTAAATAAAAAGTTTAAGATTTCATTTCAATTTATTTTCTCATAAGTTAAAAAGAATGCGAATGCAATACAAAATGTAAACTTCAGCATTTAATCAAACTCATGTTACATTTCCTTCCTTCGAATAATAATTTTTTTCATTTTTGCATTTTATTCATATCATCTTTCCTAATTTTTCCCATAGATAACTAGCTAAGTACAATGTCTTTATTTTTTGTATGCTGAGGTAATTGCTATACGTATGTTAAACGTTAATTTGTGGTGGCGGCATAACTCCCACAATGGTCAAGCTTACGATCATCAATTTATTTTGATCTATATTCTAAAAAAAAACAGAGGTAAGCCCCGAATTAATTACTCAATAAACTACTTTCCTATGGCGTTATCGAAACTCCCAAAAGCGTTTGACCTGCTGCCGGTTTTAAAGATAGGTTACTTTCCGTATCTTTTCAACACAAAAGAAAATGAAGAGTACATTGGATTAATACCAGCAATTGAATTTTACAATGCCAATACCCATGTCGGAAGAACGCGCTATTTTCTTAAAATGGTATTCTCAACATCAAAATGATTATTTTGGTATGAAGCACGAGCTTGTCAAACACTGAAAAAGTGATGTTAAAATATTGACAGGGGCTTGCTCGCAATTTAGAAAATTATTTCTTTCGCAATGCAACGTTGAACCATTTTAAGAATCAGTAACGATTGCTTCGGCTCGCAATCTTTTATATAAACGCAACTTTCTCAAGCCAAACACTATCCGATTAATACCCAAAAAAGGATATGGATGTTTTGGGAAGAGCAGAAAAGAAACATAAACATCAAACATTCTTATAAAGGCAAAGAGGTTATTATCAACGGAGTAAAAGTTGATGGTTTTTGTGAAGAAACCAAACAGATTTTTGAATTCCATGGGTGCTATTAAAATGGTCATCCTCTTTGCTTGAAGTACAAATGCGATGATCCTCTACACGAAAATGAACTTGATACAAATCAGAGGTATGAAGGAACCATTGCTAAAACTTAAAGATTGAGAAGCTTAACTACGTGGTAATTGAAATATGGTCTTGTATTTTTCAAAGCCGTCTTAAGTCATTTAATAGAGAAGAATTGAATTTCATAAACACGCATCAACTTATTCAAGGCTCCCCATTTAGTCGCCGTGATGCTTTTTATGGCGGACGTACCGGACACACAGTCAGTTATTATAAATGTAAAAAATGCGAAAATATTAAATACATAGATGTTTGCTCTCTGTACCCATGGGTTTGTAAGAACGGAAAATTCCACATTGGCCATCCTAAAATTCACATTACTGACGATGTAATATGTGTAACAACGAAATTGGATAGGATAAATGGACTTGTGAAGTGTAAAATTTTACCTCCAGAAAACCTGCTTCATCCGGTATTGCCTATGAAACAAAATGACAAGCTCATGTTTTCATTAAGTAAAAGCTGCGGTGATGAAAAAATCAATGAACAAATGTGTACTCATACTAATGAGCAAAGAGCAATGGTTGGGACTTGGGTAATTGACGAGGTCATAAAAGCAGTTGAAAACGGCTACAGTATACTTTCCATTTTTGAAATATGGGAATATAATGTAGTCCAATATAACCCAACAAGAAATTCTAATAATGGCCTCTTTATATCTATGATGAACAAATTCTTAAAAATTAAACAAGAAGCATCTGGTTGGCCAACTGAATGTTCATCTCACCAAGAAAAGTCGAAATATATTTCTGATTTTCTTAAAAAAGAAAATATTCAGCTAGAATTTTCAGAAATATGTGGCAATCCAGGAAAAAAAGTCACTTGCAAAGCTGATTTTAAATTCGTTTTGGGGAAAATTCGGACAGCGTGAAAATCAACTTCAAACTATTGTTCTGAACAACCCTTCAACTTTATATGGGAATATTATGTAGTCCAATATAACCCAAGAAGAAATTCTAATGAAGGCCTCTTTACATCTATGATGAACAAATTCTTAAAAAATTAAACAAGAAGCATCTGGTTGGCCACTTGAATGTTCATCTCACTAAGAAAAGGAGAAATATATTTCTGATTTTCTTATAAAAGAAAATATTCAGCCAGAATTTTCAGAAATATGTGGCAATCCAGAAAAAAGGACACTTGCAAAGCTGATTTTAAATTCGTTTTGGGGAAAATTTGGACAGCATCAAAATCAACTTCAAACTGTTGTTCTGAACAACCCTTCAACTTTGTTTCATTTGCGATATGTGTCATTCACCGTATAACACAAAAAATGCTCATCGTGATTGTTTTGGTCTTTGTTCGCAATGCCAGCATTCTTCAAAATGCAAAGAAACACCGAAAAAATTCTATGCAAAGACTGTAAGCGAAATTTTAAAGAAACAGAATGCTATGACAACCAAAAAATGAGCAGCTCGTCAGGAAAACTGTGAATCTGCGAGCAAATAAAAAGATGCCTCGCTTGTTTAAAATCCTATGGAGGTAGCCGACAACATATTTGTGGTGAGTTCTATTGCAAGAACTGTAAACAACATGTACCCGAAGACCATATGTGTTTCATCATGCCTGATACGAGAAAACCAAATTTTGAAAATTTTGTGTACATATTTTATGACCTTGAAAGTCACCAAGAAAAAAATTATTGGAGAAAAAGGAATGCATGAGGGAGATGAAGCAACAAAAACAAAGGCTTTAATAACACAACATGAACCAAATTTATGTGTGTTTCAAAACAAATTCAGCCAATGCGTGGAATGTCCTGATTTGCATTTCTGTCAATATTGCAAATTATCCTTGAACGTTCTGAAAGGAGAAGACGTTATACATAAGTTTGTTCATCCTCGAAACTCGGAAAAAATTTAAAAAGTGAAAGTAGTTGCCCAAGTTATAGTTCCAATCAAAATAAAAAAAACGATTTTGAATTTGGGCAGAGCTTCGCCGTAGCTTTTATTTAAACACAATGAACAATTCTGATAATTTACATGGCGTTTTTATAGTTTTGTTTCTGTTTCTGCAATTTGAACAAAAAAATGCAAAACGCACACAAAATGTTAAACTCAGCATTAATTCATAAAACTATATCCATTTTGTTCTTTTAAATAAAAAGTTTAAGATTTCATTTCAATTTATTTTCTCATAAGTTAAAAAGAATGCGAATGCAATACAAAATGTAAACTTCAGCATTTAATCAAACTCATGTTACATTTCCTTCCTTCGAATAATAATTTTTTTCATTTTGCATTTTATTCATATCATCTTTCCTAATTTTTCCCATAGATAACTAGCTAAGTACAATGTCTTTATTTTTTGTATGCTGAGGTAATTGCTATACGTATGTTAAACGTTAATTTGTGGTGGCGGCATAACTCCCACAATGGTCAAGCTTACGATCATCAATTTATTTTGATCTATATTCTAAAAAAAAACAGAGGTAAGCCCCGAATTAATTACTCAATAAACTACTTTCCTATGGCGTTATCGAAACTCCCAAAAGCGTTTGACCTGCTGCCGGTTTTAAAGATAGGTTACTTTCCGTATCTTTTCAACACAAAAGAAAATGAAGAGTACATTGGATTAATACCAGCAATTGAATTTTACAATGCCAATACCCATGTCGGAAGAACGCGCTATTTTCTTAAAATGGTATTCTCAACATCAAAATGATTATTTTGGTATGAAGCACGAGCTTGTCAAACACTGAAAAAGTGATGTTAAAATATTGACAGGGGCTTGCTCGCAATTTAGAAAATTATTTCTTTCGCAATGCAACGTTGAACCATTTTAAGAATCAGTAACGATTGCTTCGGCTCGCAATCTTTTATATAAACGCAACTTTCTCAAGCCAAACACTATCCGATTAATACCCAAAAAAGGATATGGATGTTTTGGGAAGAGCAGAAAAGAAACATAAACATCAAACATTCTTATAAAGGCAAAGAGGTTATTATCAACGGAGTAAAAGTTGATGGTTTTTGTGAAGAAACCAAACAGATTTTTGAATTCCATGGGTGCTATTAAAATGGTCATCCTCTTTGCTTGAAGTACAAATGCGATGATCCTCTACACGAAAATGAACTTGATACAAATCAGAGGTATGAAGGAACCATTGCTAAAACTTAAAGATTGAGAAGCTTAACTACGTGGTAATTGAAATATGGTCTTGTATTTTTCAAAGCCGTCTTAAGTCATTTAATAGAGAAGAATTGAATTTCATAAACACGCATCAACTTATTCAAGGCTCCCCATTTAGTCGCCGTGATGCTTTTTATGGCGGACGTACCGGACACACAGTCAGTTATTATAAATGTAAAAAATGCGAAAATATTAAATACATAGATGTTTGCTCTCTGTACCCATGGGTTTGTAAGAACGGAAAATTCCACATTGGCCATCCTAAAATTCACATTACTGACGATGTAATATGTGTAACAACGAAATTGGATAGGATAAATGGACTTGTGAAGTGTAAAATTTTACCTCCAGAAAACCTGCTTCATCCGGTATTGCCTATGAAACAAAATGACAAGCTCATGTTTTCATTAAGTAAAAGCTGCGGTGATGAAAAAATCAATGAACAAATGTGTACTCATACTAATGAGCAAAGAGCAATGGTTGGGACTTGGGTAATTGACGAGGTCATAAAAGCAGTTGAAAACGGCTACAGTATACTTTCCATTTTTGAAATATGGGAATATAATGTAGTCCAATATAACCCAACAAGAAATTCTAATGATGGCCTCTTTATATCTATGAAGAACAAATTCTTAAAAATTAAACAAGAAGCATCTGGTTGGCCAACTGAATGTTCATCTCACCAAGAAAAGTCGAAATATATTTCTGATTTTCTTAAAAAAGAAAATATTCAGCTAGAATTTTCAGAAATATGTGGCAATCCAGGAAAAAAAGTCACTTGCAAAGCTGATTTTAAATTCGTTTTGGGGAAAATTCGGACAGCGTGAAAATCAACTTCAAACTATTGTTCTGAACAACCCTTCAACTTTATATGGGAATATTATGTAGTCCAATATAACCCAAGAAGAAATTCTAATGAAGGCCTCTTTACATCTATGATGAACAAATTCTTAAAAAATTAAACAAGAAGCATCTGGTTGGCCACTTGAATGTTCATCTCACTAAGAAAAGGAGAAATATATTTCTGATTTTCTTATAAAAGAAAATATTCAGCCAGAATTTTCAGAAATATGTGGCAATCCAGAAAAAAGGACACTTGCAAAGCTGATTTTAAATTCGTTTTGGGGAAAATTTGGACAGCATCAAAATCAACTTCAAACTGTTGTTCTGAACAACCCTTCAACTTTGTTTCATTTGCGATATGTGTCATTCACCGTATAACACAAAAAATGCTCATCGTGATTGTTTTGGTCTTTGTTCGCAATGCCAGCATTCTTCAAAATGCAAAGAAACACCGAAAAAATTCTATGCAAAGACTGTAAGCGAAATTTTAAAGAAACAGAATGCTATGACAACCAAAAAATGAGCAGCTCGTCAGGAAAACTGTGAATCTGCGAGCAAATAAAAAGATGCCTCGCTTGTTTAAAATCCTATGGAGGTAGCCGACAACATATTTGTGGTGAGTTCTATTGCAAGAACTGTAAACAACATGTACCCGAAGACCATATGTGTTTCATCATGCCTGATACGAGAAAACCAAATTTTGAAAATTTTGTGTACATATTTTATGACCTTGAAAGTCACCAAGAAAAAAATTATTGGAGAAAAAGGAATGCATGAGGGAGATGAAGCAACAAAAACAAAGGCTTTAATAACACAACATGAACCAAATTTATGTGTGTTTCAAAACAAATTCAGCCAATGCGTGGAATGTCCTGATTTGCATTTCTGTCAATATTGCAAATTATCCTTGAACGTTCTGAAAGGAGAAGACGTTATACATAAGTTTGTTCATCCTCGAAACTCGGAAAAAATTTAAAAAGTGAAAGTAGTTGCCCAAGTTATAGTTCCAATCAAAATAAAAAAAACGATTTTGAATTTGGGCAGAGCTTCGCCGTAGCTTTTATTTAAACACAATGAACAATTCTGATAATTTACATGGCGTTTTTATAGTTTTGTTTCTGTTTCTGCAATTTGAACAAAAAAATGCAAAACGCACACAAAATGTTAAACTCAGCATTAATTCATAAAACTCATATCCATTTTGTTCTTTTATATAAAAAGTTTAAGATTTCATTTCAATTTATTTTCTCATAAGTTAAAAAGAATGCGAATGCAATACAAAATGTAAACTTCAACATTTAATCAAACTCATGTTACATTTCCTTCCTTCGAATAATAATTTTTTTCATTTTTGCATTTTATTCATATCATCTTTCATTATTTTCCCCATAGATAACTAGCTAAGTACAATGTCTTTATTTTTTTGTATGCTGAAGTAATTGCTATACGTATGTTAAACGTTAATGTATGGTGGTGGCATATTTCCTCCCCCCTCGGTTTAAGGTACGGGTGCCGGGGTTATTGACACTTCTCTTAGGGGATTACTATGATGAATAAAATGCTGTTTGTAGTAGATGATTGGCAAAATCAGGAAAATCACGAAAACTGTTGTTTTTAACCCGGTAGACAAATATTCTTGTGTTCTTGTATTAAGGTCCAGATATTAAATTTGTTCCTTGTTGTCTGAGGAGATCTCGAATTTGGGAATGAATCTCAGTTTTATGAATTTCCGGGTATCTATACGATTTCCTGTAGACAGGTAATTCATCGCCTGTTCTTATGCGATGTTGTACGTCGTTAGTAAAAGAAAGCTTGTCTCCTTCCTTAAAAAATATGTTGAACTGTTTACACAATTTAAAAAGTGCTTTTTGTTCTTCTGAATTTAGATGATCTGTTTTAAGTGTATTCAGAAGTTCTTCGTGAGATGAAAATTCGCTATCCTGTATTATATGTTTAATATTTATGTTATTGACTTCAAAATAATTAGACATTGGCTCAACTTTAAAGGGTTGTTTAATAAAAAGGGTTTGATTTTAGAAATTTATTTATATAAGTTGCTTTTGTATGAAATTCACCACTTTTTTTGTCAACGGGAATACTCACAATAATTTTTGGTATGGAGGAATTTTCTAAATTTGGAATTTAAAATTTGGTTTAAAATAAAGTTTTTGGGTTGAATTGTCTGTTTCAAGGAAGTGTCTTTTAAAGTCAATTTTAGCACCCAATTGTTCCAGGATATTCAATATTCATGCCTCAATGGACTTTAAGTAGTAGTTATGAAATTTGAAAATCATAGCTTTGAACTTAGTATTTGAATTGAATTCTTTGAAAGCTGGTATGGTTATTTGTTTATTTAATGCATGTTCATTCAGAACGGTTTTATTTTAACTGTGGAAACTTTTTCATGGGTCCTGGGGTCCATATGTTCTAGGTTGATAAAGCTCACGGAGGCACCTGTGTCAATTAAAAAATTTGAATTTTGCCCAGAAGGGTATTTTATGTTAATGTAGGGTAATTGATTTGAATCGTGATTGTTTATATCTATGTATCCGAATTCTTCTCCAAGGCAGTTAAACGAACATTTGCCTCATCAATTTCATTAATTGTTTCTTTATTTTAAGTAATCTCAGGATTATTTTCAGGAAGGAATTGATGTAAATAGGTGTAATCCTCAAAGGGATAAATTCTACTTGGGTTTCCATCTATGTTGTGAACTTCTTTAAAACCATAATTTTTAGATGGTGCATTATTATTGAATCTATTGGGTTGGTAAGAGTTACTGTAATGGTTTTGGCTATTCCTGGAGTTTCCACTTCCTATGGACATAGGTACGGGTCGTTGTTGGGGCTTATTAAATTGTCTAGCACAAATCCGTTTGAATTTGTTGTTGTTTGATTATTGTTGACTTGTGACCATCTTTGTTGGTTATGAGGGTATGTAAAAGTCTTTGATTTTACATGTTGCTAGCTGGACTCTGGTTCATATAAAAAATCTGAATTGGTCTATTGTAATTAAATGGAGTATTAAAAGGTCTTGAATTATTGCTATAGTTTAAATGTGCAAATTTTGAGGGATTGTTATAGTTATTTCTGTGTAGTAATTTTTGAATGGAAACAGTGGATTTGAAGTTTTATTCATTGAATACTTCATGTAGAAGGTATTTTGTTCTTTAATGCAGAAGCTGAACGCTTTTGGAAGGTTCTTTGGTTTTATTGCCCTGATCGTTGCACCCATCGGTTCTTTTATTCCCGATAAAAAGGTACTCAAACACATGTCAGAGAAGAGTTGTGTTTTAGATGAGATTATAGCAGAGTCTCTCTCATGAATATTTGTATGGTTGGTTAGGGTTGAAGAAATTTCTATTATTTTAGAATAAAACTGTTCTATAGTTTCATTACCTTGTTTAAGTGCGTGGAGGTCTTTAATTAAAGAGGTTTCGTTCCTCTTAACTGAATAGTGAAGTATAATATGTCCCTTTATTTCCGACCAGTCCAAAGGAGTACCAAACATATTTAAAACTTCATTGGCATCTCCTGTTACTTTATTCCTAATAGCTCTTAAAATGATGTTTGCATAGGGTGTGCTACTAATACTTAACATTAGTGGAAAAATTTCTTCCACATTTTTAATAAAGTCGAAAAGTAGTCCTGGGTTTCCGTCGTACTTTGGGAGGTCTTTAATACCTTCAGGGATTTTTAGTGAATTTAAGACGTTGTTGACATTGACTAAATTTATGTCAGTGGCAACATTACATTGATTAGGATTTTCCACGCCGGTAGCTGCGGTGCTATTTCTTGCGTCATTCATTACATTTGCAGCAAAAAATTGACCAGGATTTTCCGCTCCGCTTGCTGCGGTGCTATTTTCTCATGGGGGTATTAATATTGGAATAGGGAAAGAACGATTTCGGTACTTACATGCATGCAATTTCCCAAACCGGGTTCATCGTATCGTTGTGGTGGTCGTTTAACTGGGTTTCTTTTCACCGATGTTCTTTCGATGATGATCGTTCCTGCTCTTAGCTGTAGCACTGCACTAAATTTATAAATTAATTTTTTTTCACAGAGTTGTTTATAATGTGTTCTTTTGTACATATTTTTTTCCACTTGGTATTTATTTCCTCATTGCTTTATTTTAATAAATTTTTTTTTATATATATATGTGGATAACAATTACAATTATTATTCGCGTTTTACTTTTCCAAAATCGGAAGCACTTTGCAATATTTTCATTCGCGTTTCAATTTTATATACGCGTAAACAATTTTTTTTTTCACAACAACAATCTCAAACACGGTTGCTCGACTGCGCCAGTTATAGTTCCAATCAAAATCAAAAAAAAAATATTTTGAATTTGGGCAGAGCTTCGCCGTAGCTTTTATTTAAACTAAATGAACAATTCTGATAATTTACATGTCGTTTTTATAGTTTTGTTTCTGTATCTGCAATTTGAACAAAAAAATGCAAAACGCAAACAAAATTTTAAACTCAGCATCAATTCATAAAACTAATATCCATTTTGTTCTTTTAAATAAAAAGTTTAAGATTTCATTTCAATTTATTTTCTCATAAGTTAAAAAGAATGCGATTGCAATATAAAATGTAAACTTCAGCATTTAATCAAACTCATGTTACATTTCCTTCCTTCGAATAATATTTTTTTTCATTTTGCATTTTATTCATATCATCTTTCCTAATTTTTCCCATAGATAACTAGCTAAGTACAATGTCTTTATTTTTTTTATGCTGAAGTAATTGCTATACGTATGTTAAACGTTAATTTGTGGTGGCGGCATAACTCCCACAATGGTCAAGCTTACGATCATCAATTTATTTTGATCTATATTCTAAAAAAAAACAGAGGTAAGCCCCGAATTAATTACTCAATAAACTACTTTCCTATGGCGTTATCGAAACTCCCAAAAGCGTTTGACCTGCTGCCGGTTTTAAAGATAGGTTACTTTCCGTATCTTTTCAACACAAAAGAAAATGAAGAGTACATTGGATTAATACCAGCAATTGAATTTTACAATGCCAATACCCATGTCGGAAGAACGCGCTATTTTCTTAAAATGGTATTCTCAACATCAAAATGATTATTTTGGTATGAAGCACGAGCTTGTCGAACACTGAAAAAGTGATGTTAAAATATTGACAGGGGCTTGCTCGCAATTTAGAAAATTATTTCTTTCGCAATGCAACGTTGAACCATTTTAAGAATCAGTAACGATTGCTTCAGCTTGCAATCTTTTATATAAACGCAACTTTCTCAAGCCAAACACTATCCGATTAATACCCAAAAAAGGATATGGATGTTTTGGGAAGAGCAGAAAAGAAACATAAACATCAAACATTCTTATAAAGGCAAAGAGGTTATTATCAACGGAGTAAAAGTTGATGGTTTTTGTGAAGAAACCAAACAGATTTTTGAATTCCATGGGTGCTATTAAAATGGTCATCCTCTTTGCTTGAAGTACAAATGCGATGAGCCTCTACACGAAAATGAACTTGATACAAATCAGAGGTATGAAAGAACCATTGCTAAAACTAAAAGATTGAGAAGCTTAACTACGTGGTAATTGAAATATGGTCTTGTATTTTTCAAAGCCGTCTTAAGTCATTTAATAGAGAAGAATTGAACTTCATAAACACGCATCAACTTATACAAGGCTCCCAATTTAGTCGCCGTGATGCTTTTTATGGCGGACGTACCGGAAACACAGTCAGTTATTATAAATGTAAAAAAGGCGAAACAATTAAATACATAGATGTTTGCTCTCTGTATCCATGGGTTTGTAAGAACGGAAAATTCCACATTGGCCATCCTAAAATTCACATTACTGACGATGCAATATGTGTAACAACGAAATTGGATAGGATAAATGGACTTGTGAAGTGTAAAATTTTACCTCCAGAAAACCTGTTTCATCCGGTATTGCCTATGTAACAAAATGACAAGCTCATGTTTTCATTCAGTCATACTTATGAGCAAAGAGCAATGGTTGGGACTTGGGTAATTGACGAGGTCATAAAAGCAGTTGAAAACGGCTACAGTATACTTTCCATTTTTGAAATATGGGAATATAATGTAGTCCAATATAACCCAACAAGAAATTCTAATGATGGCCTCTTTATATCTATGATGAACAAATTCTTAAAAATTAAACAAGAAGCATCTGGTTGGCCAACTGAATGTTCATCTCACCAAGAAAAGGCGAAACATATTTCTGATTTTCTTAAAAAGAAAATATTCAGCTAGAATTTTCAGAAATATGTGGCAATCCAGGAAAAAAGTCACTTGCAAAGCTGATTTTAAATTCGTTTTGGGGAAAATTCGGACAGCGTGAAAATCAACTTCAAACTATTGTTCTGAACAACCCTTCAACTTTATATGGGAATATTATGTAGTCCAATATAACCCAAGATGAAATTCTAATGAAGGCCTCTTTATATCTATGATGAACAAATTCTTAAAAATTAAACAAGAAGCATCTGGTTGGCCAACTGAATGTTCATCTCACCAAGAAAAGGCGAAACATATTTCTGATTTTCTTAAAAAGAAAATATTCAGCTAGAATTTTCAGAAATATGTGGCAATCCAGAAAAAAGGACACTTGCAAAGCTGATTTTAAATTCGTTTTGGGGAAAATTTGGACAGCATCAAAATCAACTTCAAACTGTTGTTCTGAACAACCCTTCAACTTTGTTTCATTTGCGATATGTGTCATTCACCGTATAACACAAAAAATGCTCATCGTGATTGTTTTGGTCTTTGTTCGCAATGCCAGCATTCTTCAAAATGCAAAGAAACACCGAAAAAATTCTATGCAAAGACTGTAAGCGAAATTTTAAAGAAACAGAATGCTATGACAACCAAAAAACGAGCAGCTCGTCAGGAAAACTGTGAATCTGCGAGCAAATAAAAAGATGCCTCGCTTGTTTAAAATCCTATGGAGGTAGCCGACAACATATTTGTGGTGAGTTCTATTGCAAGAACTGTAAACAACATGTACCCGAAGACCATATGTGTTTCATCATGCCTGATACGAGAAAACCAAATTTTGAAAATTTTGTGTACATATTTTATGACCTTGAAAGTCATCAAGAAAAAGTTATTGGAGAAAAAGGAATGCATGAGGGAGATGAAGCAACAAAAACAAAGGCTTTAATAACACAACATGAACCAAATTTATGTGTGTTCCAAAACAAATTCAGCCAATGCGTGGAATGTCCTGATTTGCATTTCTGTCAATATTGCAAATTATCCTTGAACGTTCTGAAAGGAGAAGACGTTATACATAAGTTTGTTCATCCTCGAAACTCGGAAAAAATTTAAAAAGTGAAAGTAGTTGCCCAAGTTATAGTTCCAATCAAAATAAAAAAAACGATTTTGAATTTGGTAAGAGCTTCGCCGTAGCTTTTATTTAAACACAATGAACAATTCTGATAATTTACATGGCGTTTTTATAGTTTTGTTTCTGTTTCTGCAATTTGAACAAAAAAATGCAAAACGCACACAAAATATTAAACTCAACATTTATTCATAAAACTCATATCCATTTTGTTCTTTTAAATAAAAAGTTTAAGATTTCATTTCAATTTATTTTCTCATAAGTTAAAAAGAATGCGAATGCAATACAAAATGTAAACTTCAGCATTTAATCAAACTCATGTTACATTTCCTTCCTTCGAATAATAATTTGTTTCATTTTTGCATTTTATTCATATCATCTTTCATTATTTTCCCCATAGATAACTAGCTAAGTACAATGTCTTTATTTTTTTGTATGCTGAAGTAATTGCTATACGTATGTTAAACGTTAATGTGTGGTGGCGGCATAACTCCTCCCCCCTCGGTTTAAGGCACGGGTGCCGGGGTTATTGACACTTCTCTTACGGGATTACTATGATGAATAAAATGTTGTTTGTAGTAGATGATTGGCAAAATCAGGAGAATCACGAAAACTGTTGTTTTTAATCCGGTAGACAAATATTCTTGTGTTCTTGTATTAAGGTCCAGATATTAAATTTGTTCCCTGTTGTAAAAGTGGTATTATTCTAGCTTTTCGAGGCTGAGTTTCTGTTTGGTATTAGATGTGAGGGAATTATTTGAATTTGATCCCAAAGAATGTTGTATTGAACTTTGTTTATTGTAATGTCACATTGTTCGCAACGAATTAAAATGGTTCCGGTTATGTTTTTACTCTCAATACCGCAATTCGTCTTCAGCTCAGTTGCTGGTGCATTTATTATAATTATATATTGATCTTCCGTTTGGTGATTTGTTGAAATTGTAATTCGATGGCTTCAAAAAATTTATTTATATATGTAAGCTCAAGAGGACTCAGTACCTTTTTAGAAATTATATTTAATTTTGCCATGTAAATCGATTCCGCGATATCCCTGAGATGCAATTTTAAAGAGTCGATGTTGAAGTTCGTTTATGTATGTATTGAAAGCTATCCTGTTCCGTTCGTATTTTGTTTAAAAGAGCCAGTTGGTACTTGTTCAAAAAGTTTTCCAATACTTCCTGTTGTTCGTTAATATGTTTGGTAATATTTTTAAATCTTTGCACCATTTCTTGATTTATTTGGCTTTGTTGCATTGAAACCCTTTCAAAAGAATGTTGGTTTGTTTTAAGGTTTTCTATTTGTCTATTTATTTCTATTGCGTCTGATTCATCCGTGTTTCCTGTTATGCCCTTAATGACAGATCCTAACCCGTTGATCAGCCCTCTTTTGTTTCTGTTTGCGAGGAAGAATTATCCCCAATTGTCGAACCAATTCTTGAAATATGAAATTTGTAATTTAAACCATTAAACTCAGATTTTTGGTATTATTGATAATATCAACGGATTTCTTAATTTTGTCTATACTTTCTGAATAAAGGTCTAAATCGATTATGTGGATAAGATTTGTATGTGCTTCAATTATTTTGGCTGGGCCCAGTTTTAATGGCAGAAGACCTTTGCTGTTTGAAAGGTCGTGGATTTCAATCTTTTGTGTGTTAGCTTGAAGCAGAAGCCTGAAATTTAAGTTTTCTTTTAGTTTTGCTTTTATGGAGTTTTTTTTTTTTTTGTTTTTTTTTTTCTGTTGTGGTTATAAGTGTGACTTTATTATTTCTTAAAACTACTTGTTTGCTAAATCTAGGTGTTACTTTATTTCTCCTACATTCTTTTCTATAAACTATTGATCCGGATTTAAGGTATTCGGGTTGTTTCCTATTTTGATTCAATTTTTTTAATATTTTCTTGGTTTTGCTTCTATGATTTATTTCTTACAGAAGAGTACAGATTGCCTTGAAATTTATTTAGTTTTCTTAAATAATCGTCGACAACATTTTTTATTCTTGAACTTATATGTCCACCCATAAAAAAGTTCGAAGGGTGTTAGTTTAGTTGTTGAGTGTATAGCATTATTATATGTTACCTACTTATGTTTCGTTCAGAATTTCTTCGTGCTCCTTGCTTTATTTTTGTTGTAAATAAGCCTATAAATTTCCGTTAAGGTGGAGTGCATCTGTTCAACTGGTGCGTTACTGCTACTTTGTTGAAAAGAAGTTACGTGGTGTTCTACGCTAAATTGTTGACAGAAGTCTTTGAATATCAAACAACTAAGTTCTGTTCCTTGATCTGTTATTAGTTTTTTTGTGCATAAGATTTTTGATGATTGTAATGCTATTTCTGTCTGAAAATGTATACGCAGCTCCAAATTTAGAAAATTTATCTGTAAGCGATAACATTTGTTTGTTGTTGCTATTATTTCTAAAGGTTGAGTGGGGTTTTGTGGAATTTGGTAAACTAGTTCCTATCATATTTTGAAAGCTGGCAAAATTCACAGTCATTTATTATTTTCGTGATTTTATTTTTCATGAAAGGAAAGTAGCTTTCACGTTTAAGATGATTTAAGGTTTCTGATATTCCCCTATGATTAGACTTATTGTCATAATCGCTAATAATTTTGTCTTGTTCGTCGTTCTTTGTAATATCTTTTAAGAATTCAGTGCATCTGACTAATTTGAAAACTTGAGATTGAGAGAAATATTTTTAAAAGACTGTGCATTATTCGGAAAACATCATTACTTGCAGCGTAATTTCAACGAAATTTGTTTCATTAAAACTTGGAAGTCTGACAACTCGGCGTTGTTTTTTCTGAAAGAGTATGTAAAGGAATGTTGTTGGTGTTTTGTCTAAATGCGTTGAGTGGCTGTTCTGAAATTCCATTTCCGTCATCAAGATTTTCTTGCGCTGAATGAACTGTAGTTCCTCCTGTTGCTTGAACAGATTCATTTGTGTTCATTTCTATTTGAGTTGGCTTGATCCGTCTAAGGGCGTCGGCATTAGTGTTTTCTTTTCCTTTTTTGAAAATGACTTCGTAGTCAAACTCTTTGAGTTTGAGACGCCATCTTATAATCTTAGAACTACCATCTTTTAAGGAAAAGAGACACGTCAGAGGTCTATGGTCCGTAATAATTTTGAATTTCCTACCGAAAAGGTAGTGACGAAAGTATTTTGTCGCCCAAACAATTGCTAGCAACTCTTTCTCTGTCGTGTTATAATTTATTTCAGAATCTGACAAGGTTCTGGATGCATAGCAAACAGACTTATCGGAAACTATAGGGCCTTGACTTAACACAGCTCCTATGGCAAAGTCACTTGCATCTGTGGACAAATTAAAGGTTTTAGTGAAGTCTGAATATTAAAGTAACGTTACGTTAGTAAGAATGTCCTTGCAGTGATTGAAGCATTTTGTCGTCGAGTTTTATCTTCCTTTCCTTTTTCAGGCATTCGGTCATTGGTTTCGTCATTTTTGCGAAGTCTTGGATGGACTTCCTGTAATAGCTGAGTAGGCCCAAAAATGACTTAATTGCCTTAGCTGTTCTGGGGATAGGGAATTCTTTTACTGCACGTATTTTGTGTCCTAAGAATTGAACTTCCTTCCTCAGAAATTCACACTTGTTTAGTTGAATTTTGAGATTAAAATCTCGAAGTCTTTTGAAAATTTTCTTCAAATTTTCCATATGTTCCTGAAGTGAGCTTGAAAATATGATAATATCGTCCATGCATACTAAGCATATTCTCCCAATAAGTTCACCAAGTATGTTATCCATAACTCTTTGGAATGTTGACGGAGCATTGCGTAAGCCAAATGGCATTCGTATAAACTCATAATGTTCGTTATTAACCGTGAAGGCAGTTTTAAAAATATCCCTTGGGTCGAGTGTCGTGAAATAATTGCATCGCCCCAATTTATCCAGAATGTCAGTAATATTAGGAATCGGATACCGATCACTAATAGTTTTATCATTTAATTTGCGGTAGTCAATGACTAACCGCCATTTTTGTTTACCAGTGGCATCAGTTTTTTTCGGAACAATCCAGATGGGACTGCTCCAGGGAGAGAAACTAGGTTGAATTGTGCCTTGTCTGCGGAGATCTTGAATTTGGGAATAAATCTCTGTTTTATGAATTTCCGGGTATCTCTACGATTTCCTGTAGACAGGTAAGTCATCGCTTGTTCTAATGCGATGTTTGACTTCGTTAGTAAAAGAAAGCTTGTCTCCTTCCTTAAAAAAATATGTCGTCGAACTGTTTACACAATTTAAAAAGTGCTTTTTGTTCTTCTGAATTTAGATGATCTGTTTTAAGTGTATTCAGAAGTTCTTCGTGAGATGAAAATTCGCTATCCTGTCTTATATATTTAATATTTATGTTATTGACTTCAAAATAATTAGACATTGGCTCAACTTTAAAGGGTTGTTCAATAAAAAGGGTTTGATTTTAGAAATTTATTTATATAAGTTGCTTTTGTATGAAATTCACCACTTTTTTTGTCAACGGGAATACTCACAATAATTTTTTGGTATGGAGGAATTTTCTAAATTTGGAATTTAAAATTTTTTTTAAAATAAAGTTTTTGGGTTGAATTGTCTGTTTCAAGGAAGTGTCTTTTAAAGTCAATTTTAGCACCCAATTGTTCCAGGATATTCAATATTCATGCCTCAATGGACTTTTAGTAGTAGTTATGAAATTTGAAAATCATAAATTTGAACTTAGTATTTGAATTGAATTCTTTGAAAGCTGGTATGGTTATTTGTTTATTTAATGCATGTTCGTTCAGAACGGTTTTATTTTAACTGTGGAAACTATTTCATGGGTCCTGGGGTCCATATGTTCTAGGTTGATAAAGCTCACGGAGGCACCTGTGTCAATTAAAAAATTTGAATTTTGTCCAGAAGGGTATTTTATGTTAATGTAGGGTAATTGATTTGAATCGTGATTGTTTATATCTATGTATCCGAATTGTTCTCCAAGGCAGTTAAACGAACATTTGCCTCATCAATTTCATTAACTGTTTCTTTATTTTAAGTAATCTCAGGATTATTTTCAGGAAGGAATTGATGTAAATAGGTGTAATCCTCAAAGGGATATATACTACTTGGGTTTCCATCTATGTTGTGAACTTCTTTAAAAGCATAATTTTTAGATGGTGCATTATTATTGAATCTATTGGGTTGGTAAGAGTTACTGTAATGGTTTTGGCTATTCCTGGAGTTTCCACTTCCTATGGACATAGGTACGGGTCGTTGTTGGGGCTTATTAAATTGTCTAGCACAAATCCGTTTGAATTTGTTGTTGTTTGATTATTGTTGACTTGTGACCATCTTTGTTGGTTATGAGGGTATGTAAAAGTCTTTGATTTTACATGTTGCTAGCTGGACTCTGGTTCATATTAAAAATCTGAATTGGTCTATTGTAATTAAATGGAGTATTAAAAGGTCTTGAATTATTGCTATAGTTTAAATGTGCAAATTTTGAGGGATTGTTATAGTTATTTCTGTGTAATAATTTTTGAATGGAAACAGTGGATTTGAAGTTTTATTCATTGAATACTTCATGTAGAAGGTATTTTGTTCTTTAATGCAGAAGCTGAACGCTTTTGGAAGGTTCTTTGGTTTTATTGCCCTGATCGTTGCACCCATCGGTTCTTTTATTCCCGATAAAAAGGTACTCAAACACATGTCAGAGAAGAGTTGTGTTTTAGATGAGATTATAGCAGAGTCTCTCTCATGAATATTTGTATGGTTGGTTAGGGTTGAAGAAATTTCTATTATTTTAGAATAAAACTGTTCTATAGTTTCATTACCTTGTTTAAGTGCGTGGAGGTCTTTAATTAAAGAGGTTTCGTTCCTCTTAACTGAATAGTGAAGTATAATATGTCCCTTAATTTCCGACCAGTCCAAAGGAGTACCAAACATATTTAAAACTTCATTGGCATCTCCTGTTACTTTATTCCTAATAGCTCTTAAAATGATGTTTGCATAGGGTGTGCTACTAATAATTAACATTAGTGGAAAAATTTCTTCCACATTTTTAATAAAGTCGAAAAGTAGTCCTGGGTTTCCGTCGTACTTTGGGAGGTCTTTAATAGAATCAGGGATTTTTAGTGAATTTAAGACGTTGTTGACATTGACTAAATTTATGTCAGTGGCAACATTACATTGATTAGGATTTTCCACGCCGGTAGCTGCGGTGCTATTTCTTGCGTCATTCATTACATTTGCAGCAAAAAATTCACCAAGATTTTCCGCTCCGCTTGCTGCGGTGCTATTTTCTCATGGGGGTATTAATATTGGAATAGGGAAAGAACGATTTCGGTACTTACATGCATGCAATTTCCCAAACCGGGTTCATCGTATCGTTGTGGTGGTCGTTTAACTGGGTTTCTTTTCACCGATGTTCTTTCGATGATGATCGTTCCTGCTCTTAGCTGTAGCACTGCACTAAATTTATAAATTAATTTTTTTTCACAGAGTTGTTTATAATGTGTTCTTTTGTATATATTTTTTTCCACTTGGTATTTATTTCCTCATTGCTTTATTTTAATAAAAAAAATGTTTATATATATATGTGGATAACAATTACAATTATTATTCGCGTTTAACTTTTCCAAAATCGGAAGCACTTTGCAATATTTTCATTCGCGTTTCAATTTTATATACGCGTAAACAATTTTTTTTTCACAACAACAATCTCAAACTCAGTTGCTCGACTGCGCCAGTTATAGTTCCAATCAAAATAAAAAAAAAAATATTTTGAATTTGGGCAGAGCTTCGCCGTAGCTTTTATTTAAACTAAATGAACAATTCTGATAATTTACATGTCGTTTTTATAGTTTTGTTTCTGTATCTGCAATTTGAACAAAAAAATGCAAAACACAAACAAAATTTTAAGCTCAGCATCAATTCATAAAACTAATATCGATTTTGTTCTTTTAGATAAAAAGTTTAAGATTTCATTTCAATTTATTTTCTCATAAGTTAAAAAGAATGCGATTGCAATACAAAATGTAAACAATCAGCATTTAAACAAACTCATGTTACATTTCCTTCCTTCGAATAATATTTTTTTTCATTTTGCATTTTATTCATATCATCTTTCCTAATTTTTCCCATAGATAACTAGCTAAGTACAATGTCTTTATTTTTTTTATGCTGAAGTAATTGCTATACGTATGTTAAACGTTAATTTGTGGTGGCGGCATAACTCACACAATGGTCAAGCTTACGATCATCAATTTATTTTGATCTATATTCTAAAAAAAAACAGAGGTAAGCCCCGAATTAATTACTCAATAAACTACTTTCCTATGGCGTTATCGAAACTCCCAAAAGCCTTTGACTTGCTGCCGGTTTTAAAGATAGGTTACTTTCCGTATCTTTTCAACACAAAAGAAACAATACCCATTTCGGAAGAAGGCGCTATTTTCTTAAAATGGTATTCTGAACTTCAAAATGATTATTTTGATATGAAGCTCGAATACTGCATAAGTGATGTAAGAATATTGACAGGGGCTTGCTTCCAATTAAGAAAATTATTTCTTTCGCAATGTAACGTTAAACCATTTTTAGAATCAGTAACGATTGCTTTAGCTTGCAATCTTTTATATAGACGGAACTTTCTCAAGCCAAACACTATCGGATTAATACCCAAAACAGGATACATATGCATTGATAACCAGTCACCAGAAGCTATAAAGTGGATGATTTGGGAAGAGCAGAAAAGAAACATAAACATCAAACATTCTTATAAAGGCAAAGAGGTTATTATCAACGGAGTAAAAGTTGATGGTTTTTTTGAAGAAACCAAACAGGTTTTTGAATTCCATGGGTGCTATTACCATGGTCATCCTCTCTGCTTGAAGCACAAACGCGATGATCTTCTACACGAAAATGAATTTGATACATTAAATCAGAGGTATGAAAGAACCATTGCTAAAACTAAAAGATTGAGAAGCTTCAACAATGTGGTAATAGAAATGTAGTCTTGTATTTTTCAAAGCCGTCTTAAGTCATTTAATAGAGAAGAATTGAATTTCATAAACACGCATCAACTTATTCAAGGCTCCCCATTTAGTCGCCGTGATGCTTTTTATGGCGGACGTACCGGAAACACAGTCAGTTATTATAAATGTAAAAAAGGCGAAACAATTAAATACATAGATGTTTGCTCTCTGTATCCATGGGTTTGTAAGAACGGAAAATTCCACATTGGCCATCCTAAAATTCACATTATTGACGATGTTACACATAGTAACAACGAAATTGGATAGGATAAATGGACTTGTGAAGTGTAAAATTTTACCTCCAGAAAACCTGCTTCATCCGGTATTGCCTATGAAACAAAATGACAAGCTCATGTTTTCATTAAGTAAAAGCTGCGGTGATGAAAAAATCAATGAACAAATGTGTACTCATACTAATGAGCAAAGAGCAATGGTTGGGACTTGGGTATTTGACGAGGTCATAAAAGCAGTTGAAAACGGCTACAGTATACTTTCCATTTTTGAAATATGGGAATATAATGTAGTCCAATATAACCCAACAAGAAATTCTAATGATGGCCTCTTTATATCTATGATGAACAAATTCTTAAAAATTAAACAAGAAGCATCTGGTTGGCTGAATGTTCATCTTACCAAGAAAAGGCGAAATATATTTCTGATTATCTTAAAAAAGAAAATATTCAGCTAGAATTTTCAGAAATATGTGGCAATCTAGGAAAAAGGTCACTTGCAAAGCTGATTTTAAATTCGTACTGGGGAACATTTGGACAGCGTCAAAATCAACTCCAAACTGTTGTTCTGAACAATCCTTCAACTTTATTTCATCTGCTTACTCATCCATCGATTGAAGTTCTTCACATTCTTCCTGCAAATGAAGAAAACGTTGTTGTTAACTTTGAAATGAAAGAAGAGGAAATCGACTCTTTATCGACAGTAATCGATCTTAACTACTTTAGCTCGGTTAAAACTGTATAGCTACCTGGAAAAGCAAGAGGAAAGAGTTCTGTATTACGATACTGATTCGGTAATATATGTAAGTCGTCAGGTGGAATTTGAACCTCCTACTGGACAATTCATCGGTGATATGACGGACAAATTGGAAATGTATGGAATCGGAAGTTATATAACGGAATTCGTCAGCGGAGGCCCTAAAAATTATGCCTTTAAAGTGTTCAGTGCAAAATACAAGATGGAACATGTTGTCTGCAAAGTGAAGGGGATTTGTCTCAATTATAAATCATCCCAAAAAATCAACTTTGATTCTGTTAAAGACGCTGTTTTAAATTCTTCTTCTTTCTCAGACAGTGAAAATATTGTTATTAAATCTAATAATATTCGGCGGACAAAAGACCATCAAGTGCTTACCATACCAGAAGTAAGAACCTACAAAGCCAAATCGGAAAAAAGTCGTTTTCTTAAAGACCATAGCTCTTAACCATATGGATTTAAAAGACAACGTTGTCATTCAAGCAATTCTGTTTAAAATTATGAAATTAAACAAATTTATAGAAACTTGTTGTACTTTTTATTTGAAAAAGAAATTTTATTACATTGTCTGGTTCACTTCTAAACTTGTTTAGTAAACTTGGTAGGTCTTTTAATTTTCTTTTGTTCAGCTTTTATCCATGATGCATACATTGATTGAGGCAGGGTGGTACTTTCATATTTCAGATGGGATTTAACGATTCGGTTTGATGAAGACAATCAATTAATTAACTTTTTTTCTCTTTTTTTTAACAATTTTGGTGCCTCCTTGATCAAGCGGATTATATTCAATTATACGATAATGTAGCATAAGACAGTGAGCTGAAATGTTTACGGGAATATTTTGTGATGTTTTCATCTCCAAACGTATATCGATGGGGCTTGTTTCCATAGTTTCGTTTTGATGTCTGCAGTCTATAACGCAAATTGGAGCACGTGATTTAAATAGACCCCAAGAAAGCAGAGGCTTTGTGATGGTTTTATTGTAGTAAGTTTTTTGAAAGTGTACATTTTATAAAACAAACTATATCTATTTTTATCAAAAGAAACATTGAGATCTTCATGGAGTCTTAGAGAGATTAAGTCTGTGAGATTGCAATGATAAAACGTTGTAGGATCAGCAGATAATTTTTTATTTTTGTCAGTTTGCAGAGCAAAGACAATATATCTAGGTTTTTCAATTTGTGTTGTTGTCTTTACATTCCATATTATAACCTTCGGTTAACCCCAAAAGGTTATTTAATGGTATACAGTAATTAAAATAATATTGTTTTAAAATATTAATAAGAGAATCAGGAGACCAGGATGCATTTAAAAGCATGTCACTTTCATTTTTAGTTAAAGATAAATAGTTTTTGAGCGTTGAAGTTATTCCAACATTTCGATTATAGTCAATTTCTTTGCCATTGAGTTCATAGCGTTTTCATCAAAAAGAAAAGACATTGCATTGTTTGCTAGTTTTGTGGTGGCCTTCAACATATAAAAAACTTTCCGAAAGAAGGACATTAAGATTTTGATGTTGAATACAAATCTGTATGCTGTTATTTCTCTCAAAATTGTTTTGATATGGTGAATAAGTATGATATTCATATTTAGAAATGCTTTCATTGATTTCATGTTCTTGAAAAATGTTTAACATATTTTGGTTTTAATATTTTAGGGTGTATCTTAGTGATAATAAATAGTCCTGAATATGTTTTGTAAGGCGAAGACGACGTGTTACCACAGCTGAGCTCGAAGATTAATTGAGCAAACCAGTATTTTCAACAATGTTTTTATAAGAAGTTGAGTCAGCTATATTTCCATACACAATCATTGTAAATGTAATCGAACCGTTATTTTGTCTCCTCTAAAATTAATGTCTTTACAGTCTTGATCGACGAACTTTAGCCACAACGATGTTATTCGTTATTCCTTGGAACTTCTACGATTTTATAGCCAGGACTTACTTAAACAGCAAATTCATGTAAGATGTGTGCGGGTTTATTATTTACATACGCCCCATCTATTATATTACACTCAACGCGAATGGCATTAACTCTATCTAAAAGAGGCCCAATAGAATTTAGTTTAGAGAAGTCAATGTCTTCCGAGCTGTAAATTTCACATTTTAAAGTGTTGTTATTTGCCTTGATTTAATTTCACATTTTCTTATTCCACTTTAATTTTTTTTGTTAATTTCAATAAGTTTTTTTTGTATTAAATTATTTATATCTTCTATCTCATATGAGCCTGTAGGAAACGAAATAACGCTAGCACCTATATGCAGCAAGTTATTAAACTCATCCACATTTGGTATAGAGTGTTGTGTTTGGAAATCTATGAGCCCGCATAAATAATTAGATTTCAAAACAATTGGGGGGAAATACTCAGCATTAAGATTGGATTCATTTGCAATTAAAGTTAGTGTTAAGGACATGTTCATTAAAAGACGAATAACTCAATTTAGATTTTTCTACATCATTTTATTCATTTCTTATTTTCGGTTTTTGAAAACATTTTTACATTGTTATAATAATAACCTTAAGAATAAATGCCCGCATATAAATGTATCAAAGTCTTGTTCTTGAATATAATTATAATTTATTTTATTACCAAGATAGCTTATTACTTCAGTTGACGGTCTTATATTTCCAAAACTATAGAAATATTTTACACTATTATTTTTTGTATTTCTAATGTATGACACCCAATGAGTACCAGTGCCAGCTTCACGATCTAAATTTATAACACCACATTCCCTACCTAAAGGTGCTTTTGGCAATGAGTCTCTCATAAGAACTCCTCTAAAATATTTTAAGTGTTTCTTTCCAAATCGTTCAATGTCAAAATTGTTTAAGAGTCGAGCAGTTCAATTAGTTTTTTGGGTAACTGTGTTTAGGAAAAGACCAAGACCATTTTTTTTCCATAGGCTTATTATGTCGTTTGTTTTCTTCAAACTGTCTTTTAGCAGCTGATGCGTCATTCAGAGCTTTTGCGACACCAGCCGCTCCACCCGTTAAAGATCCAACAGTAAAATAAAATGATTAGTAACCAATCAAAGCTTAATCCGAAAAGATCTTTAAAATGGACTCCGAACTAACATCAAAAAACATTTGCGAATTTTTAAAATTAAAAAGTCATTCAATATTAGAAGAACACTACGAAGAGTTTTTAAATTGTATTTCTTTGTTTAAAAAATTTGAAAATACATCTTACATTGAAACAATTCATGGACATCACTACTCTAATTGTTGCTAGTCATCCAATTAATTTAAACTGAAACTTGTGTCTGTTACATTATAGAAAAACGTTTAGTTAGAATTAAGAAACTGATGTTATTATATAAAGATTGCAATAAAAAATAAAAAAAAACATATAAATCTTCTTTTTTTATATAGCTGAATTCACTCTTTATAAATATGACCAAGCGGGAGGTTGTTGATGAGTCACATTAGTCTGCACGTAGAAATTTTAAACGTCATCATGTTATTATTGTAAACTTCATTTTTTTAATAAAAATGCACAGATAAATTTCTAAATCGCACCCTTTGTTTATTCTTCTCAAATTGGAAGTGCCCATCTTCTTTTTCTCTGTCTCAAGCAAAATGGAGTTATTTAATATACAGAAGTTCTTCACATTCTTCCTGCAAATGAAGAAAACATTCTGTATTACGATACTGATTCGGTAATATATGTAAGTAGTCGTCAGGTGGAATTTGAACCTCCTACTGGACAATTCATCGGTGATATGACGGACGAATTGGAAATGTATGGAATCGGAAGTTATATAACGGAATTCGTCAGCGGAGGCCCTAAAAATTATGCCTTTAAAGTGTTCAGTGCAAAATACAAGATGGAACATGTTGTCTGCAAAGTGAAGGGGATTTGTCTCAATTATAAATCATCCCAAAAAATCAACTTTGATTCTGTTAAAGACGCTGTTTTAAATTCTTCTTCTTTCTCAGACAGTGAAAATATTGTTATTAAATCTAATAATATTCGGCGGACAAAAGACCATCAAGTGCTTACCATACCAGAAGTAAGAACCTACAAAGCCAAATCGGAAAAAAGTCGTTTTCTTAAAGACCATAGCTCTTAACCATATGGATTTAAAACACAACGTTGTCATTCAAGCAATTCTGTTTAAAATTATGAAATTAAACAAATTTATAGAAACTTGTTGTTGTACTTTTTATTTGAAAAAGAAATTTTATTACATTGTCTGGTTCACTTCTAAACTTGTTTAGTAAACTTGGTAAGTCTTTTAATTTTCTTTTGTTCAGCTTTTATCCATGATGCATACATTGATTGAGGCAGGGTGGTACTTTCATATTTCAGATGGGATTTAACGATTCGGTTTGATGAAGACAATCAATTAATTAACTTTTTTTCTCTTTTTTTTAACAATTTTGGTGCAGTCTTGATCAAGCGGATTATATTCAATTATACGATAATGTAGCATAAGACAGTGAGCTGAAATGTTTACGGGAATATTTTGTGATGTTTTCATCTCCAAACGTATATCGATGGGGCTTGTTTCCATAGTTTCGTTTTGATGTCTGCAGTCTATAACGCAAATTGGAGCACGTGATTTAAATAGACCCCAAGAAAGCAGAGGCTTTGTGATGGTTTTATTGTAGTAAGTTTTTTGAAAATCTGTGTACATTTTATAAAACAAACTATATATATTTTTATCAAAAGAAACATTGAGATCTTCATGGAGTCTTAGAGAGATTAAGTCTGTGAGATTGCAATGATAAAACGTTGTAGGATCAGCAGATAATTTTTTATTTTTGTCAGTTTGCAGAGCAAAGACAATATATCTAGGTTTTTCAATTTGTGTTGTTGTCTTTACATTCCATATGTGATGGTCAGAGGTTTTTTTATGACCTTCGGCGAACCCCAAAAGGTTATTTAATGGTATACAGTAATTAAAATAATATTGTTTTAAAATATTAATAAGAGAATCAGGAGACCAGGATGCATTTAAAAGCATGTCACTTTCATTTTTAGTTAAAGATAAATAGTTTTTGAGCGTTGAAGTTATTCCAACATTTCGATTATAGTCAATTTCTTTGCCATTGAGTTCATAGCGTTTTCATCAAAAAGAAAAGACATTGCATTGTTTGCTAGTTTTGTGGTGGCCTTCAACATATAAAAAACTTTCCGAAAGAAGGACATTAAGATTTTGATGTTGAATACAAATCTGTATGCTGTTATTTCTCTCAAAATTGTTTTGATATGGTGAATAAGTATGATATTCATATTTAGAAATGCTTTCATTGATTTCATGTTCTTGAAAAATGTTTAACATATTTTGGTTTTAATATTTTAGGGTGTATCTTAGTGATAATAAATAGTCCTGATTATGTTTTGTAAGGCGAAGACGACGTGTTACCACAGCTGAGCTCGAAGATTAATTGAGCAAACCAGTATTTTCAACAATGTTTTTATAAGAAGTTGAGTCAGCTATATTTCCATACACAATCATTGTAAATGTAATCGAACCGTTATTTTGTCTCCTCTAAAATTAATGTCTTTACAGTCTTGATCGACGAACTTTAGCCACAACGATGTTATTCGTTATTCCTTGGAACTTCTACGATTTTATAGCCAGGACTTACTTAAACAGCAAATTCATGTATTATATTACACTCAACGCGAATGGCATTAACTCTATCTAAAAGAGGCCCAATAGAATTTAGTTTAGAGAAGTCAATGTCTTCCGAGCTGTAAATTTCACATTTTAAAGTGTTGTTATTTGCCTTGATTTAATTTCACATTTTCTTATTCCACTTTAATTTTTTTTGTTAATTTCAATAAGTTTTTTTTGTATTAAATTATTTATATCTTCTATCTCATATGAGCCTGTAGGAAACGAAATAACGCTAGCACCTATATGCAGCAAGTTATTAAACTCATCCACATTTGGTATAGAGTGTTATGTTTGGAAATCTATGAGCCCGCATACATAATTAGATTTCAAAACAATTGGGGGGAAATACTCAGCATTAAGATTGGATTCATTTGCAATTAAAGTTAGTGTTAAGGACATGTTCATTAAAAGACGAATAACTCAATTTAGATTTTTCTACATCATTTTATTCATTTCTTATTTTCGGTTTTTGAAAACATTTTTACATTGTTATAATAATAACCTTAAGAATAAATGCCCGCATATAAATGTATCAAAGTCTTGTTCTTGAATATAATTATAATTTATTTTATTACCCAGATAGCTTATTACTTCAGTTGACGGTCTTATATTTCCAAAACTATAGAAATATTTTACACTATTATTTTTTGTTTTTCTAATGTATGACACCCAATGAGTACCAGTGCCAGCTTCACGATCTAAATTTATAACACCACATTCCCTACCTAAAGGTGCTTTTGGCAATGAGTCTCTCATAAGAACTCCTCTAAAATATTTTAAGTGTTTCTTTCCAAATCGTTCAATGTCAAAATTGTTTAAGAGTCGAGCAGTTCAATTAGTTTTTTGGGTAACTGTGTTTAGGAAAAGACCAAGACCATTTTTTTTCCATAGGCTTATTATGTCGTTTGTTTTCTTCAAACTGTCTTTTAGCAGCTGATGCGTCATTCAGAGCTTTTGCGACACCAGCCGCTCCACCCGTTAAAGATCCAACAGTAAAATAAAATGATTAGTAACCAATCAAAGCTTAATCCGAAAAGATCTTTAAAATGGACTCCGAACTAACATCAAAAAACATTTGCGAATTTTTAAAATTAAAAAGTCATTCAATATTAGAAGAACACTACGAAGAGTTTTTAAATTGTATTTCTTTGTTTAAAAAATTTGAAAATACATCTTACATTGAAACAATTCATGGACATCACTACTCTAATTGTTGCTAGTCATCCAATTAATTTAAACTGAAACTTGTGTCTGTTACATTATAGAAAAACGTTTAGTTAGAATTAAGAAACTGATGTTATTATATAAAAGATTGCAATAAAAAATAAAAAAAAACATATAAATCTTCTTTTTTTATATAGCTGAATTCACTCTTTATAAATATGACCAAGCGGGAGGTTGTTGATGAGTCACATTAGTCTGCACGTAGAAATTTTAAACGTCGTCATGTTATTATTGTAAACTTCATTTTTTTAATAAAAATGCACAGATAAATTTCTAAATCGCACCCTTTGTTTATTCTTCTCAAATCGGAAGTGCCCATCTTCTTTTTCTCTGTCTCAAGCAAAATGGAGTTATTTAATATACAGAAGTTCTTCACATTCTTCCTGCAAATGAAGAAAACATTCTGTATTACGATACTGATTCGGTAATATATGTAAGTCGTCAGGTGGAATTTGAACCTCCTACTGGACAATTCATCGGTGATATGACGGACGAATTGGAAATGTATGGAATCGGAAGTTATATAACGGAATTCGTCAGCGGAGGCCCTAAAATGTATGCCTTTAAAGTGTTCAGTGCAAAATACAAGATGGAACATGTTGTCTGCAAAGTGAAGGGGATTTGTCTCAATTATAAATCATCCCAAAAAATCAACTTTGATTCTGTTAAAGACGCTGTTTTAAATTCTTCTTCTTTCTCAGACAGTGAAAATATTGTTATTAAATCTAATAATATTCGGCGGACAAAAGACCATCAAGTGCTTACCATACCAGAAGTAAGAACCTACAAAGCCAAATCGGAAAAAAGTCGTTTTCTTAAAGACCATAGCTCTTAACCATATGGATTTAAAAGACAACGTTGTCATTCAAGCAATTCTGTTTAAAATTATGAAATTAAACAAATTTATAGAAACTTGTTGTTGTACTTTTTATTTGAAAAAGAAATTTTATTACATTGTCTGGTTCACTTCTAAACTTGTTTAGTAAACTTGGTAGGTCTTTTAATTTTCTTTTGTTCAGCTTTTATCCATGATGCATACATTGATTGAGGCAGGTTGGTACTTTCATATTTCAGATGGGGTTTGATGAAGACAATCAATTAATTAACTTTTTTTCTCTTTTTTTTAACAATTTTGGTGCCTCCTTGATCAAGCGGATTATATTCAATTATACGATAATGTAGCATAAGACAGTGAGCTGAAATGTTTACGGGAATATTTTGTGATGTTTTCATCTCCAAACGTATATCGATGGGGCTTGTTTCCATAGTTTCTTTTTGATGTCTGCAGTCTATAACGCAAATTGGAGCACGTGATTTAAATAGACCCCAAGAAAGCAGAGGCTTTGTGATGGTTTTATTGTAGTAAGTTTTTTGAAAATCTGTGTACATTTTATAAAACAAACTATATATATTTTTATCAAAAGAAACATTGAGATCTTCATGGAGTCTTAGAGAGATTAAGTCTGTGAGATTGCAATGATAAAACGTTGTAGGATCAGCAGATAATTTTTTATTTTTGTCAGTTTGCAGAGCAAAGACAATATATCTAGGTTTTTCAATTTGTGTTGTTGTCTTTACATTCCATATGTGATGGTCAGAGGTTTTTTTATAACCTTCGGCGAACCCCAAAAGGTTATTTAATGGTATACAGTAATTAAAATAATATTGTTTTAAAATATTAATAAGAGAATCAGGAGACCAGGATGCATTTAAAAGCATGTCACTTTCATTTTTAGTTAAAGATAAATAGTTTTTGAGCGTTGAAGTTATTCCAACATTTCAATTATAGTCAATTTCTTTGCCATTGAGTTCATAGCGTTTTCATCAAAAAGAAAAGACATTGCATTGTTTGCTAGTTTTGTGGTGGCCTTCAACATATAAAAAACTTTCCGAAAGAAGGACATTAAGATTTTGATGTTGAATACAAATCTGTATGCTGTTATTTCTCTCAAAATTGTTTTGATATGGTGAATAAGTATGATATTCATATTTAGAAATGCTTTCATTGATTTCATGTTCTTGAAAAATGTTTAACATATTTTGGTTTTAATATTTTAGGGTGTATCTTAGTGATAATAAATAGTCCTGATTATGTTTTGTAAGGCGAAGACGACGTGTTACCACAGCTGAGCTCGAAGATTAATTAAGCAAACCAGTATTTTCAACAATATTTTTATAAGAAGTTGAGTCAGCTATATTTCCATACACAATCATTGTAAATGTAATCGAACCGTTATTTTGTCTCCTCTAAAATTAATGTCTTTACAGTCTTGATCGACGAACTTTAGCCACAACGATGTTATTCGTTATTCCTTGGAACTTCTACGATTTTATAGCCAGGACTTACTTAAACAGCAAATTCATGTATTATATTACACTCAACGCGAATGGCATTAACTCTATCTAAAAGAGGCCCAATAGAATTTAGTTTAGAGAAGTCAATGTCTTCCGAGCTGTAAATTTCACATTTTAAAGTGTTGTTATTTGCCTTGATTTAATTTCACATTTTCTTATTCCACTTTAATTTTTTTTGTTAATTTCAATAAGTTTTTTTTGTATTAAATTATTTATATCTTCTATCTCATATGAGCCTGTAGGAAACGAAATAACGCTAGCACCTATATGCAGCAAGTTATTAAACTCATCCACATTTGGTATAGAGTGTTATGTTTGGAAATCTATGAGCCCGCATACATAATTAGATTTCAAAACAATTGGGGGGAAATACTCAGCATTAAGATTGGATTCATTTGCAATTAAAGTTAGTGTTAAGGACATGTTCATTAAAAGACGAATAACTCAATTTAGATTTTTCTACATCATTTTATTCATTTCTTATTTTCGGTTTTTGAAAACATTTTTACATTGTTATAATAATAACCTTAAGAATAAATGCCCGCATATAAATGTATCAAAGTCTTGTTCTTGAATATAATTATAATTTATTTTATTACCAAGATAGCTTATTACTTCAGTTGACGGTCTTATATTTCCAAAACTATAGAAATATTTTACACTATTATTTTTTGTATTTCTAATGTATGACACCCAATGAGTACCAGTGCCAGCTTCACGATCTAAATTTATAACACCACATTCCCTACCTAAAGGTGCTTTTGGCAATGAGTCTCTCATAAGAACTCCTCTAAAATATTTTAAGTGTTTCTTTCCAAATCGTTCAATGTCAAAATTGTTTAAGAGTCGAGCAGTTCAATTAGTTTTTTGGGTAACTGTGTTTAGGAAAAGACCAAGACCATTTTTTTTCCATAGGCTTATTATGTCGTTTGTTTTCTTCAAACTGTCTTTTAGCAGCTGATGCGTCATTCAGAGCTTTTGCGACACCAGCCGCTCCACCCGTTAAAGATCCAACAGTAAAATAAAATGATTAGTAACCAATCAAAGCTTAATCCGAAAAGATCTTTAAAATGGACTCCGAACTAACATCAAAAAACATTTGCGAATTTTTAAAATTAAAAAGTCATTCAATATTAGAAGAACACTACGAAGAGTTTTTAAATTGTATTTCTTTGTTTAAAAAATTTGAAAATACATCTTACATTGAAACAATTCATGGACATCACTACTCTAATTGTTGCTAGTCATCCAATTAATTTAAACTGAAACTTGTGTCTGTTACATTATAGAAAAACGTTTAGTTAGAATTAAGAAACTGATGTTATTATATAAAAGATTGCAATAAAAAATAAAAAAAAACATATAAATCTTCTTTTTTTATATAGCTGAATTCACTCTTTATAAATATGACCAAGCGGGAGGTTGTTGATGAGTCACATTAGTCTGCACGTAGAAATTTTAAACGTCGTCATGTTATTATTGTAAACTTCATTTTTTTAATAAAAATGCACAGATAAATTTCTAAATCGCACCCTTTGTTTATTCTTCTCAAATCGGAAGTGCCCATCTTCTTTTTCTCTGTCTCAAGCAAAATGGAGTTATTTAATATACAGAAGTTCTTCACATTCTTCCTGCAAATGAAGAAAACATTCTGTATTACGATACTGATTCGGTAATATATGTAAGTCGTCAGGTGGAATTTGAACCTCCTACTGGACAATTCATCGGTGATATGACGGACGAATTGGAAATGTATGGAATCGGAAGTTATATAACGGAATTCGTCAGCGGAGGCCCTAAAATGTATGCCTTTAAAGTGTTCAGTGCAAAATACAAGATGGAACATGTTGTCTGCAAAGTGAAGGGGATTTGTCTCAATTATAAATCATCCCAAAAAATCAACTTTGATTCTGTTAAAGACGCTGTTTTAAATTCTTCTTCTTTCTCAGACAGTGAAAATATTGTTATTAAATCTAATAATATTCGGCGGACAAAAGACCATCAAGTGCTTACCATACCAGAAGTAAGAACCTACAAAGCCAAATCGGAAAAAAGTCGTTTTCTTAAAGACCATAGCTCTTAACCATATGGATTTAAAAGACAACGTTGTCATTCAAGCAATTCTGTTTAAAATTATGAAATTAAACAAATTTATAGAAACTTGTTGTTGTACTTTTTATTTGAAAAAGAAATTTTATTACATTGTCTGGTTCACTTCTAAACTTGTTTAGTAAACTTGGTAGGTCTTTTAATTTTCTTTTGTTCAGCTTTTATCCATGATGCATACATTGATTGAGGCAGGTTGGTACTTTCATATTTCAGATGGGGTTTGATGAAGACAATCAATTAATTAACTTTTTTTCTCTTTTTTTTAACAATTTTGGTGCCTCCTTGATCAAGCGGATTATATTCAATTATACGATAATGTAGCATAAGACAGTGAGCTGAAATGTTTACGGGAATATTTTGTGATGTTTTCATCTCCAAACGTATATCGATGGGGCTTGTTTCCATAGTTTCTTTTTGATGTCTGCAGTCTATAACGCAAATTGGAGCACGTGATTTAAATAGACCCCAAGAAAGCAGAGGCTTTGTGATGGTTTTATTGTAGTAAGTTTTTTGAAAATCTGTGTACATTTTATAAAACAAACTATATCTATTTTTATCAAAAGAAACATTGAGATCTTCATGGAGTCTTAGAGAGATTAAGTCTGTGAGATTGCAATGATAAAACGTTGTAGGATCAGCAGATAATTTTTTATTTTTGTCAGTTTGCAGAGCAAAGACAATATATCTAGGTTTTTCAATTTGTGTTGTTGTCTTTACATTCCATATGTGATGGTCAGAGGTTTTTTTATAACTTTCGGCGAACCCCAAAAGGTTATTTAATGGTATACAGTAATTAAAATAATATTGTTTTAAAATATTAATAAGAGAATCAGGAGACCAGGATGCATTTAAAAGCATGTCACTTTCATTTTTAGTTAAAGATAAATAGTTTTTGAGCGTTGAAGTTATTCCAACATTTCAATTATAGTCAATTTCTTTGCCATTGAGTTCATAGCGTTTTCATCAAAAAGAAAAGACATTGCATTGTTTGCTAGTTTTGTGGTGGCCTTCAACATATAAAAACTTTCCGAAAGAAGGACATTAAGATTTTGATGTTGAATACAAATCTGTATGCTGTTATTTCTCTCAAAATTGTTTTGATATGGTGAATAAGTATGATATTCATATTTAGAAATGCTTTCATTGATTTCATGTTCTTGAAAAATGTTTAACATATTTTGGTTTTAATATTTTAGGGTGTATCTTAGTGATAATAAATAGTCCTGATTATGTTTTGTAAGGCGAAGACGACGTGTTACCACAGCTGAGCTCGAAGATTAATTAAGCAAACCAGTATTTTCAACAATATTTTTATAAGAAGTTGAGTCAGCTATATTTCCATACACAATCATTGTAAATGTAATCGAACCGTTATTTTGTCTCCTCTAAAATTAATGTCTTTACAGTCTTGATCGACGAACTTTAGCCACAACGATGTTATTCGTTATTCCTTGGAACTTCTACGATTTTATAGCCAGGACTTACTTAAACAGCAAATTCATGTAAGATGTGTGCGGGTTTATTACTTACATACGCCCCATCTATTATATTACACTCAACGAGAATGGCATTAACTCTATCTAAAAGAGGCCCAATAGAATTTAGTTTAGAGAAGTCAATGTCTTCCGAGCTGTAAATTTCACATTTTAAAGTGTTGTTATTTGCCTTGATTTAATTTCACATTTTCTTATTCCACTTTAATTTTTTTTGTTAATTTCAATAAGTTTTTTTTGTATTAAATTATTTATATCTTCTATCTCATATGAGCCTGTAGGAAACGAAATAACGCTAGCACCTATATGCAGCAAGTTATTAAACTCATCCACATTTGGTATAGAGTGTTATGTTTGGAAATCTATGAGCCCGCATACATAATTAGATTTCAAAACAATTGGGGGGAAATACTCAGCATTAAGATTGGATTCATTTGCAATTAAAGTTAGTGTTAAGGACATGTTCATTAAAAGACGAATAACTCAATTTAGATTTTTCTACATCATTTTATTCATTTCTTATTTTCGGTTTTTGAAAACATTTTTACATTGTTATAATAATAACCTTAAGAATAAATGCCCGCATATAAATGTATCAAAGTCTTGTTCTTGAATATAATTATAATTTATTTTATTACCAAGATAGCTTATTACTTCAGTTGACGGTCTTATATTTCCAAAACTATAGAAATATTTTACACTATTATTTTTTGTATTTCTAATGTATGACACCCAATGAGTACCAGTGCCAGCTTCACGATCTAAATTTATAACACCACATTCCCTACCTAAAGGTGCTTTTGGCAATGAGTCTCTCATAAGAACTCCTCTAAAATATTTTAAGTGTTTCTTTCCAAATCGTTCAATGTCAAAATTGTTTAAGAGTCGAGCAGTTCAATTAGTTTTTTGGGTAACTGTGTTTAGGAAAAGACCAAGACCATTTTTTTTCCATAGGCTTATTATGTCGTTTGTTTTCTTCAAACTGTCTTTTAGCAGCTGATGCGTCATTCAGAGCTTTTGCGACACCAGCCGCTCCACCCGTTAAAGATCCAACAGTAAAATAAAATGATTAGTAACCAATCAAAGCTTAATCCGAAAAGATCTTTAAAATGGACTCCGAACTAACATCAAAAAACATTTGCGAATTTTTAAAATTAAAAAGTCATTCAATATTAGAAGAACACTACGAAGAGTTTTTAAATTGTATTTCTTTGTTTAAAAAATTTGAAAATACATCTTACATTGAAACAATTCATGGACATCACTACTCTAATTGTTGCTAGTCATCCAATTAATTTAAACTGAAACTTGTGTCTGTTACATTATAGAAAAACGTTTAGTTAGAATTAAGAAACTGATGTTATTATATAAAAGATTGCAATAAAAAATAAAAAAAAAACATATAAATCTTCTTTTTTTATATAGCTGAATTCACTCTTTATAAATATGACCAAGCGGAAGGTTGTTGATTAGTCACATTAGTCTGCACGTAGAAATTTTAAACGTCGTCATGTTATTATTGTAAACTTCATTTTTTTAATAAAAATGCGCAGATAAATTTCTTAATCGCACCCTTTGTTTATTCTTCTCAAATCGGAAGTGCCCATCTTCTTTTTCTCTGTCTCAAGCAAAATGGAGTTATTTAATATACAAAAAATAACATGTTACATTTTAACTTAATACCTTACAACCTCGGCCGACCTGCATTACAAATCGACCTCGATTATGTACTCTATCTTCGGTGTTGCTCTCACTGCCACTCTCAGCCTTATCATATTTCTCATTTTCAACCCATTTCCCTATACGGGTTGCTTCAACAATGTTTTAATATGGACGTTGTGTTATTTGACAGTTCTCAATATCGCGAATCACATACCGATCGTTCCCTATAACTCTGTGGACTACATACGGACAACGATATTTCGGAATTAACTTTTTGTTTACCCCTGGCGTGACACCCACATTCCGAATTACGACGAATTCACCTACTTCATACTTCTTTGCCGGTGAACCCTTCTTGGCAAAATAAGCAGCGTTATAAGCCTGAGACTTTTTAATGGCTTCATGAGCGTTGGCACGCATGGTCACCAAATCTCGTTCTTCTGTTAGATTTAACTTGGCATTCAAATATTCAGAAAACTCTTCAACAACCTTTCCACGCTGCACTATTCCAAACAAAAGCTCACTAGGGGCGTACTTTGTTGAACTGTGTTTAAACTGAACTCTACTTGAGGAAGCACCTGAACCCAATCAGCATGATCAATTGGTTCACAAATTTTCCCTAACATCGCTTTTAATGTCCTATTTACACGCTCTACCTGCCCATTGGCTTGTGGAGATCCGACTGCAACCTTAACATGTTCAATATTATGTTTTTTAAGAAAATCAGCAAATTCCAAACTTGTAAGACAATTACCTTGATCAGTAATAATGCGTCGCGGTCGACTATAGTACGAAAAATACTTTTCGAGGCAGGCAAGTACTTCTTTGGAACTAGTCGAATTTACAGCATATACTTTATTAAACTTAGTAGAAGCATCCGTCAACAGTATATGTTTTCTTTTTGAATTAATTGACGGCAGTGGCCCGAAATGATCTAGATGTAACGTGTCGAACGGCTCAGGTTCTTATTCAATACTATACAGCGTTCGTTCGGTCGTCCGGACCGGAGCGGCATACATAATGCAGCGAATGCAATTATTGATAAAGTTACAAATCTTATCTCTCATACTAGGGAACCAGTAATGTCTACGCAAACCTTGGAAGGTTTTGTCTACCCCCAAATGACCTAATTTCTCATGGATTAACCTTATCACATTGCCTTCCATTTCATTAGCTACGTACAACAAATGCCTACCCTTCTCATCAACCTTATATACAAGGCCATCTTTAATATCAAATCCTATAACCGGTCCCTTTTTTAACTGGTCACGAATTTCCACAATGCGTTCATCCCGGCCCTGCGTGAGTTGGATTCGGAAACAGACATCGTTATCATCAGTTGCATGAACGGTACGGCACAAAAAACAATGATGCATACTATCATTGCAAAATTCAGATTAGACAGTAGCTACAGTATCTCGCATACTGATATGGTCGTCTTTGGGGTTCGAAGTTTTCTCTAACTTGGGATGTAATCGACTCAAGGCATCCACATGACCCATTGAAATACCATAGCGGTGTTGCAAAGTATGATCATATGACTGAAACTCAAGGACCCACCTAGCAATTCTAGCGTTCAATTTTTCACGTTCCAAAGTTAGCTTGAGTAAGTTACAGTCAGTCACAATTTTAAATTTTATTCCCTCCAGATAAACTCGATAGCGTCTGAGAGCATACACAATTGCCAAAGATTCGAGCTCGAAACTATGATAACGTTGTTCAGAAGGAGATGCTGTCTTTGAAAAATATGATACAGGGTGAAACTTCCCATCAATCTGCCGCTGCATAAGAGCGGCTCGAATCCCAAAGAACTCGCATCAAAGTGTAACTCGGTTTCTTTTAGTGGGTAATATATTGCTAAAACCGGACTATTTATCAACTTATTTTTCAATACATTAAAAGCATCTTCTCTCGCAGCCGTCATAGAGAAAACTGTCCCTTCGCGGGTTAACTCAGTAAATGGTTTAGCTAGTTTACTATGTCCTTCGATAAAAGTCCGGAAATAACCAAACAGGCCTAAAATAGTACGTAACTCTTTCAAATTTCGTGGTGATTACAATTTCTTAATAGCTGCAATATGGTCATCATTCGGGCGGATACCTTCCGAATGACTGAGTAACCTAGATACTCAAATCTAGAGTGGAGAAATAATTCTTACCCCCAAGATAGCCTAAGCAGTCTTCTATCAGTGGCAGTGGATAATTGTCTCGAGCTGTGACCTTATTTAAATTTCTAAAGTCAATACACATACGAAGTTCTCCTGATTTTTTTTTACCAGAACTATGGCTGATGCATACGGAGATTGACTTGGCCTAATAACTTTCTGCTCTAACAATTTATCTAATATTTTCTGTACTTTTACTTTCTCAAAATAGGAAAGGCGTCGGGGGGATGTATTAAAAGGCGTATGATTCGTAAGTCTAATATGCATCTCTGAATTATGTGGTTCTACCTCTATATCAACGGGGCATAAATATTGCTCATAAATTGTGCGTTTGATAATCTGTATACTATTTTGAGTCAGTGACTTATTTATATCTAAATGCACCTCAGTCTCATGCTGCTCATTCAAAATAATTGTATGCACATCATGAAAAACCGATCTATTGTATGTGGATAAACCGACACCGTCAAATAACTCGCCCGTTTTCTTATTTTCTACAAACACCTCTTTCATATTCATAATGTTATCTGAAAGACTGAGAGCAGCTAATGAAACCCTGTCTCCATCGACAACGCAAAAATACGAATCTCTAATCAAATTGTCTTTATTTTCCGTATCGCTCGCTAAATATACAGCCTTTCCCTTTCTACGACATAATACAATATAACATTTATTTAAAAAGTCTCTTCCTAAAATAAGTGGTAAATTCATTTCTTCATTGGGAAGAAAGCAACTTGTGTTGGAAACACATATTCTTGAATTTTATAACGCAGTCGATACGGCCAAATGATGAGAGGGGTTGATTCCCCAAACCTCTGTATTACGTCTTTTGTTTTTCATTTAGAACATATTGACGGACTGATGAGTATCGGACAAAATTAACCGGACTACCGGTATCAAACAGAGAAAAGAAATTCGTAAACTCGCAATGTTCGACAGATTCAAAATTAAAAGCAACACTTACATAATTAACAGCATCAATAACATCTACGTCATCTACAGCAGCCGCTTCTTCTCGAATGAAATTGACATCTTCAACAGCAGCAATCAGGCTGCGGCGTATCAGCATCTTCGGGGGGTTGGGGCATTGTCGGTGTTCATGACCCATCTTCCAACATTTGAAACATGAACCTGGTGTTCGTGTCTCATATGGACATTTGCTTTGGTAATGTCCTAATTTACTGCAATTAAAACAGCGACTCTGCTCATCGTCTGCACCTTTTTTCTGTGGGGTTGCATTAACAGTTTTTGCAACAGGTCCCGGCTGAGGTCGCGGGCGATTTGCGACGAGTCCTTTGATGTGATCCATGATGCGTTCGCGATGTATCCCAACGGCAGCTTTTAATTGGTCGACTGTAGATGTTCCACTTAGCAACAAAATAGCGTCTTCAGGTGGTAAACGCATACCGTCTACGATTATACCAACAATTTTGTGTTCCCTTAATTGGCTATGTTTTTCTAGACCATTCATAATCAGAACATAATGGTGCATATCTTCTGAGCTTCGGTTCCATTGGCGCTTGCGTAGCCGATTTATTACTTCGATGTAACTGAGCACATGGTCGAATTCCTTTATTAAGACCGCTTTTTGTTTTGCAGCAGCAGCGGGGACATCAACTGGTAGGTCACCAGTATCTTGCGTATTCTCCTCGGATTGTCCTTCCAGAGCTGATTCCTGAGTTTCGGCATCTGTTTGCCCGTCGTCGTTCAGTAAAGCCCGCAATTGTGCAATTGTGGCAGATGCTGGAAAATCGATGCCTCTATCTTTTAATATGGCCATCAAGTCCATTTTATTTGCTTTTGGCATTTTGAGTTTTTAGGGATTACCCCACACCTGATGGATGTAAACTTGATTTTTTTTTATAAAAATGCGCAGATAAATTTCTAAATCGCACCCTTTGTTTATTCTTCTCAAATCGGAAGTGCCCATCTTCTTTTTCTCTGTCTCAAGCAAAATGGAGTTATTTAATATACATTTTCATTTTCACTGATAGATGGCGTAAGTTTATAATTATGAATATGTTACACTAGATAATCTTATCTGAACTAAGAAACATGTTACATTTTAACTTAATACCTAACATTATAAATAATAAATTATTTATATCTTCTATCTCATATGAGCATATAGGAAACGAAATAACGGTATCACCTATATGCAGCAAGTTATTAAACTCATCCACATTTGGTATAGAGTGTTATGTTTGGAAATTATGAGCTCGCATACATAAATAGATTTCAAAACAATTGGGCGGAAATACTCAGCATTAAGATTGGATTCATTTCCACTTAAAGTTAGTGTTAACGACATGTTGGTTAAAAGACGAATGACTCAATTTAGATTTTTCTACATCATTTTATTCATTTCTTATTTTCGGTTTTTGAAAACATTTTTACATTGTTCTAATATAAACCATAAGAATAAACGCCCACATATAAATGTATCAAAGTCTTGTTCTTTAATATAATTATAATTTATTTTATTACCAAGATAGCTTATTACTTCAGTTGACGTTCTTAAATTTCTTAAACTATCGAAATATTTTACAACATAATTTTTTTATTTCTAATATATGACACCCAATTAGTACCGGTGCCAGCTTCACTATCTAAATTTATAACACCCTACCTAATGGTGCTTTTGGCAATGAGTCTCTCATAAAAACTCCTCTTAAATATTTTAAGTGTTTCTTTCAACATTTTTAAGGGTCGATTGGGTAGCTGTTTAATTAGTTTTTTGGGTTACATGACCAAGACCATTTTAACATGGTTGTAAATATAAGCCATTTCCTTGAATAGCAACTGCTTCTATAGTATGATTATGTTGTTTGTTTTGTTCAAGCTGTCTTTTAGCAGCTCGTGCATCCTTCAGAGCTTTTGCGACACCAGCCGCTCAACCCGTTAAACATCCAACAGTAAAATAAAATTATTATTAACCAATCAAAGCTGAATCCGAAAACATCTTTAAAATGGACTCCAAACTAAAATCAAAAAACATTTGGTAATTTTTAAAATTGAAAAGTCATTAAATATTAGAAGAACACTACGTAGAGTTTTTAAATTGTATTTCTTTGCTTAAAAAATTTAAAATACATCCTACATTGAAACAATTCATGGACATCACTACTTTAATTGTTGCTGGTCATCTAACCAATGTAAACAAGGCCCAGATACTTATGTCTGTTACATTATAGAAAAACGTTTAGTTAGAATTAAGAAACTAATGTTAATATATAAAAGATTGCAATAAAAAATTTAAAAAAACATATAAATCTTCTTTTTTTATTTAGCTCTTTCTAAATATGAGCAAGCGGGAGGTTGTAAAGAGTTGCATAAGTCTGCACGTAGAAATTTTAAACGTCGTCATGGTATTATCAAGGGCTATGATGATTTATGGCAAGCTTATAGTGAACAAAACAGCGGGTTTAATTATTTAATGACAGTCATTGGTGCCTTTTCCAATTTCGTGTGGTTCATACCAATGAAAAACAAAAAAGGTATTACTATTTTTAAAGGAATGGAGGAAATATTTATCCATTCTTCTAGGATTCCTAAAAACTTACAAACAATTTGTCAATACAAACTTCAAAATCTTAATGGAAAAATATAAAATTAACCATTACCCCACATTTAGCTCATTAAAGGCTTCAATAGTTGAAAGATTTAATAGAACTTTTCATTGAAGAAAAACTAAGCAAACGAAAATTTATAGTCGGTGACAAAATAAGAATCAACAAGTACAAACATGCATTTGAAAAATGCTATACACCTAATTGGACTACTGAGGTTTTTAAAATAAGAAAAGTCCAATTAACAAATCCAGTCATATATCTTTTTGAAGACTACCAAGGGAAACCAGTTGAAGGTGGTTTTTATGAAGCAGAACTGATGAAAACTAGATGCCCAGATGTATTCCTAGTTCTACAAGCGAGGGGAAATAAAGTTTTAGTGAAATGGTTGTGATTCTCCCCAGAACATAACTCCTGGATAAATAAAAACGAACTTCCGTAACATAAAAAATAAATTTGATTTTAAAACATTGGACTTTGTAATTTTATTTTTATAAGATATTCACATTTTTCTAAATTTGTTATTATATACAAAAACATTATATGTTATTTCTTTTTCATAAATTTAAGTTCATACGTTGCTCCAACTTGTCTAGTTATTTCAAAGACATATCCTCGTCCGCCAATTACTGCCATGCTGCTTGTAGAAAGATCTGAATATCTGGTCGGTAAAAACACCTGAAAAAATAATGAAATAGATAATGAATAATAATAATAAACCTGCTTATAACCCCAAGACCTGCTACAATGCGATCGCCCCAGCGCGTAATGCAAAACGTTATAATTAAAATTCATTTGCAAATCCCACAATTTTTCGTAGGCTTGAAACCAGTATTCTCATTTATTGAGTTTGCCTCTCTCACAGCAAAATCATCCAGGGTGAAGATGGAATATTCAGGTTCCTCGAAATGCATGATGATGATGAAGAATGATGTTTTGTCGTAATAACTTCTTGAAACCAACTGTGATCAATTTTCGTGTACAAATTTTTGAATAAATTAAGAATGTTTTTGTTCATGTTAATTTAGGAAAAATTTAAACATGAACATGAAAACAATTTTTACCCTTATGATCATTTAAGCTTATGAGTAATACAAGAAAATTACGTTTTGGATTGTAAACGTAAATGATGTTATAAACGTAATTTACGTTTTGGATTTTAAACGTAAATCATGTTTTACACGTAATTTACGTTTGTTTTAAACGAAAATCATGTTGTAAACGTAATTAACAATTTGGGTTTTAAACGTAAATCATGTTTTAAAAGTAATCTACGTTTTGGGTTTTAAACGTAAATCATGTTTTAAACGTAATTTACATTTTGAGTTTTAAACGTTAATGAAATTGTTAACGTAATGTACGTTTTTATTAAAAACGTAATTTACGTTTAAGTTTCAAAATGAATTATTTTTAATTTTCAAACAAGGTCCTTGTTCGCTTCTAGAAAATTAAATGTCCCCTTCAATAATTGTGCAAGATATGTTATCAATTTAAGCTTCCGTGACCACATTACACGTTCAGTTATAAAAATCTTAGGTTGCACACTTAATGCATTCTTAAAATACGGAACCATAATTGCACTTTGTAAAATTATTAACAAAAACTGTGCAGACTATCTATTTATCAATTTAAAGCATGCGCGTTCTCAAATGTCATTGCAAATAACTACACCAAGGCCTAAATATCCTATAAGCAGTCGCCAATTTTTTGTTTATGCGATTTACCTATGGAACCATCTGCCATTGGCACTAAGGAGAGCACAAACAATGAGTAACTTTGACACGATCTTATTCAAACACTTTGCTAGAGAAAAATAATGCAATAATCTTGTGTCGTCTTATTTTTTCTGAATGCTTTATTGTTCCCTTTTCATCCTTGTTTCCTTATTCCTGCAATTCTTTATCATTTCATGTGTTTTATCTTGTTTTTATTTTATTTTTCTCCTTTTTATTTTTCCTTGAATTGTTTGATTTATAATTTAATTTATTATTATTTTTATAAAAAAAAACAATCATTTGTACTGTTACCAAGAAGCTTTAAGCTAACAATTGTTCAACAATTTCTTTGAATAAACTAAACTAAAACTAAACCACAAAAAGGGTAGGCAGGAATTGGCCAGATTCGATGAAGTATTGAAGATTGCTGACGAGTTCAATACAACCACCGTACAGTTGCGGAACCTAAACAAGCTTACTGCAATTGAGAAGCAGCTTGTCATTCTGACACAGGTGGTCTCAGATATATCTAGCAACAATTGAATGGAGCAGAGCTTTCAGTCATTCAAAACCGAAATTCAAAAATCTCTGAGCGAAAATCTAACCACCCTACGCACTTCTTCAGGTCAACAATTGAGTTCTCTTGGAATTGCCGTAAACTCTGTAGGGATTCATCTCCAATCCAGCTTACGTAACACTACTCCCCTTCCGCGTCAACATGATTCATTGCTCCCTGAATTAGCTGACAGATTTGTAGACATAAGCAATGACCTTGCATTAAATAGGGTATTGATTACAGATCTGTCCAAAGAGGTAAGGGCGCTTTCCTCAAACAAAATCAATATACCTGATTAGCTCCGGGAAAACCCTTCCGTATTCAACATGTCCTTACTTGCTGAACTAATGGATTCCAACCTCACCACAACAACATCTTTCTCACTTTCTACCGCCTCTTCTGCAGCTGAATTGGAACCAACTATTTCCCCTCCCACCGAGCTCACCATAACCGTTTGGGATCCTCATGGACACAAGAACACAAGGATAATGAAACTCAACAACAACAACACTTCGATCGTCAGTGTAATGAACACACCAAAATCAGCTGATACTGTGTGGCTAGCCAGTTCTTTCCTTCGGAACTACACCATAATGATCTCTAACATCCAAAAGATCTCTACTCCGAACACTACTTCATTTCTGATAAGCGTTTCCTCGTCCTATGATTGGCTGTTCACTAACCCTTTGGGAAATTCAATCAAAATTGGAAAGATGGTAATATCAACTTGTAATAAGAAAAGTTACTCTAAGCATAGATTAAAAATACCTATTTCTAAACCCTCAAAACAACTTTCTAATCCTATCTGGTCCTTTAAAACCCACATTATGCCCGATTTCGCTCCCCCCCTTACTAATACCCAGCATTCCTCATCATGCTCTATTCCCACAACCCAAGCCACAACCCAAGCCCCGTAAATCAATTCAATCCAAAATCAAAGGCAAATTCGCCACTTATCCATCCAAGCCTCTTCCCAAACGGATGTCTTTCAATATTGAAACTACTCCTTCTATCCTCTGTCTCACCAAACCCACAAATCTATGCCTCTTCTCTATGCTTCGACCTAACGTCTAGAGCCAAATACCCCAATTTTGTCAGTTCACCTCTTACCTCCCGCAGTCAAACTTACTCAGTAAAACATTGATTCAACTGAATCGCGATACGCTCTCTCTAGGCTAAGAGACAAAAATACTTTTGAGAACAAACACATCTTTTTGTCTTACCTTCACGACAAATCGGACTCCGTTTGCTATGAAGGTAAAACTAGAAACTAGTCTCTATTCAACAGGAAGGCCTCCCCACTGACGTTACCAGTCTCAAAAGACTCTATGTCATATACCATGAGTATTTTAATTTGCCTCCTCAAAAAGTTGAGAAGGATCTATCTGCTTTCGGACAATACATCCACTCAAAACGGATTTCTCACCTTCAACGTAGCAGAGCCGACCATGAAAAGTTTTTTCGTTGATAATTCAGCCTCTCAGAACCTACCTTTTACGTTTTACTACCAAAACGTAAGAGGACTTCGCTCAAAAAGAAGAGCAGTCCTTCAACAATCCCTAGCTTTACCTTTTGAAGTATATGCCCTGACTGAAAGTAATCTTATCCCTAGCATAAACAACCAGGAATTGTTCCAATTTACATTTAATGTTTATCGAGATGACGATCAAGACCGCGACACTGATGACTCCCCTCGCCGAGGCGTCCTTCTAGCTGTCACTAATACAATTGACTCATCTCTTCTCTCAATATCCTCTTCCCCAACCCTTGACTATGTTTCAATCAAAATACCACTTTACATAATATGCTTTTACATATTACCATCGCAACCTCTCGAATCTTATGAATTTGTAATCAAAACGATTGACAACAGTTCAGATTTGTGTGAACCCTATGATGAGATCCTTATTTTCGGTGATTTCAACCTGCCATATCTAAAATGGACTTTGTCAGACGACCAATCGTTATACATTTGTCATAACCCCACCTCTGCCAAAAAATGTCTCTTCGTTGATCGCCTAGCAGACACTTGCCTCTGCTAAGTAAGTGGAATTTCAAACTACATGGGTAGGCAACTTGACGTTGTGTTTACAACAGATCCCATCAATTCCTCAATCTCACTTTGTCCCCTGCTTCTTTCAACCATAAATAACCTCCACCCTCCCCTCCTTCTCTCATTTTTTATCCAGTATTACCACGAGCTTCATACGAATTCCACAAAGCAAACTTCCGCAAAATTAATGAATATCTCAAAAGACCTCACTTTAATTTTGAAAATCTAGCTGTAGAAGATGCCACATCCGCATTCTATAGAGAAATACATAATGCTATATCCCTCTTTGTCCTCCTTTCTAGACTAAAAACTTCTTCTACTTCTCCACCTTGGTTTAATCGCAGGCTCCGTACTCTAAGAAATAAAAGGAACAAATTGTGGGCAATCTTCCTTCGCACTCGATCTCCTTGGTTCTTATCTACATTTCTGTAGCCTTTTCAACACCCTTTACCAACGCTATTTAATCGAAATGAAATCTAGCATTATTAATGACCCTAAGTCTTTTTATCAATTTGTCAACCACAAAATAAAATCTGACGGGTACCCATCCTTCCTTTCTTTCAATAACGAAACTTCGTCTAAAGCGCTCCCTATAGCAAATTATTTCGCAAGTTACTTCAAACAATCTTTCGCGCATGATTCTTTTGTTCCTGACTTTGCTTATTTCTCGTTTTTACCGAATTTATCTCTTGGCTCATTCCTTCCACATTTTTTTGACTCCTATCTTATTGAAGAAAAGTTAAATCATCTAAACGATGAGTATTTTCCTGGCCCCGATGGTATCCCTGCTATATTTCTAAGGAAATGCTCCTCCACTCTTTCTCTTTCGCTACTCAAAAATCTTAAGTTTGTCCATATGCCAAGGAGATTTCCCTCAAGTATTGAAAACGGCGATTATAACCCCTATACACATAATATAACCCCTTTCGACGTGAAAAACTATCGTCCCATCGCTAAACTATCGCATATACACCCAAGATTTTCGAAAGCATTTTGTATGAAAACTTAAGTTTTTATTGCAAATCTCTCATTTCCTCTAGACAACACGGGTTCCTCAAAGGCAGGTCAACAACAACAAACCTCGTTGACTTTGTTTCATTTTCCCTCTCAGCCCTCAGGAGAATGGAAAGGAGGTCGATGTTATTTCAACAGATCTTAGTAAAACTTTCGATAAAATCTCCCACAAACTTATTCTTTTTAAACTTTCCACCCTCGGCTTTGAACCCATTTTGTTGAGATGGATTTCTTCTTATTTAGAAAACCGGTTCAGATCCGTCTTATCAAGGCGTTTTTAAGCTACATCCGGTGTTCCCCAAGGCAGCCATTTAGGCTCTCTCCTCTTCATTCTTAGTATCAACGAAATTGAAATGATCGTCAAACATTCCTCCATCTCACTCTACGCAGACGATACTAAGTTTTACAAGGTCATTTCTTCATCTGAAGACACTTCTCACTTCCAACAGGATCTCGACTATTTTTCAATATGGTGCTCCAAAAACTGCTTGGAGCTTAATATTTCCAAGTGCCAGTCAATAACCTTCTTACGCAAATGCATCAAATCTTCTCCTCGTCTCTATCTTCTACACAGTCAAACCATTTCCCCCGTTGACCTTGGGATTATTCGCGACCATGAGCTGAATTTTCTCAAACATATCGACGATATAATTCTTAAGGCAAATTCAGCACTTGGCTTCGTGAAACGATGGTCCAAGGAATTTGCAGGCCCCTACGTTACCTAATCCCTTTACATATCATTTGTTCGTCCGCTTCTTGAATACGCTTTTCAAGTCTGGTCGCCTTACCAACAAGTGCACATTGCTAGAATTGAGAGCATACAACGCCTTTTCCTTCGAAACGTAATCCCTTAATATTATCAAGACCGAATCAAACTTCTCAACCTGAATACGCTGAAAGATCGAAGAGAAATATTTGACATTCTCTTCATTCACCGAATCTTTTCAGGTACCATTGACTGCACGTGCACAGCCCTTAACGCATCCATCTTTCTAATACGAAACACTTGTAATCCCCGCCCTTTCTATCTTCCCACCCATCGAACCGCTTATGGCTCCAACGAACCAATCTCTCGAATGCTGAGGAGTATTAATTCTAACTCTTCTTGTTTTGACTTTAATATCAGTACTCCCTGCCTAGGAAGTTAGTTATGAAGAATACGGAGTAGACGTGTTTTTTTTCCTCTGGCAATTTCTTAAATTAAAACGATCAATAAAACGTTTAAAAATCCAGAAAATAGTTAAAACCATAATTTGTGTTGTGTTTAACTGATAAACTGAAAACAAAAAGTGTTAAGTAATTTTTTAAGCAAAACTCTTGCTGTGCTTTGTGCTGTTTTCCAATTTGTTCTTATGTAAATATCTTCCGCGACTTTTTTTTTTGTTTTACTCACTTACACACCGTAATGACTCCCCTTCCAAAACGAAACGTCTCTCAATCACAATCCCAATACATGTCCACTGATTCCTGCTCTGAATCTTCTCGATCTCCAATTCGCAAATCTGCACAAAAATTCAGACATCAGCTCCTTACAAAATGAGTTATCTTTTATGAAATCTGAACTCGATCGGATAAACACTCAGTCAGAAATCCAAGGAAAAACAACCGAATTGAGCGCAATCAAAGAAAAATTCAGCCACACTGCTTGTGAGCTTAAAGATGTCAAAGAACTTTTGAATAAACAAGAAACCCGAATGGTGGCATGTGATGCTTTCTTATTTGGTATTCCACATATACCGACTGAGAACTTGAAATATATGTTTAATTTACTTTGCCACGCAAATAGCATTAAACCACCAACACTGTAAAATATTAATCGCACCCGGCCAAAGAACGACAATGAAAACACCGCAATCATGATCAAGTTTACTACACCGTACGAAAAAAACTTTGTGTTAAGGTCTATTTCAAATTTGCGAAAGAAAACCAAAAAACAACTTTATCTTTATCTGCGTGAAAGCTTATCAGAAAACAACAAATATCTATTTCAACCATGGCAGGTAAAAGGATTGGAAGAATCATTTTAAGGAACACGGGATGTATGTCATCAAGGCCAACTGCATTTGACTTAGCTTTCAAGAAGTTTGCCACTATGTGTGTGCTGTCCGCAGTTCTAAAAATAAAATTTATTTCGCTGGGTCTCGTTATAACATTATGAAAAAGAACGGCATCGTTCAGGTTCTCACGGAGGAACACGGGATGTATGTCATCAAGGCCAACTGCATTTGACTTAGCTTTCAAGAAGTTTGCCACTATATGTGTACTGTCCGCAGTTCTAAAAATAAAATTTATTTCGCTGGGTCTCGTTATAACATTATGAAAAAGAACGGCATCGTTCAGGTTCTCACGGATGTTTGTATCAGGTACGGTAGGCAGAGAAACAAATTTTAAATTTAAGGCGTTAATGTCGATATCGTCGACCAGGCTACGTTTTACCTTACCAATGCCGATTTCTCGCAAGTTTTTCCATAACTGGCGCCCGTTTAAGGATGAACTTATTCGATTTGAATAAAACTTGTCTTAGCTCTGGCAAACGGTATCTTTTCCAAAATGTATAGGCTTAATCACGTTTAAGCATAAGCAAGCGTATATATGCACTAAACCACGGTAGGTTTCGAGTCTTTTTTTTGTTCTTAAAGAACATGAGCTTCAAATAAAGATTTTATGTTTTCGTTAAGAAATCCTATTTGTTCACTCCAAGAATGCATCACTTATATCTTTAATTTCATCCTAACAGCGAGCGAATATCCTACTCAGTGGAAACTAGCCAAAGTTCTACCTCTTCCTAAAAATTCTAAAAGCGATGCATTAGGCCTATTGCAATCTTGCCGTTTCTTTCAAAGGTTTTCGAGAGAATACTACAGAAACAAATGAATTCGTTTTTAACTGGTGCTAATCTCCTCACACCAAAACAATCTGGCTTTAGGAAAAAACACTCTTGTATTACTTCGCTTCTAAATGTTATATGCCGATCTACAGCAGTCGATGGATGAGGACAAACTCTCATTTTTAGTTTTACTAGGTTTTCGAAAGCTTTCGATTCGATTCGATTCGATTCGATGCTACTGTGCGAATTTCATTTCCCTTCCAGCGCCATAAAAATGATCAAGTCTTACCTGACTGAAAGAATGCAGGCAGTAGAAATTATTAATACATTATCTGACATCTTGTCGACAGCAAAAGGCGTCCCACAAGGATCAATTTTGGTTACTCTTTTGTTCTCGCTGTACATCAATTCAATTCCAACAGTTGTACAAAACTGCTTACTCTCTATATACGCTGACGATGTACAACTACCCTTTCCTTGTTCTCCGACGTCTTGTAAACACATCATTCAGACAATTTGTATGAAAGAATAAGAATGCCGTATTCGAGTAGATCAGGTCAGCTAATTCATATACGTTACACATCCTTAACATCAGAACGTCAGTTCCTCATTAACAGCTTTCGTCCATGGAATCGCCTAACACGCAATATCAGAAGAATTCAAGATGCAAGAAGGGTAAAAAAAGAAGTTAAAATGTATTTTTTGTCTTAACTTATCTTAAATAATTCTCTAACAAGTAACAGGTAACAAGAGGAAGAAAAGGGAGAAAAAAACAGTTTACAGTATAACTTATCGTATTAATTTTTTATCTCCTATTTTGTATTTTTCATGTAATTTAAATTTTTTTGTGCTTATCACAAACTTATAAGACATTATATCTTACTGCGTATAAGCAATGGATTATGAATAAGTGAAATGAAATGAAATAAAGCTTCCTCTCCTAAGCCCCCCAAACAGTTAATTTTAGTCTAAGCTATTAAGTTTCCTAGTTTGTTTAAGTTGTATTAAGAAATTGCTTGTATTAAGCCAAATAAATCGGGGTCTTGCCCCCACCAAAATTCCAAAATAAAAAATTTAAAAAAAATTAAATTAAAATTTTCAAATCAATTACCACGTTCAACCAACACTCTATCTCATTCTCGACTATTGCTGTCTCTGTCTCGCTCCGAATTCCCATCCACAACCGCACCAATTCCTACTACCGGGAAATAAAATTCCAGCGTTATTTTGATAGACGATCGTTGTGGAAATATTGGTAAAATAAAATATGAAAACTGCGTACAACTCGGATAAAATCCTTGGCAAAATTTTGGAGAGAATTTTTTATCAAAGCTAAATTTTAGCGCGTGCTACGTACTAGGCTCAAGAAATATAAGTATTCAACAAATCTTAGGACACCTTTGGATTTTCTCTCTGTATCCATATGTTATTCAATCAACTGTTTTGTACCATGCGTTCACTAACGTAACTTTTGGACAGGTTACCTTGCTTGTGTTTGGTATTTTTGTGAACGAACAAATCCAACCAGATAGGTTATCTCTCAAAATTCGAAGCGAAAGTCTTAATCGCACCATACACAGTTCAACTCAATCGTAAACTGAATCAAATCAAATGGAAATCAATCCGTGTGTGGCGTAGTCATTTCATCGATTTGCCAGTTGAATGGTTGGTTGAAGAAAAATCAAAAGATTTTGATTTTTTGAAGTTCAATATAAAGTCCTTCAACTGAATTGAACTGCATGTGGACGAGTTGGTTGATTTGCTGTTGAAAAGGCGTCAGTCGTATTTGTGCAGTGGAAGTGGCTCTTATATTTTATTGTTGAATTTTAAATGACTCTAAATGCAAATATTGGGAAAATATAAAGAAATCGACCCAGAAGGTACCATTGCTACAGTAAAAAATAAAATAACGAACATAAGAACGTGCTATCGTCGTGAGTGAAAGAAAAGTTGCTGATTCTTTGAAATCTGGAGCTGGGGAAGAAAACGTGTATGTACCAACATTATAGTATTTTTACGACTTGGAATTTCTACGAGACTAAGAAGAGGCTACGGAAAGCGTATCAATAGTAGATTTCGATGTTTAGGTGAGTGTTACGGGTAAATATTTTTAAGTTTAAAATTCTTTTACGATTCAAATTTTTTTTAAGAAATTCGGCCAAAACGCACACGGAACAATCTGAAACAAGATCTTCTCCAACAAGCCTGTGCTCGTCTTGAGTCCATGAATAAAAATGACGATGAAGATGATGCAACCATCCATGCAAATTCCTGGGCATGCTCCTTCAGAAAACTTGACCCTGAGCAACGGCTTTATGCAAAAAAAGGCATTGAAGAACTTCTTATTCTTGGTGAACTCAAACAACTAACATTGCATTCTATTATATCACCGTCAATGCCATCATCATCAAGAAATACAAACAGCTACAAACATTTTTCCCCATCGCCACCCATTTCCATATCTCCTATGTCCAGTTCATCACCAATACAATACCATCAATCACTTTTTATCCAACCACCACATTCCACAACATCACCTCCATGCAGTTCATTACCACAAAAATGTGTCTTATTAACTCCACAAGGAATTTAAAAAGTTGCTCCCAGAAAATTTTTGATTTTAGATCAAAATTCCTTGAGAACTCAAGAAAGAAAAGAAACCAATGTTCAGGATTCATCAACCCAAAATAAAGTAGACGGATATTCCAGCATATCGGAACTTTTCGAAGACAGAGAATTTTGTTAATAACCTTTTTGTTATACTTGTTTTTTTTTATTAAAAAATAAATTTAGTTTGATATATTTGTGTTAACGTATGCGCATAATTTGTTGCGGATGTTTTTGGCGATAGTCGTAGCGTTTCTTGATGTAGTAAGTTCCAGTCCTTATAGAACGTATTCGTTGGACGAAGGAGCTTCATAAACGGAGATAATTGTGTACCTGAATATGGCTTCATTATATGCTCTTTTAATGGGAAAGCATCGTCTGCCACGAAAACGTACGGCAACTTTTCTTCATCCGCGACAAGTTCTTCAGAATCTGGAAAATGGAAGGAACCGCTTTCTAACATTTTAGAAAATGTTGTGTGCCCAAAAAATTCCGGCATCGGAGTTACGGCCATTTTTGTCCAACATCCACAACGATGGCCATTAAAACGATGCTAAATGTCTTCTTGTAATTGAAGATCCTGAATTCGGTGGCTACTGGTGTACTGGTGTATTTCGACATGTTTCCCATCAATTGCACCAAGACAATGTGGAAATTCACTTACATTAAAGAATTTTTCGGATTCTATTTTCCAATCATCAGCTATTTGGGGTAGCTAAAAGACACAAAAAAATATAGGGCTAGGGATTTATAGTAAATATATAACCATAAACACGAAAAAATATACTTTTATGTATTCCCTTAATACATATATTATGGATTCGCATGTTTCAATAACAATTTTTTCCTATTGCATGCAGCAAAACTGCATAAAAAAACTTTAGATCTTCGAAGTCATTACCCTTTGCAAGATATCTGAGGGTTATGGGGTCGCGTTTCTGGCGATATTGCGTCCCTCATTAAAGTGTCTTCTCTTTTCATCAACGGAGCTACTTGAAGAAGGAGTTCATCAAAAGCTTTCGCATTCATTCTTGTAAAATTTGCAGTCAATTGGTGCACTAATTTTTATAAATTTTATGAGTCTTTCGTTTGAATTTTTTTTTTTATATTTTTTAACCAATTCTTTGTCAAAATTCTACGCTTTTTAACACTTTTTTATTCTTCATCATTTGTAATACACTTTGTGATGATCATTAAGGCTAATTATTTTCTTTTTTGCATTATTTTTCACTTTTAAATTGCACCGAACCAGAAACCACACCACAATAATAAAACCGTTTCTACGACACGAACTGCTTTTTTTGACAGTTGAGGCAAAGCCTTCTAACTCAGTTTATACAGTGTGTGCTCGAACACAAACCCGGTTGACAGCTCAGTTTACAATTAAGTTGAACTGTGTATGGGCTGTATTCATTGGGTACGTTCACGAACGTAACTTTCGGATAGGTTACCTTGCTTTTGTTGTGATTAGCATGGTTAAAAACAGCTGTTTTCCAGCTGATTGAAGAACATATGGAAACAGAGAGAAAATCCAAAGGTATCCTAAAATTTGCTGGATACTTTTCTCAACACGTGAACACCTGATGAACGGCTGACTGTAAAGTGCCCCATATGTGAAATGTGAACGTACTCAATAGTGGTGTTGCAAAATATTGAAAAAAGTGCGTCACGATCTGCAAAACTAAAATAAAATTTTGCTATTTTTCAATTACAAGACTTGTTGCACCGGATGGTGAATGTAGAATAATTTTTCCTTCATCAATGTTGTAGACTGGAAATACTAGAAGACGTATACTTTTATTTTGTTTCCGAAGCACAAAAAGCATTTATGTAAGATGTAGTAGTTGATGTGGCTAATGTAGTACATAAGAAATATATAAAATAATGGCATAGCTGAAGCTGAAGTATGAAGCGCTGTCAAAGTCAAATAAGCGCGAACCCTATAAGTCGAACACAATGAGCAGCTGAAGCTCAAGTTGAAATTTAGCTGAATTCAAGTATACTCAACTTCAACTTGCTTAAAACGCTTCAGCTTCATAGTGATATTTCACAGGAACAAAATAGGCTAGTTCAATGTATTTGAACTATCCGAGATCTCTTTTTTCTCAGATCCATTGAAAATGACTGAGAAAATTCCTTGGTAATTCCGAAATTACAAGAAACTTGAACTAGCTTAATGAAATGAAAACAAAATGTGTGAGGAAAATAAGGAATTATGTATAGAGCTGTTTAAAAAAGATAGTATTTTATGGGATTATCCAACCTCATGGTGTCCGTGAATGATTGAGAACACTTATTCCCTTTCCGTCTTATTCGACTATGGTCAAATGACGATTTGCTACCATGTGTACTTTTTTTTACGCATACTAGTCCGAAATTGTCAATGATTTGATAGCTCAACTTGTGGCATGATACACAGCAATACAAGGAATTGTCACTTTGGCTGATAATGCGTGTCACATTCTTCTGATTTTTGTTCTTAGTGAGTGTAGATAAATGTATTAAATTGCAGATTTTGTTATCGTTTTTTTATGTTTATAGTTCTTACAACCATACAAAAAAATCGTTTAAACCTTAAATTTTAAAATACAAACTTCACCTAATACATAAAATAATAATAAATGAAGATTGTGTTGCTTTATTTATTTATTTATTTATTTCAAATTTCGAAATAAGGTAATTTTGACTCTAATGAAAATTTAATATAATAGATATGGTCTGCCAGGAGCAAACTTTATGTCGGTTACTTATAGCGCTTGAAGAAAACTGTAGTGCATATACAGCACTCAAGTATTTTGCTGCTAATATCAGGTCATTAGCACCACTTTCAATAGCAAGTCTCATTCATTATTAATGTTCATATTCATTTTCCATTATATTTTCAATGCCACTTAGAATCTCACATTACTATCAGCCACACTCGTTGAGAAAATGAAAAAAAACCCTCGCGTGTACTGTACAAAATAAAATAATATCCACTTGCGTCGTTGGAGGAAAGATAAAGATGCCAACTCGCGCTGTGAAAGAAAAAATAAATAAATAAAACAATACACTCGCGTAGCAAATTATCCTCTTATCTGTCCCAAGACCTTTGTGCTTAACTGCCTCTTTCTGATATACTGCAGGCATCGTATGACCATACAATGCTTGCAGTAAATAGATAAGGGCATCTGAATTTCTCCTATTGTGCTGAATGTTTAAATTGATTTTTTGTATGCAAGCTGTCTTATGGGCATAACACCTTAGATAGCTTGATTATTACAGAAACTAATTTGGATTTTCACTGCGCAGGTCGACTAAGTCAGAGTTGTGTTTTGTATGTAAGTATTTTTAAATGGTAAGAGATTTTCGTGTCGTATATTCTAATGTTCGCGAATTTTTTTCACGTCTACGTCTACACTGTTCAATACAGGCCAGCTGTTTTGGCATTAAGTGAAGCCCAGGTTGAAGTAAATACTGATTTATCAGAATTTTTTTAAACGTCGTCATGTTATTATTGTAAACTTCATTTTTTTAATAAAAATGCGCAGATAAATTTCTAAATCGCACCCTTTGTTTATTCTTCTCAAATCGGAAGTTCCCATCTTCTTTTTCTCTGTCTCAAGCAAAATGGAGTTATTTAATATACAAAAAATAACATGTTACATTTTAACTTAATACCTTACAACCTCGGCCGACCTGCATTACAAATCGACCTCGATTATGTACTCTATCTTCGGTGTTGCTCTCACTGCCACTCTCAGCCTTATCATATTTCTCATTTTCAACCCATTATTTTTTTAATTAATATGGACGTTGTGTTATTTGACAGTTCTCAATATTGCGAATCACATACCGATCGTTCCCTATAACTCTGTGGACTACATACGGACAACGATATTTCGGAATTAACTTTTTGTTTACCCCTGGCGTGACATCCACATTCCGGTGAACCCTTCTTGGCAAAATAAGCAGCGTTATAAGCCTGAGACTTTTTAATGGCTTCATGAGCGTTGGCACGCATGGTCACCAAATCTCGTTCTTCTGTTAGATTTAACTTGGCATTCAAATATTCAGAAAACTCTTCAACAACCTTTCCACGCTGCACTATTCCAAACAAAAGCTCACTAGGGGCGTACTTTGTTGAACTGTGTTTAAACTGAACTCTACTTGAGGAAGCACCTGAACCCAATCAGCATGATCAATTGGTTCACAAATTTTCCCTAACATCGCTTTTAATGTCCTATTTACACGCTCTACCTGCCCATTGGCTTGTGGAGATCCGACTGCAACCTTAACATGTTCAATATTATGTTTTTTAAGAAAATCAGCAAATTCCAAACTTGTAAGACAATTACCTTGATCAGTAATAATGCGTCGCGGTACGAAATATACTTTTCGAGGCAGGCAAGTACTTCTTTGGAACTAGTCGAATTTACAGCATATACTTTATTAAACTTAGTAGAAGCATCCGTCAACAGTATATGTTTTCTTTTTGAATTAATTGACGGCAGTGGCCCGAAATGATCTAGATGTAACGTGTCGAACGGCTCAGGTTTTTATTCAATACTATACAGCGTTCGTTCGGTCGTCCGGACCGGAGCGGCATACATAATGCAGCGAATGCAATTATTGATAAAGTTACAAATCTTATCTCTCATACTAGGGAACCAGTAATGTCTACGCAAACCTTGGAAGGTTTTGTCTACCCCCAAATGACCTAATTTCTCATGGATTAACCTTATCACATTGCCTTCCATTTCATTAGCTACGTACAACAAATGCCTACCCTTCTCATCAACCTTATATACAAGGCCATCTTTAATATCAAATCCTATAACCGGTCCCTTTTCTAACTGGTCACGAATTTCCACAATGCGTTCATCCCGGCCCTGCGTGAGTTGGATTCGGAAACAGACATCGTTATCATCAGTTGCATGAACGGTACGGCACAAAAAACAATGATGCATACTATCATTGCAAAATTCAGATTCGACAGTAGCTACAGTATCTCGCATACTGATATGGTCGTCTTTGGGGTTCGAAGTTTTCTCTAACTTGGGATGTAATTGACTCAAGGCATCCACATGACCCATTGAAATACCAAAAGTGGTGTTGCAAAGTATGATCATATGACTGAAACTCAAGGACCCACCTAGCAATTCTAGCGTTCAATTTTTCACGTTCCAAAGTTAGCTTGAGTAAGTTACAGTCAGTCACAATTTTAAATTTTATTCCCTCCAGATAAACTCGATAGCGTCTGAGAGCATACACAATTGCCAAAGATTCGAGCTCGAAACTATGATAACGTTGTTCAGAAGGAGATGCTGTCTTTGAAAAATATGATACAGGGTGAAACTTCCCATCAATCTGCCGCTGCATAAGAGCGGCTCGAATCCCAAAGAACTCGCATCACAGTGTAACTCGGTTTCTTTTAGTGGGTAATATATTGCTAAAACCGGACTATTTATCAACTTATTTTTCAATACATTAAAAGCATCTTCTCTCGCAGCCGTCATAGAGAAAACTGTCCCTTCGCGGGTTAACTCAGTAAATGGTTTAGCTAGTTTACTATGTCCTTCGATAAAAGTCCGGAAATAACCAAACAGGCCTAAAATAGTACGTAACTCTTTCAAATTTCGTGGTGATTACAATTTCTTAATAGCTGCAATATGGTCATCATTCGGGCGGATACCTTCCGAATGACTGAGTAACCTAGATACTCAAATCTAGAGTGGAGAAATAATTCTTACCCCCAAGATAGCCTAAGCAGTCTTCTATCAGTGGCAGTGGATAATTGTCTCGAGCTGTGACCTTATTTAAATTTCTAAAGTCAATACACATACGAAGTTCTCCTGATTTTTTTTTACCAGAACTATGGCTGATGCATACGGAGATTGACTTGGCCTAATAACTTTCTGCTCTAACAATTTATCTAATATTTTCTGTACTTTTACTTTCTCAAAATAGGAAAGGCGTCGGGGGGATGTATTAAAAGGCGTATGATTCGTAAGTCTAATATGCATCTCTGAATTATGTGGTTCTACCTCTATATCAACGGGGCATAAATATTGCTCATAAATTGTGCGTTTGATAATCTGTATACTATTTTGAGTCAGTGACTTATTTATATCTAAATGCACCTCAGTCTCATGCTGCTCATTCAAAATAATTTTATGCACATCATGAAAAACCGATCTATTGTATGTGGATAAACCGACACCGTCAAATAACTCGCCCGTTTTCTTATTTTCTACAAACACCTCTTTCATATTCATAATGTTATCTGAAAGACTGAGAGCAGCTAATGAAACCCTGTCTCCATCGACAACGCAAAAATACGAATCTCTAATCAAATTGTCTTTATTTTCCGTATCGCTCGCTAAATATACAGCCTTTCCCTTTCTACGACATAATACAATATAACATTTATTTAAAAAGTCTCTTCCTAAAATAAGTGGTAAATTCATTTCTTCATTGGGAAGAAGGCAACTTGTGTTGGAAACACATATTCTTGAATTTTATAACGCAGTCGATACGGCCAAATGATGAGAGGGGTTGATTCCCCAAACCTCTGTATTACGTCTTTTGTTTTTCATTTAGAACATATTGACGGACTGATGAGTATCGGACAAAATTAACCGGACTACCGGTATCAAACAGAGAAAAGAAATTCGTAAACTCGCAATGTTCGACAGATTCAAAATTAAAAGCAACACTTACATAATTAACAGCATCAATAACATCTACGTGATCTACAGCAGCCGCTTCTTCTCGAATGAAATTGACATCTTCAACAGCAGCAATCAGGCTGCGGCGTATCAGCATCTTCGGGGGGTTGGGGCATTGTCGGTGTTCATGACCCATCTTCCAACATTTGAAACATGAACCTGGTGTTCGTGTCTCATATGGACATTTGCTTTGGTAATGTCCTAATTTACTGCAATTAAAACAGCGACTCTGCTCATCGTCTGCACCTTTTTTCTGTGGGGTTGCATTAACAGTTTTTGCAACAGGTCCCGGCTGAGGTCGCGGGCGATTTGCGACGAGTCCTTTGATGTGATCCATGATGCGTTCGCGATGTATCCCAACGGCAGCTTTTAATTGGTCGACTGTAGATGTTCCACTTAGCAACAAAATAGCGTCTTCAGGTGGTAAACGCATACCGTCTACGATTATACCAACAATTTTGTGTTCCCTTAATTGGCTATGTTTTTCTAGACCATTCATAATCAGAACATAATGGTGCATATCTTCTGAGCTTCGGTTCCATTGGCGCTTGCGTAGCCGATTTATTACTTCGATGTAACTGAGCACATGGTCGAATTCCTTTATTAAGACCGCTTTTTGTTTTGCAGCAGCAGCGGGGACATCAACTGGTAGGTCACCAGTATCTTGCGTATTCTCCTCGGATTGTCCTTCCAGAGCTGATTCCTGAGTTTCGGCATCTGTTTGCACGTCGTCGTTCAGTAAAGCCCGCAATTGTGCAATTGTGGCAGATGCTGGAAAATCGATGCCTCTATCTTTTAATATGGCCATCAAGTCCATTTTATTTGCTTTTGGCATTTTGAGTTTTTAGGGATTACCCCACACCTGATGGATGTAAACTTGATTTTTTTTTATAAAAATGCGCAGATAAATTTCTAAATCGCACCCTTTGTTTATTCTTCTCAAATCGGAAGTGCCCATCTTCTTTTTCTCTGTCTCAAGCAAAATGGAGTTATTTAATATACATTTTCATTTTCACTGATAGATGGCGTAAGTTTATAATTATGAATATGTTACACTAGATAATCTTATCTGAACTAAGAAACATGTTACATTTTAACTTAATACCTAACATTATAAATAATAAATTATTTATATCTTCTATCTCATATGAGCATATAGGAAACGAAATAACGGTATCACCTATATGCAGCAAGTTATTAAACTCATCCACATTTGGTATAGAGTGTTATGTTTGGAAATTATGAGCTCGCATACATAAATAGATTTCAAAACAATTGGGCGGAAATACTCAGCATTAAGATTGGATTCATTTCCACTTAAAGTTAGTGTTAACGACATGTTGGTTAAAAGACGAATGACTCAATTTAGATTTTTCTACATCATTTTATTCATTTCTTATTTTCGGTTTTTGAAAACATTGTTCTAATAGAAACCATAAGAATAAACGCCCACATATAAATGTATCAAAGTCTTGTTCTTTAATATAATTATAATTTATTTTATTACCAAGATAGCTTATTACTTCAGTTGACGTTCTTAAATTTCTTAAACTATCGAAATATTTTACAATATAATTTTTTAATTTCTAATATATGACACCCAATTAGTACCGGTGCCAGCTTCACTATCTAAATTTATAACACCCTACCTAATGGTGCTTTTGGCAATGAGTCTCTCATAAAAACTCCTCTTAAATATTTTAAGTGTTTCTTTCAACATTTTTAAGGGTCGATTGGGTAGCTGTTTAATTAGTTTTTTGGGTTACATGACCAAGACCATTTTAACATGGTTGTAAATATAAGCCATTTCCTTGAATAGCAACTGCTTCTATAGTATGATTATGTTGTTTGTTTTGTTCAAGCTGTCTTTTAGCAGCTCGTGCATCCTTCAGAGCTTTTGCGACACCAGCCGCTCAACCCGTTAAACATCCAACAGTAAAATAAAATTATTATTAACCAATCAAAGCTGAATCCGAAAACATCTTTAAAATGGACTCCAAACTAAAATCAAAAAACATATGGTAATTTTTAAAATTGAAAAGTCATTCAATATTAGAAGAACACTACGTAGAGTTTTTAAATTGTATTTCTTTGCTTAAAAAATTTAAAATACACCCTACATTGAAACAATTCATGGACATCACTACTTTAATTGTTGCTGGTCATCTAACCAATGTAAACAAGGCCCAGATACTTATGTCTGTTACATTATAGAAAAACGTTTAGTTAGAATTAAGAAACTAATGTTAATATATAAAAGATTGCAATAAAAAATTTAAAAAAACATATAAATCTTCTTTTTTTATTTAGCTCTTTCTAAATATGAGCAAGCGGGAGGTTGTAAAGAGTTGCATAAGTCTGCACGTAGAAATTTTAAACGTCGTCATGGTATTATCAAGGGCTATGATGATTTATGGCAAGCTTATAGTGAACAAAACAGCGGGTTTAATTATTTAATGACAGTCATTGGTGCCTTTTCCAATTTCGTGTGGTTCATACCAATGAAAAACAAAAAAGGTATTACTATTTTTAAAGGAATGGAGGAAATATTTATCCATTCTTCTAGGATTCCTAAAAACTTACAAACAATTTGTCAATACAAACTTCAAAATCTTAATGGAAAAATATAAAATTAACCATTACTCCACATTTAGCTCATTAAAGGCTTCAATAGTTGAAAGATTTAATAGAACTTTTCATTGAAGAAAAACTAAGCAAACGAAAATTTATAGTCGGTGACAAAATAAGAATCAACAAGTACAAACATGCATTTGAAAAATGCTATACACCTAATTGGACTACTGAGGTTTTTAAAATAAGAAAAGTCCAATTAACAAATCCAGTCATATATCTTTTTGAAGACTACCAAGGGAAACCAGTTGAAGGTGGTTTTTATGAAGCAGAACTGATGAAAACTAGATGCCCAGATGTATTCCTAGTTCTACAAGCGAGGGGAAATAAAGTTTTAGTGAAATGGTTGTGATTCTCCCCAGAACATAACTCCTGGATAAATAAAAACGAACTTCCGTAACATAAAAAATAAATTTGATTTTAAAACATTGGACTTTGTAATTTTATTTTTATAAGATATTCACATTTTTCTAAATTTGTTATTATATACAAAAACATTATATGTTATTTCTTTTTCATAAATTTAAGTTCATACGTTGCTCCAACTTGTCTAGTTATTTCAAAGACATATCCTCGTCCGCCAATTACTGCCATGCTGCTTGTAGAAAGATCTGAATATCTGGTCGGTAAAAACACCTGAAAAAATAATGAAATAGATAATGAATAATAATAATAAACCTGCTTATAACCCCAAGACCTGCTACAATGCGATCGCCCCAGCGCGTAATGCAAAACGTTATAATTAAAATTCATTTGCAAATCCCACAATTTTTCGTAGGCTTGAAACCAGTATTCTCATTTATTGAGTTTGCCTCTCTCACAGCAAAATCATCCAGGGTGAAGATGGAATATTCAGGTTCCTCGAAATGCATGATGATGATGAAGAATGATGTTTTGTCGTAATAACTTCTTGAAACCAACTGTGATCAATTTTCGTGTACAAATTTTTGAATAAATTAAGAATGTTTTTGTTCATGTTAATTTAGGAAAAATTTAAACATGAACATGAAAACAATTTTTACCCTTATGATCATTTAAGCTTATGAGTAATACAAGAAAATTACGTTTTGGATTGTAAACGTAAATGATGTTATAAACGTAATTTACGTTTTGGATTTTAAACGTAAATCATGTTTTACACGTAATTTACGTTTGTTTTAAACGAAAATCATGTTGTAAACGTAATTAACAATTTGGGTTTTAAACGTAAATCATGTTTTAAAAGTAATCTACGTTTTGGGTTTTAAACGTAAATCATGTCTTAAACGTAATTTACATTTTGAGTTTTAAACGTTAATGAAATTGTTAACGTAATGTACGTTTTTATTAAAAACGTAATTTACGTTTAAGTTTCAAAATGAATTATTTTTAATTTTCAAACAAGGTCCTTGTTCGCTTCTAGAAAATTAAATGTCCCCTTCAATAATTGTGCAAGATATGTTATCAATTTAAGCTTCCGTGACCACATTACACGTTCAGTTATAAAAATCTTAGGTTGCACACTTAATGCATTCTTAAAATACGGAACCATAATTGCACTTTGTAAAATTATTAACAAAAACTGTGCAGACTATCTATTTATCAATTTAAAGCATGCGCGTTCTCAAATGTCATTGCAAATAACTACACCAAGGCCTAAATATCCTATAAGCAGTCGCCAATTTTTTGTTTATGCGATTTACCTATGGAACCATCTGCCATTGGCACTAAGGAGAGCACAAACAATGAGTAACTTTGACACGATCTTATTCAAACACTTTGCTAGAGAAAAATAATGCAATAATCTTGTGTCGTCTTATTTTTTCTGAATGCTTTATTGTTCCCTTTTCATCCTTGTTTCCTTATTCCTGCAATTCTTTATCATTTCATGTGTTTTATCTTGTTTTTATTTTATTTTTCTCCTTTTTATTTTTCCTTGAATTGTTTGATTTATAATTTAATTTATTATTATTTTTATAAAAAAAAAACAATCATTTGTACTGTTACCAAGAAGCTTTAAGCTAACAATTGTTCAACAATTTCTTTGAATAAACTAAACTAAAACTAAACCACAAAAAGGGTAGGCAGGAATTGGCCAGATTTGATGAAGTATTGAAGATTGCTGACGAGTTCAATACAACCACCGTACAGTTGCGGAACCTAAACAAGCTTACTGCAATTGAGAAGCAGCTTGTCATTCTGACACAGGTGGTCTCAGATATATCTAGCAACAATTGAATGGAGCAGAGCTTTCAGTCATTCAAAACCGAAATTCAAAAATCTCTGAGCGAAAATCTAACCACCCTACGCACTTCTTCAGGTCAACAATTGAGTTCTCTTGGAATTGCCGTAAACTCTGTAGGGATTCATCTCCAATCCAGCTTACGTAACACTACTCCCCTTCCGCGTCAACATGATTCATTGCTCCCTGAATTAGCTGACAGATTTGTAGACATAAGCAATGACCTTGCATTAAATAGGGTATTGATTACAGATCTGTCCAAAGAGGTAAGGGCGCTTTCCTCAAACAAAATCAATATACCTGATTAGCTCCAGGAAAACCCTTCCGTATTCAACATGTCCTTACTTGCTGAACTAATGGATTCCAACCTCACCACAACAACATCTTTCTCACTTTCTACCGCCTCTTCTGCAGCTGAATTGGAACCAACTATTTCCCCTCCCACCTAGCCCACCATAACCGTTTGGGATCCTCATGGACACAAGAACACAAGGATAATGAAACTCAACAACAACAACACTTCGATCGTCAGTGTAATGAACACACCAAAATCAGCTGATACTGTGTGGCTAGCCAGTTCTTTCCTTCGGAACTACACCATAATGATCTCTAACATCCAAAAGATCTCTACTCCGAACACTACTTCATTTTTGATAAGCGTTTCCTCGTCCTATGATTGGCTGTTCACTAACCCTTTGGGAAATTCAATCAAAATTGGAAAGATGGTAATATCAACTTGTAATAAGAAAAATTACTCTAAGCATAGATTAGAAATACCTATTTCTAAACCCTCAAAACAACTTTCTAATCCTATCTGGTCCTTTAAAACCCACATTATGCCCGATTTCGCTCCCCCCCTTACTAATACCCAGCATTCCTCATCATGCTCTATTCCCACAACCCAAGCCACAACCCAAGCCCCGTAAATCAATTCAATCCAAAATCAAAGGCAAATACGCCACTTATCCATCCAAGCCTCTTCCCAAACGGATGTCTTTCAATATTGAAACTACTCCTTCTATCCTCTGTCTCACCAAACCCACAAATCTATGCCTCTTCTCTATGCTTCGACCTAACGTCTAGAGCCAAATACCCCAATTTTGTCAGTTCACCTCTTACCTCCCGCAGTCAAACTTACTCAGTAAAACATTGATTCAACTGAATCGCGATACGCTCTCTCTAGGCTAAGAGACAAAAATACTTTTGAGAACAAACACATCTTTTTGTCTTACCTTCACGACAAATCGGACTCCGTTTGCTATGAATTTAAAACTAGAAACTAGTCTCTATTCAACAGGAAGGCCTCCCCACTGACGTTACCAGTCTCAAAAGACTCTATGTCATATACCATGAGTATTTTAATTTGCCTCCTCAAAAAGTTGAGAAGGATCTATCTGCTTTCGGACAATACATCCACTCAAAACGGATTTCTCACCTTCAACGTAGCAGAGCCGACCATGAAAAGTTTTTTCGTTGATAATTCAGCCTCTCAGAACCTACCTTTTACGTTTTACTACCAAAACGTAAGAGGACTTCGCTCAAAAAGAAGAGCAGTCCTTCAACAATCCCTAGCTTTACCTTTTGAAGTATATGCCCTGACTGAAAGTAATCTTATCCCTAGCATAAACAACCAGGAATTGTTCCAATTTACATTTAATGTTTATCGAGATGACGATCAAGACCGCGACACTGATGACTCCCCTCGCCGAGGCGTCCTACTAGCTGTCACTAATACAATTGACTCATCTCTTCTCTCAATATCCTCTTCCCCAACCCTTGACTATGTTTCAATCAAAATACCACTTTACATAATATGCTTTTACATATTACCATCGCAACCTCTCGAATCTTATGAATTTGTAATCAAAACGATTGACAACAGTTCAGATTTGTGTGAACCCTATGATGAGATCCTTATTTTCGGTGATTTCAACCTGCTATATCTAAAATGGACTTTGTCAGACGACCAATCGTTATACATTTGTCATAACCCCACCTCTGCCAAAAAATGTCTCTTCGTTGATCGCCTAGCAGACACTTGCCTCTGCTAAGTAAGTGGAATTTCAAACTACATGGGTAGGCAACTTGACGTTGTGTTTACAACAGATCCCATCAATTCCTCAATCTCACTTTGTCCCCTGCTTCTTTCAACCATAAATAACCTCCACCCTCCCCTCCTTCTCTCATTTTTTATCCAGTATTACCACGAGCTTCATACGAATTCCACAAAGCAAACTTCCGCAAAATTAATGAATATCTCAAAAGACCTCAATTTAATTTTGAAAATCTAGCTGTAGAAGATGCCACATCCCCATTCTATAGAGAAATACATAATGCTATATCCCTCTTTGTCCTCCTTTCTAGACTAAAAACTTCTTCTACTTCTCCACCTTGGTTTAATCGCAGGCTCCGTACTCTAAGAAATAAAAGGAACAAATTGTGGGCAATCTTCCTTCGCACTCGATCTCCTTGGTTCTTATCTACATTTCTGTAGCCTTTTCAACACCCTTTACCAACGCTATTTAATCGAAATGAAATCTAGCATTATTAATGACCCTAAGTCTTTTTATCAATTTGTCAACCACAAAATAAAATCTGACGGGTAACCATCCTTCCTTTCTTTCAATAACGAAACTTCGTCTAAAGCGCTCCCTATAGCAAATTATTTCGCAAGTTACTTCAAACAATCTTTCGCGCATGATTCTTTTGTTCCTGACTTTGCTTATTTCTCGTTTTTACCGAATTTATCTCTTGGCTCATTCCTTCCACATTTTTTTGACTCCTATCTTATTGAAGAAAAGTTAAATCATCTAAACGATGAGTATTTTCCTGGCCCCGATGGTATCCCTGCTATATTTCTAAGGAAATGCTCCTCCACTCTTTCTCTTTCGCTACTCAAAAATCTTTAGTTTGTCCATATGCCAAGGAGATTTCCCTCAAGTATTGAAAACGGCGATTATAACCCCTATACACATAATATAACCCCTTTCGACGTGAAAAACTATCGTCCCATCGCTAAACTATCGCATATACACCCAAGATTTTCGAAAGCATTTTGTATGAAAACTTAAGTTTTTATTGCAAATCTCTCATTTCCTCTAGACAACACGGGTTCCTCAAAGGCAGGTCAACAACAACAAACCTCGTTGACTTTGTTTCATTTTCCCTCTCAGCCTTGGAGAATGGAAAGGAGGTCGATGTTATTTCAACAGATCTTAGTAAAACTTTCGATAAAATCTCCCACAAACTTATTCTTTTTAAACTTTCCACCCTCGGCTTTGAACCCATTTTGTTGAGATGGATTTCTTCTTATTTAGAAAACCGGTTCAGATCCGTCTTATCAAGGCGTTTTTAAGCTACATCCGGTGTTCCCCAAGGCAGCCATTTAGGCTCTCTCCTCTTCATTCTTAGTATCAACGAAATTGAAATGATCGTCAAACATTCCTCCATCTCACTCTACGCAGACGATACTAAGTTTTACAAGGTCATTTCTTCATCTGAAGACACTTCTCACTTCCAACAGGATCTCGACTATTTTTCAATATGGTGCTCCAAAAACTGCTTGGAGCTTAATATTTCCAAGTGCCAGTCAATAACCTTCTTACGCAAATGCATCAAATCTTCTCCTCGTCTCTATCTTCTACACAGTCAAACCATTTCCCCCGTTGACCTTGGGATTATTCGCGACCATGAGCTGAATTTTCTCAAACATATCGACGATATAATTCTTAAGGCAAATTCAGCACTTGGCTTCGTGAAACGATGGTCCAAGGAATTTGCAGGCCCCTACGTTACCTAATCCCTTTACAGATCATTTGTTCGTCCGCTTCTTGAATACGCTTTTCAAGTCTGGTCGCCTTACCAACAAGTGCACATTGCCAGAATTGAGAGCATACAACGCCTTTTCCTTCGAAACGTAATCCCTTAATATTATCAAGACCGAATCAAACTTCTCAACCTGAATACGCTGAAAGATCGAAGAGAAATATTTGACATTCTCTTCATTCACCGAATCTTTTCAGGTACCATTGACTGCACGTGCACAGCCCTTAACGCATCCATCTTTCTAATACGAAACACTTGTAATCCCCGCCCTTTCTATCTTCCCACCCATCGAACCGCTTATGGCTCCAACGAACCAATCTCTCGAATGCTGAGGAGTGTTAATTCTAACTCTTCTTGTTTTGACTTTAATATCAGTACTCCCTGCCTAGGAAGTTAGTTATGAAGAATACGGAGTAGACGTGTTTTTTTTCCTCTGGCAATTTCTTAAATTAAAACGATCAATAAAACGTTTAAAAATCCAGAAAATAGTTAAAACCATAATTTGTGTTGTGTTTAACTGATAAACTGAAAACAAAAAGTGTTAAGTAATTTTTTAAGCAAAACTCTTGCTGTGCTTTGTGCTGTTTTCCAATTTGTTCTTATGTAAATATCTTCCGCGACTTTTTTTTTTGTTTTACTCACTTACACACCGTAATGACTCCCCTTCCAAAACGAAACGTCTCTCAATCACAATCCCAATACATGTCCACTGATTCCTGCTCTGAATCTTCTCGATCTCCAATTCGCAAATCTGCACAAAAATTCAGACATCAGCTCCTTACAAAATGAGTTATCTTTTATGAAATCTGAACTCGATCGGATAAACACTCAGTCAGAAATCCAAGGAAAAACAACCGAATTGAGCGCAATCAAAGAAAAATTCAGCCACACTGCTTGTGAGCTTAAAGATGTCAAAGAACTTTTGAATAAACAAGAAACCCGAATGGTGGCATGTGATGCTTTCTTATTTGGTATTCCACATATACCGACTGAGAACTTGAAATATATGTTTAATTTACTTTGCCACGCAAATAGCATTAAACCACCAACACTGTAAAATATTAATCGCACCCGGCCAAAGAACGACAATGAAAACACCGCAATCATGATCAAGTTTACTACACCGTACGAAAAAAACTTTGTGTTAAGGTCTATTGCAAATTTGCGAAAGAAAACCAAAAAACAACTTTATCTTTATCTGCGTGAAAGCTTATCAGAAAACAACAAATATCTATTTCAACCATGGCAGGTAAAAGGATTGGAAGAATCATTTTAAGGAACACGGGATGTATGTCATCAAGGCCAACTGCATTTGACTTAGCTTTCAAGAAGTTTGCCACTATGTGTGTGCTGTCCGCAGTTCTAAAAATAAAATTTATTTCGCTGGGTCTCGTTATAACATTATGAAAAAGAACGGCATCGTTCAGGTTCTCACGAAGGAACACGGGATGTATGTCATCAAGGCCAACTGCATTTGACTTAGCTTTCAAGAAGTTTGCCACTATGTGTGTGCTGTCCGCAGTTCTAAAAATAAAATTTATTTCGCTGGGTCTCGTTATAACATTATGAAAAAGAACGGCATCGTTCAGGTTCTCACGGATGTTTGTATCAGGTACGGTAGGCAGAGAAACAAATTTTAAATTTAAGGCGTTAATGTCGATATCGTCGACCAGGCTACGTTTTACCTTACCAATGCCGATTTCTCGCAAGTTTTTCCATAACTGGCGCCCGTTTAAGGATGAACTTATTCGATTTGAATAAAACTTGTCTTAGCTCTGGCAAACGGTATCTTTTCCAAAATGTATAGGCTTAATCACGTTTAAGCATAAGCAAGCGTATATATGCACTAAACCACGGTAGGTTTCGAGAGTCTTTTTTTTGTTCTTAAAGAACATGAGCTTCAAATAAATATTTTATGTTTTCGTTAAGAAATCCTATTTGTTCACTCCAAGAATGCATCACTTATATCTTTAATTTCATCCTAACAGCGAGCGAATATCCTACTCAGTGGAAACTAGCCAAAGTTCTACCTCTTCCTAAAAATTCTAAAAGCGATGCATTAGGCCTATTGCAATCTTGCCGTTTCTTTCAAAGGTTTTCGAGAGAATACTACAGAAACAAATGAATTCGTTTTTAACTGGTGCTAATCTCCTCACACCAAAACAATCTGGCTTTAGGAAAAAACACTCTTGTATTAATTCGCTTCTAAATGTTATATGCCGATCTGCAGCAGTCGATGGATGAGGACAAACTCTCATTTTTAGTTTTACTAGGTTTTCGAAAGCTTTCGATTCCGTTGACCACGCCGTCTTATGCAACATGCTACTGTGCGAATTTCATTTCCCTTCCAGCGCCATAAAAATGATCAAGTCTTACCTGACTGAAAGAATGCAAGCAGTAGAAATTATTAATACATTATCTGACATCTTGTCGACAGCAAAAGGCGTCCCACAAGGATCAATTTTGGTTACTCTTTTGTTCTCGCTGTACATCAATTCAATTCCAACAGTTGTACAAAACTGCTTACTCTCTATATACGCTGACGATGTACAAATATATTAAAGTTGTCCACTTGGGCTTATTGAACACTATATATTATGCCTCAACGACGACTTAGGGAGAATCTCGTGCTGGTCCCAATCTAATGGCCTCTTGATAAACCCGTCCAAATCCAAGTGCCTGGTTATTTCAAAAAAACAAATAGATTTATCCTACTTCCCTCTGGTAAGGCTTAACGATGTTCCAATTGAGTGCTCTGACACAGCAAGAAATCTGGGTATTATATTCAACCGCAGCCTCACATTCTTGAATATGACGTTTAACAGCTTTCTTGAGTTTCGGACCCTTTCCTTGTTCTCCGACGTCTTGTAAACACATCATTCAGACAATTTGTATGAAAGAATAAGAATGCCGTATTCGAGTAGATCAGGTCAGCTAATTCATATACGTTACACATCCTTAACATCAGAACGTCAGTTCCTCATTAACAGCTTTCGTCCATGGAATCGCCTAACACGCAATATCAGAAGAATTCAAGATGCAAGAAGGGTAAAAAAAGAAGTTAAAATGTATTTTTTGTCTTAACTTATCTTAAATAATTCTCTAACAAGTAACAGGTAACAAGAGGAAGAAAAGGGAGAAAAAAAACAGTTTACAGTATAACTTATCGTATTAATTTTTTATCTCCTATTTTGTATTTTTCATGTAATTTAAATTTTTTTGTGCTTATCACAAACTTATAAGACATTATATCTTACTGCGTATAAGCAATGGATTATGAATAAGTGAAATGAAATGAAATAAAGCTTCCTCTCCTAAGCCCCCCAAACAGTTAATTTTAGTCTAAGCTATTAAGTTTCCTAGTTTGTTTAAGTTGTATTAAGAAATTGCTTGTATTAAGCCAAATAAATCGGGGTCTTGCCCCCACCAAAATTCCAAAATAAAAAATTTAAAAAAAATTAAATTAAAATTTTCAAATCAATTACCACGTTCAACCAACACTCTATCTCATTCTCGACTATTGCTGTCTCTGTCTCGCTCCGAATTCCCATCCACAACCGCACCAATTCCTACTACCGGGAAATAAAATTCCAGCGTTATTTTGATAGACGATCGTTGTGGAAATATTGGTAAAATAAAATATGAAAACTGCGTACAACTCGGATAAAATCCTTGGCAAAATTTTGGAGAGAATTTTTTATCAAAGCTAAATTTTAGCGCGTGCTACGTACTAGGCTCAAGAAATATAAGTATTCAACAAATCTTAGGACACCTTTGGATTTTCTCTCTGTATCCATATGTTATTCAATCAACTGTTTTGTACCATGCGTTCACTAACGTAACTTTTGGACAGGTTACCTTGCTTGTGTTTGGTATTTTTGTGAACGAACAAATCCAACCAGATAGGTTATCTCTCAAAATTCGAGGCGAAAGTCTTAATCGCACCATACACAGTTCAACTCAATCGTAAACTGAATCAAATCAAATGGAAATCAACCCGTGTGTGGCGTAGTCATTTCATCGATTTGCCAGTTGAATGGTTGGTTGAAGAAAAATCAAAAGATTTTGATTTTTTGAAGTTCAATATAAAGTCCTTCAACTGAATTGAACTGCATGTGGACGAGTTGGTTGATTTGCTGTTGAAAAGGCGTCAGTCGTATTTGTGCAGTGGAAGTGGCTCTTATATTTTATTGTTGAATTTAAAATGACTCTAAATGCAAATATTGGGAAAATATAAAGAAATCGACCCAGAAGGTACCATTGCTACAGTAAAAAATAAAATAACGAACATAAGAACGTGCTATCGTCGTGAGTGAAAGAAAAGTTGCTGATTCTTTGAAATCTGGAGCTGGGGAAGAAAACGTGTGTGTACCAACATTATAGTATTTTTACGACTTGGAATTTCTACGAGACTAAGAAGAGGCTACGGAAAGCGTATCAATAGTAGATTTCGATGTTTAGGTGAGTGTTACGGGTAAATATTTTTAAGTTTAAAATTCTTTTACGATTCAAATTTTTTTTAAGAAATTCGGCCAAAACGCACACGGAACAATCTGAAACAAGATCTTCTCCAACAAGCCTGTGCTCGTCTTGAGTCCATGAATAAAAATGACGATGAAGATGATGCAACCATCCATGCAAATTCCTGGGCATGCTCCTTCAGAAAACTTGACCCTGAGCAACGGCTTTATGCAAAAAAAGGCATTGAAGAACTTCTTATTCTTGGTGAACTCAAACAACTAACATTGCATTCTATTATATCACCGTCAATGCCATCATCATCAAGAAATACAAACAGCTACAAACATTTTTCCCCATCGCCACCCATTTCCATATCTCCTATGTCCAGTTCATCACCAATACAATACCATCAATCACTTTTTATCCAACCACCACATTCCACAACATCACCTCCATGCAGTTCATTACCACAAAAATGTGTCTTATTAACTCCACAAGGAATTTAAAAAGTTGCTCCCAGAAAATTTTTGATTTTAGATCAAAATTCCTTGAGAACTCAAGAAAGAAAAGAAACCAATGTTCAGGATTCATCAACCCAAAATAAAGTAGACGGATATTCCAGCATATCGGAACTTTTCGAAGACAGAGAATTTTGTTAATAACCTTTTTGTTATACTTGTTTTTTTTTATTAAAAAATAAATTTAGTTTGATATATTTGTGTTAACGTATGCGCATAATTTGTTGCGGATGTTTTTGGCGATAGTCGTAGCGTTTCTTGATGTAGTAAGTTCCAGTCCTTATAGAACGTATTCGTTGGACGAAGGAGCTTCATAAACGGAGATAATTGTGTACCTGAATATGGCTTCATTATATGCTCTTTTAATGGGAAAGTATCGTCTGCCACGAAAACGTACGGCAACTTTTCTTCATCCGCGACAAGTTCTTCAGAATCTGGAAAATGGAAGGAACCGCTTTCTAACATTTTAGAAAATGTTGTGTGCCCAAAAAATTCCGGCATCGGAGTTACGGCCATTTTTGTCCAACATCCACAACGATGGCCATTAAAACGATGCTAAATGTCTTCTTGTAATTGAAGATCCTGAATTCGGTGGCTACTGGTGTACTGGTGTATTTCGACATGTTTCCCATCAATTGCACCAAGACAATGTGGAAATTCACTTACATTAAAGAATTTTTCGGATTCTATTTTCCAATCATCAGCTATTTGGGGTAGCTAAAAGACACAAAAAAATATAGGGCTAGGGATTTATAGTAAATATATAACCATAAACACGAAAAAATATACTTTTATGTATTCCCTTAATACATATATTATGGATTCGCATGTTTCAATAACAATTTTTTCCTATTGCATGCAGCAAAACTGCATAAAAAAACTTTAGATCTTCGAAGTCATTACCCTTTGCAAGATATCTGAGGGTTATGGGGTCGCGTTTCTGGCGATATTGCGTCCCTCATTAAAGTGTCTTCTCTTTTCATCAACGGAGCTACTTGAAGAAGGAGTTCATCAAAAGCTTTCGCATTCATTCTTGTAAAATTTGCAGTCAATTGGTGCACTAATTTTTATAAATTTTATGAGTCTTTCGTTTGAATTTTTTTTTTTATATTTTTTAACCAATTCTTTGTCAAAATTCTACGCTTTTTAACACTTTTTTATTCTTCATCATTTGTAATACACTTTGTGATGATCATTAAGGCTAATTATTTTCTTTTTTGCATTATTTTTCACTTTTAAATTGCACCGAACCAGAAACCACACCACAATAATAAAACCGTTTCTACGACACGAACTGCTTTTTTTGACAGTTGAGGCAAAGCCTTCTAACTCAGTTTATACAGTGTGTGCTCGAACACAAACCCGGTTGACAGCTCAGTTTATAATTAAGTTGAACTGTGTATGGGCTGTATTCATTGGGTACGTTCACGAACGTAACTTTCGGATAGGTTACCTTGCTTTTGTTGTGATTAGCATGGTTAAAAACAGCTGTTTTCCAGCTGATTGAAGAACATATGGAAACAGAGAGAAAATCCAAAGGTATCCTAAAATTTGCTGGATACTTTTCTCAACACGTGAACACCTGATGAACGGCTGACTGTAAAGTGCCCCATATGTGAAATGTGAACGTACTCAATAGTGGTATTGCAAAATATTGAAAAAAGTGCGTCACGATCTGCAAAACTAAAATAAAATTTTGCAATTTTTCAATTACAAGACTTGTTGCACCGGATGGTGAATGTAGAATAATTTTTCCTTCATCAATGTTGTAGACTGGAAATACTAGAAGACGTATACTTTTATTTTGTTTCCGAAGCACAAAAAGCATTTATGTAAGATGTAGTAGTTGATGTGGCTAATGTAGTACATAAGAAATATATAAAATAATGGCATAGCTGAAGCTGAAGTATGAAGCGCTGTCAAAGTCAAATAAGCGCGAACCCTATAAGTCGAACACAATGAGCAGCTGAAGCTCAAGTTGAAATTTAGCTGAATTCAAGTATACTCAACTTCAACTTGCTTAAAACGCTTCAGCTTCATAGTGATATTTCACAGGAACAAAATAGGCTAGTTCAATGTATTTGAACTATCCGAGATCTCTTTTTTCTCAGATCCATTGAAAATGACTGAGAAAATTCCTTGGTAATTCCGAAATTACAAGAAACTTGAACTAGCTTAATGAAATGAAAACAAAATGTGTGAGGAAAATAAGGAATTATGTAAAGAGCTGGTTAAAAAAGATAGTATTTTATGGGATTATCCAACCTCATGGTGTCCGTGAATGATTGAGAACACTTATTCCCTTTCCGTCTTATTCGACTATGGTCAAATGACGATTTGCTACCATGTGTACTTTTTTTTACGCATACTAGTCCGAAATTGTCAATGATTTGATAGCTCAACTTGTGGCATGATACACAGCAATACAAGGAATTGTCACTTTGGCTGATAATGCGTGTCACATTCTTCTGATTTTTGTTCTTAGTGAGTGTAGATAAATGTATTAAATTGCAGATTTTGTTATCGTTTTTTTATGTTTATAGTTCTTACAACCATACAAAAAAATCGTTTAAACCTTAAATTTTAAAATACAAACTTCACCTAATACATAAAATAATAATAAATGAAGATTGTGTTGCTTTATTTATTTATTTATTTATTTCAAATTTCAAAATAAGGTAATTTTGACTCTAATGAAAATTTAATATAATAGATATGGTCTGCCAGGAGCAAACTTTATGTCGGTTACTTATAGCGCTTGAAGAAAACTGTAGTGCATATACAGCACTCAAGTATTTTGCTGCTAATATCAGGTCATTAGCACCACTTTCAATAGCAAGTCTCATTCATTATTAATGTTCATATTCATTTTCCATTATATTTTCAATGCCACTTAGAATCTCACATTACTATCAGCCACACTCGTTGAGAAAATGAAAAAAAACCCTAGCGTGTACTGTACAAAATAAAATAATATCCACTTGCGTCGTTGGAGGAAAGATAAAGATGCCAACTCGCGCTGTGAAAGAAAAAATAAATAAATAAAACAATACACTCGCGTAGCAATTTATCCTCTTATCTGTCCCAAGACCTTTGTGCTTAACTGCCTCTTTCTGATATACTGCAGGCATCGTATGACCATTCAATGCTTGCAGTAAATAGATAAGGGCATCTGAATTTCTCCTATTGTGCTGAATGTTTAAATTGATTTTTTGTATGCAAGCTGTCTTATGGGCATAACACCTTAGATAGCTTGATTATTACAGAAACTAATTTGGATTTTCACTGCGCAGGTCGACTAAGTCAGAGTTGTGTTTTGTATGTAAGTATTTTTAAATGGTAAGAGATTTTCGTGTCGTATATTCTAATGTTCGCGAATTTTTTTCACGTCTACGTCTACACTGTTCAATACAGGCCAGCTGTTTTGGCATTAAGTGAAGCCCAGGTTGAAGTAAATACTGATTTATCAGATTTTTTTTAAACGTCGTCATGTTATTATTGTAAACTTCATTTTTTTAATAAAAATGCGCAGATAAATTTCTAAATCGCACCCTCTGTTTATTCTTCTCAAATCGGAAGTGCCCATCTTCTTTTTCTCTGTCTCAAGCGAAATGGAGTTATTTAATATACAAAAAATAACATGTTACATTTTAACTTAATACCTTACAACCTCGGCCGACCTGCATTACAAATCGACCTCGATTATGTACTCTATCTTCGGTGTTGCTCTCACTGCCACTCTCAGCCTTATCATATTTCTCATTTTCAACCCATTTCCCTATACGGGTTGCTTCAACAATGTTTTAATATGGACGTTGTGTTATTTGACAGTTCTCAATATCGCGAATCACATACCGATCGTTCCCTATAACTCTGTGGACTACATACGGACAACGATATTTCGGAATTAACTTTTTGTTTACCCCTGGCGTGACATCCACATTCCGAATTACGACGAATTCACCTACTTCATACTTCTTTGCCGGTGAACCCTTCTTGGCAAAATAAGCAGCGTTATAAGCCTGAGACTTTTTAATGGCTTCATGAGCGTTGGCACGCATGGTCACCAAATCTCGTTCTTCTGTTAGATTTAACTTGGCATTCAAATATTCAGAAAACTCTTCAACAACCTTTCCACGCTGCACTATTCCAAACAAAAGCTCACTAGGGGCGTACTTTGTTGAACTGTGTTTAAACTGAACTCTACTTGAGGAAGCACCTGAACCCAATCAGCATGATCAATTGGTTCACAAATTTTCCCTAACATCGCTTTTAATGTCCTATTTACACGCTCTACCTGCCCATTGGCTTGTGGAGATCCGACTGCAACCTTAACATGTTCAATATTATGTTTTTTAAGAAAATCAGCAAATTCCAAACTTGTAAGACAATTACCTTGATCAGTAATAATGCGTCGCGGTCGACTATAGTACGAAAAATACTTTTCGAGGCAGGCAAGTACTTCTTTGGAACTAGTCGAATTTACAGCATATACTTTATTAAACTTAGTAGAAGCATCCGTCAACAGTATATGTTTTCTTTTTGAATTAATTGACGGCAGTGGCCCGAAATGATCTAGATGTAACGTGTCGAACGGCTCAGGTTTTTATTCAATACTATACAGCGTTCGTTCGGTCGTCCGGACCGGAGCGGCATACATAATGCAGCGAATGCAATTATTGATAAAGTTACAAATCTTATCTCTCATACTAGGGAACCAGTAATGTCTACGAAAACCTTGGAAGGTTTTGTCTACCCCCAAATGACCTAATTTCTCATGGATTAACCTTATCACATTGCCTTCCATTTCATTAGCTACGTACAACAAATGCCTACCCTTCTCATCAACCTTATATACAAGGCCATCTTTAATATCAAATCCTATAACCGGTCCCTTTTCTAACTGGTCACGAATTTCCACAATGCGTTCATCCCGGCCCTGCGTGAGTTTGATTCGGAAACAGACATCGTTATCATCAGTTGCATGAACGGTACGGCACAAAAAACAATGATGCATACTATCATTGCAAAATTCAGATTCGACAGTAGCTACAGTATCTCGCATACTGATATGGTTGTCTTTGGGGTTCGAAGTTTTCTCTAACTTGGGATGTAATTGACTCAAGGCATCCACATGACCCATTGAAATACCAAAAGTGGTGTTGCAAAGTATGATCATATGACTGAAACTCAAGGACCCACCTAGCAATTCTAGCGTTCAATTTTTCACGTTCCAAAGTTAGCTTGAGTAAGTTACAGTCAGTCACAATTTTAAATTTTATTCCCTCCAGATAAACTCGATAGCGAATCCCAAAGAACTCGCATCACAGTGTAACTCGGTTTCTTTTAGTGGGTAATATATTGCTAAAACCGGACTATTTATCAACTTATTTTTCAATACATTAAAAGCATCTTCTCTCGCAGCCGTCATAGAGAAAACTGTCCCTTCGCGGGTTAACTCAGTAAATGGTTTAGCTAGTTTACTATGTCCTTCGATAAAAGTCCGGAAATAACCAAACAGGCCTAAAATAGTACGTAACTCTTTCAAATTTCGTGGTGATTACAATTTCTTAATAGCTGCAATATGGTCATCATTCGGGCGGATACCTTCCGAATGACTGAGTAACCTAGATACTCAAATCTAGAGTGGAGAAATAATTCTTACCCCCAAGATAGCCTAAGCAGTCTTCTATCAGTGGCAGTGGATAATTGTCTCGAGCTGTGACCTTATTTAAATTTCTAAAGTCAATACACATACGAAGTTCTCCTGATTTTTTTTTTACCAGAACTATGGCTGATGCATACGGAGATTGACTTGGCCTAATAACTTTCTGCTCTAACAATTTATCTAATATTTTCTGTACTTTTACTTTCTCAAAATAGGAAAGGCGTCGGGGGGATGTATTAAAAGGCGTATGATTCGTAAGTCTAATATGCATCTCTGAATTATGTGGTTCTACCTCTATATCAACGGGGCATAAATATTGCTCATAAATTGTGCGTTTGATAATCTGTATACTATTTTGAGTCAGTGACTTATTTATATCTAAATGCACCTCAGTCTCATGCTGCTCATTCAAAATAATTTTATGCACATCATGAAAAACCGATCTATTGTATGTGGATAAACCGACACCGTCAAATAACTCGCCCGTTTTCTTATTTTCTACAAACACCTCTTTCATATTCATAATGTTATCTGAAAGACTGAGAGCAGCTAATGAAACCCTGTCTCCATCGACAACGCAAAAATACGAATCTCTAATCAAATTGTCTTTATTTTCCGTATCGCTCGCTAAATATACAGCCTTTCCCTTTCTACGACATAATACAATATAACATTTATTTAAAAAGTCTCTTCCTAAAATAAGTGGTAAATTCATTTCTTCATTGGGAAGAAGGCAACTTGTGTTGGAAACACATATTCTTGAATTTTATAACGCAGTCGATACGGCCAAACGATGAGAGGGGTTGATTCCCCAAACCTCTGTATTACGTCTTTTGTTTTTCATTTAGAACATATTGACGGACTGATGAGTATCGGACAAAATTAACCGGACTACCGGTATCAAACAGAGAAAAGAAATTCGTAAACTCGCAATGTTCGACAGATTCAAAATTAAAAGCAACACTTACATAATTAACAGCATCAATAACATCTACGTCATCTACAGCAGCCGCTTCTTCTCGAATGAAATTGACATCTTCAACAGCAGCAATCAGGCTGCGGCGTATCAGCATCTTCGGGGGGTTGGGGCATTGTCGGTGTTCATGACCCATCTTCCAACATTTGAAACATGAACCTGGTGTTCGTGTCTCATATGGACATTTGCTTTGGTAATGTCCTAATTTACTGCAATTAAAACAGCGACTCTGCTCATCGTCTGCACCTTTTTTCTGTGGGGTTGCATTAACAGTTTTTGCAACAGGTCCCGGCTGAGGTCGCGGGCGATTTGCGACGAGTCCTTTGATGTGATCCATGATGCGTTCGCGATGTATCCCAACGGCAGCTTTTAATTGGTCGACTGTAGATGTTCCACTTAGCAACAAAATAGCGTCTTCAGGTGGTAAACGCATACCGTCTACGATTATGCCAACAATTTTGTGTTCCCTTAATTGGCTATGTTTTTCTAGACCATTCATAATCAGAACATAATGGTGCATATCTTCTGAGCTTCGGTTCCATTGGCGCTTGCGTAGCCGATTTATTACTTCGATGTAACTGAGCACATGGTCGAATTCCTTTATTAAGACCGCTTTTTGTTTTGCGGCAGCGGCGGGGACATCAACTGGTAGGTCACCAGTATCTTGCGTATTCTCCTCGGATTGTCCTTCCAGAGCTGATTCCTGAGTTTCGGCATCTGTTTGCACGTCGTCGTTCAGTAAAGCCCGCAATTGTGCAATTGTGGCAGATGCTGGAAAATCGATGCCTCTATCTTTTAATATGGCCATCAAGTCCATTTTATTTGCTTTTGGCATTTTGAGTTTTTAGGGATTACCCCACACCTGATGGATGTAAACTTGATTTTTTTTTATAAAAATGCGCAGATAAATTTCTAAATCGCACCCTTTGTTTATTCTTCTCAAATCGGCCATCTGCCCATCTTCTTTTTCTCTGTCTCAAGCAAAATGGAGTTATTTAATATACATTTTCATTTTCACTGATAGGATGGCGTAAGTTTATAATTATGAATATGTTACACTAGATAATCTTATCTGAACTAAGAAACATGTTACATTTTAACTTAATACCTAACATTATAAATAATAAATTATTTATATCTTCTATCTCATATGAGCATATAGGAAACGAAATAACGGTATCACCTATATGCAGCAAGTTATTAAACTCATCCACATTTGGTATAGAGTGTTATGTTTGGAAATTATGAGCTCGCATACATAAATAGATTTCAAAACAATTGGGCGGAAATACTCAGCATTAAGATTGGATTCATTTCCACTTAAAGTTAGTGTTAACGACATGTTGGTTAAAAGACGAATGACTCAATTTAGATTTTTCTACATCATTTTATTCATTTCTTATTTCCGGTTTTTGAAAACATTGTTCTAATAAAAACCATAAGAATAAACGCCCACATATAAATGTATCAAAGTCTTGTTCTTTAATATAATTATAATTTATTTTATTACCAAGATAGCTTATTACTTCAGTTGACGTTCTTAAATTTCTTAAACTATCGAAATATTTTACAATATAATTTTTTTATTTCTAATATATGACACCCAATTAGTACCGGTGCCAGCTTCACTATCTAAATTTATAACACCCTACCTAATGGTGCTTTTGGCAATGAGTCTCTCATAAAAACTCCTCTTAAATATTTTAAGTGTTTCTTTCAACATTTTTAAGGGTCGATTGGGTAGCTGTTTAATTAGTTTTTTGGGTTACATGACCAAGACCATTTTAACATGGTTGTAAATATAAGCCATTTCCTTGAATAGCAACTGCTTCTATAGTATGATTATGTTGTTTGTTTTGTTCAAGCTGTCTTTTAGCAGCTCGTGCATCCTTCAGAGCTTTTGCGACACCAGCCGCTCAACCCGTTAAACATCCAACAGTAAAATAAAATTATTATTAACCAATCAAAGCTGAATCCGAAAACATCTTTAAAATGGACTCCAAACTAAAATCAAAAAACATTTGGTAATTTTTAAAATTGAAAAGTCATTAAATATTAGAAGAACACTACGTAGAGTTTTTAAATTGTATTTCTTTGCTTAAAAAATTTAAAATACATCCTACATTGAAACAATTCATGGACATCACTACTTTAATTGTTGCTGGTCATCTAACCAATGTAAACAAGGCCCAGATACTTATGTCTGTTACATTATAGAAAAACGTTTAGTTAGAATTAAGAAACTAATGTTATTATATAAAAGATTGCAATAAAAAATTTAAAAAAACATATAAATCTTCTTTTTTTATTTAGCTCTTTCTAAATATGAGCAAGCGGGAGGTTGTAAAGAGTTGCATAAGTCTGCACGTAGAAATTTTAAACGTCGTCATGGTATTATCAAGGGCTATGATGATTTTGAGGTGTCGATCCTAAGCTCGTTGAAGACGGATGTCGAGGTGCGCGCAAAATTAGTTAAACGAAGTCCAAATAAATAATTGTTGCGCGTTGTTATCGCGAGTGCTTTAAGGAAAAAAAATAATACACGCTCGTTGAGAAATTAGAAAAAAACCCCTCGCGTGTGCTGTAAAAAAAAAATAATAGTGTTCAATCGCGTCGTAGGATGAATGAAAAAGATGCCCACTCGCGCTGAAGAAGAAAAAAAAATAAATAAAACGCATTCGCATAACAAATTATCCTCTATTCTGTCCCAAGACCTTTGTGCTTAACTGCCTCTTTCTTATCTACTGTAGGCATCGTATGACCATACAATGCTTGCGGTAAATAGATAAGGGCATCTGAATTTGTCTTATTGTGCTGAATGTTTGGATTGATTTTTTGTAAACAGGCTGTCTTATGGGCATAACACCTAAGACAGTTTGATTATTACAGAAGTTAATTTTGATTTTCACTGCGCAGTTCGACTTAATCAGAGTTGTGTTTTGTATGTAAGTATTTTTAAATGGTAAGGGATTTTTGTGTCGTGTATTCAAATGTTCGTGGTTTAAGAAAGAATTTCTTTCACGTGTACGTCTACACTGTTCAACACAGGCCAGCTGTTTTGGCATTAAGTGAAACTCAGGTTGGAGCAAATACTGATTTATCAGAATTTGCTCTACATGGGTATAGCTTGGTGCCATTACTCTTTTCTCATCATGGTCTCGTGGTCTATGTTAGGAATGATATTGCTTGCCAGAGCCTTCCCCAATATGGGCAATGTTCCAACACGGACTTTAACTTCTTATGGCTCAAATTCACTGTCCGCAAGCATGTCATTCATTATTGTTTTATTTACAGGAGTCCAAATCTTGACCGTAATTCGACTTGTAACGAGTTTGATGCACTGTCTGATTCCATCTCGAAAATTGTTTCCCTTTGTCCTCGCACTGAAATCGTTATTGCGGGCGATTTCAATGTACACAATTCCAACTGGCTCCGCTATTCTGGTCAGACAACACCCGAAGGAAGGTATGTCGAGCTCTTTGCCGGGTTACATCACCTTACCCAACTGATCGATGTGCCAACGCGTATACCGGATGTTGCTGGGCAAGCAGCCCATACTCTTGACTTGTTTCTTACTTCTCACCCTGATAAATATACCATTAGTGTAACTTCTCCATTTGGCACTTCAGACCATTGTATCATTTCAGCTAATTTCTCATCCCCCACCCATCCAGTTAAAGAAAAACTTCCCACCAGGACCGTTTGGCAATACGAGAAAGCCAACTGGGACGGCCTGAATTTCTTTTTTCGAAACTTTAACTGGTCACTATGCTTCCTCGATAGTGACATTGATGCCAGTGCTGAAATGATCACAAATGTGATTCTTCTAGGGATGCGTGCTTTTATTCCTAACAGAGTAAAAAGCATCAAACCTAAAGAAAAGTCTTGGTTTAATTCTGAGTGTAAAGAAGCTATCAGGCTCAAAGAAGTAAGATTCCGATCTTACAAAGCCAACCCTACAGAGGAAAATCGGAAAAAGCACAAACAAGCAAGGAACTCATGCAACTCCGTTATAGAAAGAACCAAATTTTTGCATGACCAAAAATTACGGCAAAAAATTCTGCAGTGTCCCAAAGGCAGTAAAAATTTTTGGTCATTTGTAAAAAATATAAAAAACTCCTCGACATCTTCGGTTCCAACGCTCATCGACAATAACAAACCAATTGTTTACTCTTCAGAGAAGGCAAACTTGCTCGCCGCCCATTTCGCTGCCAGCTCCACGCTGCCTCAAAGCAACGTTGCCCCTCCTGTACTTGAGAATGTAAATTTTTCCATGGGACACATTTTTTTCCGCACTCGTACAGTAGCAAGAGTTCTCAAAGATCTCGATATACACAAATCCGCTGGCCCGGATGGTATGACCCCGATTCTTCTGAAGAGGTGTTCTTCCACACTGGCAAAGCCACTGCGTAAGCTTTTCCATCGCTCCTACTCTTCTGGAATCTTTCCTAGAAGATGGAAAACAGCATTTGTCCAGCCTGTCCCTAAGAAAGGTGACCCATCCTCCCCCTCCTCCTACCGACCCATAGCACTGACATCCCTTCTTTCTAAGGTCATGGAAACACTGATTAACCGTCAGCTTAAGGAATATCTCGAAGATCGTAAGCTTCTCCATGACCGTCAGTATGGCTTCCGCAGCAACCGTTCCACTGGTGATCTGATGGCATATCTCACCGAACAGTGGAACAAATCTTTACATCGCTTTGGTGAAAGTAAGATTATTGCTCTTGATATCTCCAAGGCATTTGATAGAGTTTGGCATGAAGCTCTCTTATCGAAAATGCGTGCTTTTGGGATCGATAATACTCTTGTTCGTATATATACGAACAAGAGTATAACAATACAAGTTGTATTGGACGGATTCAAGTCTGATTCCCATAAAATAAATGCTGGTGTGCCCCAGGGCTCTGTTCTGTCTCCGACTCTTTTCCTCATTTTTATAAATGATCTTCTGTCTGTTACTTCTAATCCACTTAACTGTTTTGCTGACGACTCTACCCTCAGCTTTTCATATTCGTTCGATAATTCACGTCCTTCGCCTTCGGACGTACAATTGCAACGGTGCCGTATGTCAAGCTCATTAAACTCCGATTTATACAGCATTGTCAAATGGGGTAATAGAAATCGTGTGGAGTTTAATGCTTCGAAAACTCAATGCTGTCTTCTGTCGTTAAAGTTAAACATTCCCCCAATGCCATTGTCCATGAATGGCACTTACATCGAAGAAACCGAAAAGCTCTCAGTACTCGGTATGTGTGTCAACGACGACCTCCGTTGGAACGACCATATATTTGAGATCGCTAAGAATGCTGCAAAGTGCTTAGGTTTTCTGTATCGGTGTAAGAAGTACTTTTCCCCATCTGATCTGGCTACAATTTATAAAGCGTTTATACGCCCTAAACTCGAGTATAACTCCCACCTCTGGGCAGGTGCTTCGCAAACATCGCTTCACCTGCTTGATAGAATACAAAATCGAGCGTTAAGATTGATAGGTAATAGAACTGCCGCTGAAACAATTGCCCCACTCGAACACCGACGCAATGTTTCATGTCTTTCCTTATTTTATCGTTTCTTTTACAAAAAATGTTCACTCGAAGTAGCCAGTTGCATTCCTCCCCTTAAAAGTTTCTCCCGTAATACTCGTCTCGCAAGGAATGCTCATCAGTTCACCCTTGAGCCTAATTTCGGACGTACCGTGAAATATAGGGATTCTTTTTTTAGCCGAACGACACGAATCTGGAATAGTTTACCCGGCGGGATTTTCCCTTGCCATTTTGATCTGCAAACATTTAAAACCAATGTTAATCGGCACCTCCTATCTCTCCCCTCCCTATCTTCGTAATGCCCGCGCAGTGTGTTCTACATTAAAAGGGAAACACATAATCCCTTGTGCGCGCGTTAATTATAAAAAAAAAAAAAAAAAATTTATGGCAAGCTTATAGTGAACAAAACAGCGGGTTTAATTATTTAATGACAGTCATTGGTGCCTTTTCCAATTTCGCGTGGTTCATACCAATGAAAACCAAAAAAGGTATTACTATTTTTAAAGGAATGGAGGAAATATTTATCCATTCTTCTAGGATTCCTAAAAACTTACAAACAATTTGTCAATACAAACCTCAAAATCTTAATGGAAAAATATAAAATTAACCATTACTCCACATTTAGCTCATTAAAGGCTTCAATAGTTGAAAGATTTAATAGAACTTTTCATTGAAGAAAAACTAAGCAAACGAAAATTTATAGTCGGTGACAAAATAAGAATCAACAAGTACAAACATGCATTTGAAAAATGCTATACACCTAATTGGACTACTGAGGTTTTTAAAATAAGAAAAGTCCAATTAACAAATCCAGTCATATATCTTTTTGAAGACTACCAAGGGAAACCAGTTGAAGGTGGTTTTTATGAAGCAGAACTGATGAAAACTAGATGCCCAGATGTATTCCTAGTTCTACAAGCGAGGGGAAATAAAGTTTTAGTGAAATGGTTGTGATTCTCCCCAGAACATAACTCCTGGATAAATAAAAACGAACTTCCGTAACATAAAAAATAAATTTGATTTTAAAACATTGGACTTTGTAATTTTATTTTTATAAGATATTCACATTTTTCTAAATTTGTTATTATATACAAAAACATTATATGTTATTTCTTTTTCATAAATTTAAGTTCATACGTTGCTCCAACTTGTCTAGTTATTTCAAAGACATATCCTCGTCCGCCAATTACTGCCATGCTGCTTGTAGAATGATCTGAATATCTGGTCGGTAAAAACACCTGAAAAAATAATGAAATAGATAATGAATAATAATAATAAACCTGCTTATAACCCCAAGACCTGCTACAATGCGATCGCCCCAGCGCGTAATGCAAAACGTTATAATTAAAATTAATTTGCAAATCCCACAATTTTTCGTAGGCTTGAAACCAGTATTCTCATTTATTGAGTTTGCCTCTCTCACAGCAAAATCATCCAGGGTGAAGATGGAATATTCAGGTTCCTCGAAATGCATGATGATGATGAAGAATGATGTTTTGTCGTAATAACTTCTTGAAACCAACTGTGATCAATTTTCGTGTACAAATTTTTGAATAAATTAAGAATGTTTTTGTTCATGTTAATTTAGGAAAAATTTAAACATGAACATGAAAACAATTTTTACCCTTATGATCATTTAAGCTTATGAGTAATACAAGAAAATTACGTTTTGGATTGTAAACGTAAATGATGTTATAAACGTAATTTACGTTTTGGATTTTAAACGTAAATCATGTTTTACACGTAATTTACGTTTGTTTTAAACGAAAATCATGTTGTAAACGTAATTAACAATTTGGGTTTTAAACGTAAATCATGTTTTAAAAGTAATCTACGTTTTGGGTTTTAAACGTAAATCATGTTTTAAACGTAATTTACATTTTGAGTTTTAAACGTTAATGAAATTGTTAACGTAATGTACGTTTTTATTAAAAACGTAATTTACGTTTAAGTTTCAAAATGAATTATTTTTTGTTCGCTTCTAGAAAATTAAATGTCCCCTTCAATAATTGTGCAAGATATGTTATCAATTTAAGCTTCCGTGACCACATTACACGTTCAGTTATAAAAATCTTAGGTTGCACACTTAATGCATTCTTAAAATACGGAACCATAATTGCACTTTGTAAAATTATTAACAAAAACTGTGCAGACTATCTATTTATCAATTTAAAGCATGCGCGTTCTCAAATGTCATTGCAAATAACTACACCAAGGCCTAAATATCCTATAAGCAGTCGCCAATTTTTTATTTATGCGATTTACCTATGGAACCATCTGCCATTGGCACTAAGGAGAGCACAAACAATGAGTAACTTTGACACGATCTTATTCAAACACTTTGCTAGAGAAAAATAATGCAATAATCTTGTGTCGTCTTATTTTTTCTGAATGCTTTATTGTTCCCTTTTCATCCTTGTTTCCTTATTCCTGCAATTCTTTATCATTTCATGTGTTTTATCTTGTTTTTATTTTATTTTTCTCCTTTTTATTTTTCCTTGAATTGTTTGATTTATAATTTAATTTATTATTATTTTTATAAAAAAAAACAATCATTTGTACTGTTACCAAGAAGCTTTAAGCTAACAATTGTTCAACAATTTCTTTGAATAAACTAAACTAAAACTAAACCACAAAAAGGGTAGGCAGGAATTGGCCAGATTCGATGAAGTATTGAAGATTGCTGACGAGTTCAATACAACCACCGTACAGTTGCGGAACCTAAACAAGCTTACTGCAATTGAGAAGCAGCTTGTCATTCTGACACAGGTGGTCTCAGATATATCTAGCAACAATTGAATGGAGCAGAGCTTTCAGTCATTCAAAACCGAAATTCAAAAATCTCTGAGCGAAAATCTAACCACCCTACGCACTTCTTCAGGTCAACAATTGAGTTCTCTTGGAATTGCCGTAAACTCTGTAGGGATTTATCTCCAATCCAGCTTACGTAACACTACTCCCCTTCCGCGTCAACATGATTCATTGCTCCCTGAATTAGCTGACAGATTTGTAGACATAAGCAATGACCTTGCATTAAATAGGGTATTGATTACAGATCTGTCCAAAGAGGTAAGGGCGCTTTCCTCAAACAAAATCAATATACCTGATTAGCTCCAGGAAAACCCTTCCGTATTCAACATGTCCTTACTTGCTGAACTAATGGATTCCAACCTCACCACAACAACATCTTTCTCACTTTCTACCGCCTCTTCTGCAGCTGAATTGGAACCAACTATTTCCCCTCCCACCTAGCCCACCATAACCGTTTGGGATCCTCATGGACACAAGAACACAAGGATAATGAAACTCAACAACAACAACACTTCGATCGTCAGTGTAATGAACACACCAAAATCAGCTGATACTGTGTGGCTAGCCAGTTCTTTCCTTCGGAACTACACCATAATGATCTCTAACATCCAAAAGATCTCTACTCCGAACACTACTTCATTTTTGATAAGCGTTTCCTCGTCCTATGATTGGCTGTTCACTAACCCTTTGGGAAATTCAATCAAAATTGGAAAGATGGTAATATCAACTTGTAATAAGAAAAGTTACTCTAAGCATAGATTAGAAATACCTATTTCTAAACCCTCAAAACAACTTTCTAATCCTATCTGGTCCTTTAAAACCCACATTATGCCCGATTTCGCTCCCCCCCTTACTAATACCCAGCATTCCTCATCATGCTCTATTCCCACAACCCAAGCCACAACCCAAGCCCCGTAAATCAATTCAATCCAAAATCAAAGGCAAATACGCCACTTATCCATCCAAGCCTCTTCCCAAACGGATGTCTTTCAATATTGAAACTACTCCTTCTATCCTCTGTCTCACCAAACCCACAAATCTATGCCTCTTCTCTATGCTTCGACCTAACGTCTAGAGCCAAATACCCCAATTTTGTCAGTTCACCTCTTACCTCCCGCAGTCAAACTTACTCAGTAAAACATTGATTCAACTGAATCGCGATACGCTCTCTCTAGGCTAAGAGACAAAAATACTTTTGAGAACAAACACATCTTTTTGTCTTACCTTCACGACAAATCGGACTCCGTTTGCTATGAATTTAAAACTAGAAACTAGTCTCTATTCAACAGGAAGGCCTCCCCACTGACGTTACCAGTCTCAAAAGACTCTATGTCATATACCATGAGTATTTTAATTTGCCTCCTCAAAAAGTTGAGAAGGATCTATCTGCTTTCGGACAATACATCCACTCAAAACGGATTTCTCACCTTCAACGTAGCAGAGCCGACCATGAAAAGTTTTTTCGTTGATAATTCAGCCTCTCAGAACCTACCTTTTACGTTTTACTACCAAAACGTAAGAGGACTTCGCTCAAAAAGAAGAGCAGTCCTTCAACAATCCCTAGCTTTACCTTTTGAAGTATATGCCCTGACTGAAAGTAATCTTATCCCTAGCATAAACAACCAGGAATTGTTCCAATTTACATTTAATGTTTATCGAGATGACGATCAAGACCGCGACACTGATGACTCCCCTCGCCGAGGCGTCCTACTAGCTGTCACTAATACAATTGACTCATCTCTTCTCTCAATATCCTCTTCCCCAACCCTTGACTATGTTTCAATCAAAATACCACTTTACATAATATGCTTTTACATATTACCATCGCAACCTCTCGAATCTTATGAATTTGTAATCAAAACGATTGACAACAGTTCAGATTTGTGTGAACCCTATGATGAGATCCTTATTTTCGGTGATTTCAACCTGCCATATCTAAAATGGACTTTGTCAGACGACCAATCGTTATACATTTGTCATAACCCCACCTCTGCCAAAAAATGTCTCTTCGTTGATCGCCTAGCAGACACTTGCCTCTGCTAAGTAAGTGGAATTTCAAACTACATGGGTAGGCAACTTGACGTTGTGTTTACAACAGATCCCATCAATTCCTCAATCTCACTTTGTCCCCTGCTTCTTTCAACCATAAATAACCTCCACCCTCCCCTCGTTCTCTCATTTTTTATCCAGTATTACCACGAGCTTCATACGAATTCCACAAAGCAAACTTCCGCAAAATTAATGAATATCTCAAAAGACCTCACTTTAATTTTGAAAATCTAGCTGTAGAAGATGCCACATCCGCATTCTATAGAGAAATACATAATGCTATATCCCTCTTTGTCCTCCTTTCTAGACTAAAAACTTCTTCTACTTCTCCACCTTGGTTTAATCGCAGGCTCCGTACTCTAAGAAATAAAAGGAACAAATTGTGGGCAATCTTCCTTCGCACTCGATCTCCTTGGTTCTTATCTACATTTCTGTAGCCTTTTCAACACCCTTTACCAACGCTATTTAATCGAAATGAAATCTAGCATTATTAATGACCCTAAGTCTTTTTATCAATTTGTCAACCACAAAATAAAATCTGACGGGTACCCATCCTTCCTTTCTTTCAATAACGAAACTTCGTCTAAAGCGCTCCCTATAGCAAATTATTTCGCAAGTTACTTCAAACAATCTTTCGCGCATGATTCTTTTGTTCCTGACTTTGCTTATTTCTCGTTTTTACCGAATTTATCTCTTGGCTCATTCCTTCCACATTTTTTTGACTCCTATCTTATTGAAGAAAAGTTAAATCATCTAAACGATGAGTATTTTCCTGGCCCCGATGGTATCCCTGCTATATTTCTAAGGAAATGCTCCTCCACTCTTTCTCTTTCGCTACTCAAAAATATTTAGTTTGTCCATATGCCAAGGAGATTTCCCTCAAGTATTGAAAACGGCGATTATAACCCCTATACACATAATATAACCCCTTTCGACGTGAAAAACTATCGTCCCATCGCTAAAGTATCGCATATACACCCAAGATTTTCGAAAGCATTTTGTATGAAAACTTAAGTTTTTATTGCAAATCTCTCATTTCCTCTAGACAACACGGGTTCCTCAAAGGCAGGTCAACAACAACAAACCTCGTTGACTTTGTTTCATTTTCCCTCTCAGCCTTGGAGAATGGAAAGGAGGTCGATGTTATTTCAACAGATCTTAGTAAAACTTTCGATAAAATCTCCCACAAACTTATTCTTTTTAAACTTTCCACCCTCGGCTTTGAACCCATTTTGTTGAGATGGATTTCTTCTTATTTAGAAAACCGGTTCAGATCCGTCTTATCAAGGCGTTTTTAAGCTACATCCGGTGTTCCCCAAGGCAGCCATTTAGGCTCTCTCCTCTTCATTCTTAGTATCAACGAAATTGAAATGATCGTCAAACATTCCTCCATCTCACTCTACGCAGACGATACTAAGTTTTACAAGGTCATTTCTTCATCTGAAGACACTTCTCACTTCCAACAGGATCTCGACTATTTTTCAATATGGTGCTCCAAAAACTGCTTGGAGCTTAATATTTCCAAGTGCCAGTCAATAACCTTCTTACGCAAATGCATCAAATCTTCTCCTCGTCTCTATCTTCTACACAGTCAAACCATTTCCCCCGTTGACCTTGGGATTATTCGCGACCATGAGCTGAATTTTCTCAAACATATCGACGATATAATTCTTAAGGCAAATTCAGCACTTGGCTTCGTGAAACGATGGTCCAAGGAATTTGCAGGCCCCTACGTTACCTAATCCCTTTACATATCATTTGTTCGTCCGCTTCTTGAATACGCTTTTCAAGTCTGGTCGCCTTACCAACAAGTGCACATTGCCAGAATTGAGAGCATACAACGCCTTTTCCTTCGAAACGTAATCCCTTAATATTATCAAGACCGAATCAAACTTCTCAACCTGAATACGCTGAAAGATCGAAGAGAAATATTTGACATTCTCTTCATTCACCGAATCTTTTCAGGTACCATTGACTGCACGTGCACAGCCCTTAACGCATCCATCTTTCTAATACGAAACACTTGTAATCCCCGCCCTTTCTATCCTTCCAAAACGAAACGTCTCTCAATCACAATCCCAATACATGTCCACTGATTCCTGCTCTGAATCTTCTCGATCTCCAATTCGCAAATCTGCACAAAAATTCAGACATCAGCTCCTTACAAAATGAGTTATCTTTTATGAAATCTGAACTCGATCGGATAAACACTCAGTCAGAAATCCAAGGAAAAACAACCGAATTGAGCGCAATCAAAGAAAAATTCAGCCACACTGCTTGTGAGCTTAAAGATGTCAAAGAACTTTTGAATAAACAAGAAACCCGAATGGTGGCATGTGATGCTTTCTTATTTGGTATTCCACATATACCGACTGAGAACTTGAAATATATGTTTAATTTACTTTGCCACGCAAATAGCATTAAACCACCAACACTGTAAAATATTAATCGCACCCGGCCAAAGAACGACAATGAAAACACCGCAATCATGATCAAGTTTACTACACCGTACGAAAAAAACTTTGTGTTAAGGTCTATTGCAAATTTGCGAAAGAAAACCAAAAAACAACTTTATCTTTATCTGCGTGAAAGCTTATCAGAAAACAACAAATATCTATTTCAACCATGGCAGGTAAAAGGATTGGAAGAATCATTTTAAGGAACACGGGATGTATGTCATTTGACATTAGCTTTCAAGAAGTTTGCCACTATGTGTGTGCTGTCCGCAGTTCTAAAAATAAAATTTATTTCGCTGGGTCTCGTTATAACATTATGAAAAAGAACGGCATCGTTCAGGTTCTCACGAAGGAACACGGGATGTATGTCATCAAGGCCAACTGCATTTGACTTAGCTTTCAAGAAGTTTGCCACTATGTGTGTGCTGTCCGCAGTTCTAAAAATAAAATTTATTTCGCTGGGTCTCGTTATAACATTATGAAAAAGAACGGCATCGTTCAGGTTCTCACGGATGTTTGTATCAGGTACGGTAGGCAGAGAAACAAATTTTAAATTTAAGGCGTTAATGTCGATATCGTCGACCAGGCTACGTTTTACCTTACCAATGCCGATTTCTCGCAAGTTTTTCCATAACTGGCGCCCGTTTAAGGATGAACTTATTCGATTTGAATAAAACTTGTCTTAGCTCTGGCAAACGGTATCTTTTCCAAAATGTATAGGCTTAGTCACGTTTAAGCATAAGCAAGCGTATATATGCACTAAACCACGGTAGGTTTCGAGAGTCTTTTTTTTGTTCTTAAAGAACATGAGCTTCAAATAAAGATTTTATGTTTTCGTTAAGAAATCCTATTTGTTCACTCCAAGAATGCATCACTTATATCTTTAATTTCATCCTAACAGCGAGCGAATATCCTACTCAGTGGAAACTAGCCAAAGTTCTACCTCTTCCTAAAAATTCTAAAAGCGATGCATTAGGCCTATTGCAATCTTGCCGTTTCTTTCAAAGGTTTTCGAGAGAATACTACAGAAACAAATGAATTCGTTTTTAACTGGTGCTAATCTCCTCACACCAAAACAATCTGGCTTTAGGAAAAAACACTCTTGTATTACTTCGCTTCTAAATGTTATATGCCGATCTACAGCAGTCGATGGATGAGGACAAACTCTCATTTTTAGTTTTACTAGGTTTTCGAAAGCTTTCGATTCGATTCGATTCGATTCGATGCTACTGTGCGAATTTCATTTCCCTTCCAGCGCCATAAAAATGATCAAGTCTTACCTGACTGAAAGAATGCAGGCAGTAGAAATTATTAATACATTATCTGACATCTTGTCGACAGCAAAAGGCGTCCCACAAGGATCAATTTTGGTTACTCTTTTGTTCTCGCTGTACATCAATTCAATTCCAACAGTTGTACAAAACTGCTTACTCTCTATATACGCTGACGATGTACAACTATATTAAAGTTGTCCACTTGGGCTTATTGAACACTATATATTATGCCTCAACGACGACTTAGGGAGAATCTCGTGCTGGTCCCAATCTAATGGCCTCTTGATAAACCCGTCCAAATCCAAGTGCCTGATGAAAGAATAAGAATGCCGTATTCGAGTAGATCAGGTCAGCTAATTCATATACGTTACACATCCTTAACATCAGAACGTCAGTTCCTCATTAACAGCTTTCGTCCATGGAATCGCCTAACACGCAATATCAGAAAAATTCAAGATGCAAGAAGGGTAAAAAAAGAAGTTAAAATGTATTTTTTGTCTTAACTTATCTTAAATAATTCTCTAACAAGTAACAGGTAACAAGAGGAAGAAAAGGGAGAAAAAAAACAGTTTACAGTATAACTTATCGTATTAATTTTTTATCTCCTATTTTGTATTTTTCATGTAATTTAAATTTTTTTGTGCTTATCACAAACTTATAAGACATTATATCTTACTGCGTATAAGCAATGGATTATGAATAAATGAAATGAAATGAAATAAAGCTTCCTCTCCTAAGCCCCCCAAACAGTTAATTTTAGTCTAAGCTATTAAGTTTCCTAGTTTGTTTAAGTTGTATTAAGAAATTGCTTGTATTAAGCCAAATAAATCGGGGTCTTGCCACCGCCATATAGTTAGCAGCGCAAAATCACGGATTTCGATTTTTTTTGGTTCTACAATTAGGGAATAATTAGGGGAAATTAAGGAAACGGGTTTCAGAATTTAGGTAATAGTATTTAATTAGTTATTAACAATTTAAGTTTCGCGTATAGTTAGCAGCGCGTTGTCACAAAAATGGCTTTTTTTGGTGTGAATCGATCAGGGACCCTCCCCTTAAATTAAGGAAATCATTTTCGCAATTTAGGTAATCGTCGTTTAGTCAATAATTAACAAAATGTTAATAAATTGACAGCTTTATAAACAATTAAAATGTAACGTAACGTTCTCCAAATCTCTCCGAAAAGCACACAAAACTAGCCCATATACACAAAAATTATGTCCGAATTTATTTGAAGGATGACTTTTTAGATTGCAAACATTGATGAGATGAAAGAAAGTTCTAGGCTTGGATGATTTCCATAAAATCGTCCATCAAAAAGAAAATAATACGGCCTGTTGATGAATGATGGTCACAATAAGTAGGTAAGTAGGCGCACATGCATAAGCTAATTTCACTAAATCTATTCTTTACCTTGTAGAACGGTAGAATCCTTACCGACTCTCGCCGACAAGAAAATCGTTAGAAGTTAGCAGAAGAGAAGCTGAATGCAATTTGCATGTCAATTGCCTGGTCAATCCTGGTAAACTTAGATTTCAAGAAAGAACAACCGTAACAGCAGCAGTCGCAACAAGAGCCAGTTATAAGTAAACCGGTTGCATTAACTGCTGCATCAGTGTATCTTAAAGGAACAAACAACACTTCAGCAACCGGAAATCAGTCGGATTTCTCAGTATTTGGAAACTCATCCAATTCAAGGGCTATGTTTTCGGGAATCTCGTTAGCACCTACATCAATACCTGCCTTTACTGGCTTTGGATCAAATACATGCATCACGCTCTGTGCTCCTAAGCCACCTTCTGTGAATTAGTCGCCAAAAGAACAAACTGCCCTGGACAAAATATAGAAGGATCAAAGTACATCTCGTTTTCGATTGGAAGTCAATCGTTTCAGAGCAAGTCATTTAGAACGTCAAAACTTGCATCCTCATTTACTGCTGTAACGCTATCAATGGCGACAGAAATAGTTGACAAAGAAAACAAAAAGCCAGATTTGTTTATTCCTCTTTCAACCAAGGCTGAGTCATCATCAACTGCTGCCAGTTCACCTGAACCTCTTAGTTTTGGAATGCAGCTTTAACAGGAGCTTCAATGGCATTTTCTCTTGCAAGTTCAAGTCCAAGCAAGTTCAACAAAGACTACAGCGAGTAGTTCAGCTCCAATTACATTTGGTTCGGCCTTCAATAGTGGTTCTGATGCATTAAGCACTTCCACTTCTAAGGCATCGATGTTTATTGGCATAGCAAAGCAAACACCAACAGCCATCAAGTCTGAAGTTGCGACCGTCTTCTCTGGTGAACCAGAAAAATTAGAAAACTTAAAGCCGGGCGATACATGGGTATGTTTTTTCCAATGTTTCAATTGAAAGCAAAACAATTGTATTTCGGTAGTTTGCAGATTCACATTTAATTCCTTGAACCTGGTAACTCTAGGACTGCCAGCTACTCCCAGTTTCCGACACCATTAGTTTCCACCACTGAATCAAGAAGTAGTTCATCTGTTACAGCTGTCAAAACATCAACATCAGCTTCAATATCTGCAAACTATCAACGACTGAAAATGGTAAGACACTGATTACTCTAAATTCCTGTCAACTAACAGCATTTTTTTTAAACATTTAGTTGCATTTAAATAATGATAATGATGGGAATCTGTATAGTACCGCTTTCTTCACCTTTGACCCATCAGCAGAGACTAAATTGATTTAAGAAAGCACTGCCTTCAGTAAGGAATCATCTGGTTTTGTTGGCTTCAGCTTACAACTAATTCAATTACATTTGACATCCCGTCTGCTTCAATTACAACCGGACATGTAGCTTCATCCGTGCCGCCTGTGTTTGCTACTCCTTCAACAGCCGCTTCAATATTTGCAACAGCCACATCTAAGGAAATGAATTGGTTCTCCTACTAACAATAAACAAGTGGCTTCTGGAGGAAATATTAAAAAAAATGTTCTCTAAATCCAGCTTAGAAATATTGTAATTTTATTAAAGATAACAAACAACGTTTTTAAATGAAGCTAAATTCTCAATATAGAGCTCGAAATGAATTGTATAATAATTAATAAAGAATAAAGAAACAAATTTTGATCATTGGGTTTTCTATTTGAATAGATTATTTACTGTCAACAAAGAGCGATATACATAACATTAACAAAAATGTATTAAGGTTATTTATTATTAGGTTGGTGGCTGTGTTGTGATGGGTATAAATATTTTAGAAAGCGAAGAGCAGCAAAAAGTCACATGTGACTGGAGAAGTTTGGAACGACCTAACTTGTGACAGTAATGAAACTGGGGTTTGGTTCTTGGCAGCCTCGCCCTCGCGTAAACGAATGGATTCTTGCAATTCAATCTAGAATAATAGGGAAAATAGAGAAACTAAGTAACAAGATCTCTAGGGAACTTACCGGTGGTGGAACATTACTTTCCTTCTGCAGCTGTGAAATCAACTTTAGCTAAGAGATCTTCCATTTCCTCATAGCCGTTGGTTCTCGAAGCGACTCATTACAGTGATTGGAGTTTTTTTTTCTTTAAGATATTAATAATTTGAAATGTATATTATTTGCAAAACCCTGCAGAAGGTTGGAGCATTGTAAATATTAATGCAAAGGTCTGAAAAATCGAGATTTTTAATTTTTTTGAAACACGATTTTGTAAAGTGTGGAGGTTTTCTTTTAACCAATTACTGAAATTGGTTTATAGTAAGGCCCTTGACTTTAACTGGCTGTGATTTAGAAGTTAACATTTTGGTTGGTATTTACAACTAAACAAAAAATTAAATTTTCTGATTGTCTTGGTAGGATGGGCTAGAAGTGAATTTTTCCTATTTAAACGGCCAGGGTTAAATTGCTGTCTCCTAAGCGAATGCGGGTAAAATTAAAATGATCGATATGACCTAGTTCCCACATTAATTTTAAAAATGGTGCGTATAAACAGGTCTTATATTGTTATTTAGATTAAAGATACCTTTGAGCCATCAAGAGGGACTATCGTCGCTAATTCGTGCCAGTTATTCGCTTACGCAGACGACATTGATTTCATCGGCAGAAACTCACAAGCTGTACAAGACTTCTTAATCCAAATCCTATAGGCGGCACAAAACCTGGGGCTGCATATTAATGAAGTGAGTACCACATGGTGGCTAAGTTGGTGTTGGTCAACAGTTAGGGTAGAATGAATTCGAAGCTGTGCAATCCTTGAACTACCTTCGGGTGGCTGCTAAAATCCAACAGAACCTACTATAGTCTGTCCAGGCTATAGCAAAATAACTCCATGCAAAAAAATGCAACAACTTCTTTTATTGAAAGTTATTATTACACCTTACACGCAAAAATTGTTATAAAAAGAAATAAAAACAAAAAATGTTGTTTGAAATTAGTTTAACAGTTCTTTTTATTTAAAACGTGTGCATTTCGGTTCTCAACTGCGGAACCATCATCAGCGGCCGGCAATTAAACAATTACCCGGTAATTGGATCTTAAAAGGATAATTCCATGAAAAACCGGCTCTTAAAAGCAGAACGTATGAAATTTTGTTAGATTCCGTTCTTATGATTTTCGTAATAGGGAGTCCATACTTGTAAAGTGAACTCATAACATAACTCAAGGTGGGGCGAACGTAGCATATCTACAAGGAGAGTCACATACAGATCATTAAATTCATACAAATCATTAAATGGATCCAAGCACAGAGCTTGCATTATTCACAATAAAATGAAAGTGTTAAGTAAATTCTAAGTTCTTATAATTGAAAACGCGATAGAGTTTGCGCTGCAAAATAGTTAAGGGCACTTGCGATTCGTTTTATGGTCTGGAATTTTAAAGGGTTTTATATTAATAATATATTAATAAATTAAGAAAAAATGTTTTATTTCAAGCATATTACAGTCTGCACTTTCGTCTCTTATATAAATACTTGTTTTTTTCATTACTTATAGGAAACGCACATCGTGAATGCATACAACAGAGATCTCCATGCGCACTTAAAGTTATCATCGTTGGATACCTGCGTCCAGAAAAGAACTTTGATTCGCTAGAAGCGTTAGTGTCTCAAAAAAAAAAACGAGAAGTCGCACTCGACAAGCCTGATCACCAACATTTCCAAACTTCGAACTTTATAGAACCATATACATACCTCTACAACCAACGGCAATTAAAATATGTATGTGTGATTGATATCGCCATACATTTACTTAAACAAAACTTAATTTACTATCATATAATGGTATTTATATCGCTATTTAATTTGTATTATACACAAATCACCATAAATGTATACAATTTAGTTAACAATAAAAAAATTTGTGCAATTCGGGTATTCTTCTCTTCGTACTTCAGCAACGTTTTTCCGCTAAGATACAAATTTGTTCGTAAGGCTTTCTCGAGGCATTGAAAACTGTCCAGATGGGTGCTTTTTATCTGGGATACAATTTCTGAAAAACAAGCTTTAAGATACTGGTCACTTGAACAAAAAAGAAAAGAACTCACTTGTCAGGAAGCTTAACATCTCGCTAACTTTTTTCACATTCTTGTTCAACTTGTTCTCATAAAACACACACATAAGGTAAGCTAGAGTCGTATTCTGAAGTAAGCAATGTTGTCCTCCAGCTTCGAGGACATCCTTCTCCGTGGAATCTCCTTTTGACTTTGACTTGGGTAGGCGAGAACCTTCAGCTTGTTTGTAGGGGAAAGTGCCCAGGAAATTACTAACAAAACAAAACAGAATTGTAATCATTATTCGCATGCGAAAGCAGGAAAAATATCCAAATTCAAAACAAATGGTCTTGGGCAATGAGGCAAATAAATAATAATTAATAATATGAAAATCGTATACACTTGCTTCCGCATAATATAATATTTACCTTAGGGCACTACTATCCGGCGTGGACGTGGGCCTCAACCAACAAGCTTCTCCAGCCAGCTCGGTTCCTAGGTAGCTGCCACCAGTTTTGCACGTAAAGACGATCGATGTCCTCTTGCACTTGGATGCGCCAACTCAGTTTTGGTCTTCTCTTACTACACCATCTCACTTTGATGTAACCGAAGGTTTTCTTATATAATAAAACTACATAAAGATAAATCAACGCATTTACACAAACAATAAGGATCATGTTGGCTGAATGTAAGATTTGAGGACACAATTATTCTTAAACTGTCGATACAAATATTTTTTCCCTTTAAAAACCACAATAACCAAGATTTTTGATTGCTTCTCGGGGCTCCATACGTCAAAAAAAAAGAGTTGCATCGGCGATATCATGCAATAAAAAAGCATATTGCAATTCAACCAGCGGAAAATAAACTTGAATCAAACATTCATATCATTACCATTGTGCTAACCCGTATATTCAGATGATTACACTCCATAACAAATACACCAAAGAATAAAAAAAAAAAAACATTTAAAACCGCAAAATCATAAATCAAAACCAAAAATTATGATTTTCTGACAGAAAAGTCGTACCTACTTTAAAAAAAATCCAATTTGAACATATTCATTGAGTAAAATGTCACAAAGCGAGCAAAATTTCAGTCAATTCGAACTTTTGTGTATATCACTCGCTTTGTTACGTTATCCTTACACGACAAACAAAGCAATTGTAGAATCAGTATTGTGATAAACTTTAAACAGTACCGTATATTTGAACTTTTTCAAATTATCAAAGTCGGTTGTAAAGCGAGATTGTGTTTGTATGTATGTATATATGTACTTTCAAAATCCTTTTGTAAAAAAACGAATATAGAAAAATCACTCGGGCTGAGGGAAAGAAAAGAAACATTTGTTTGCTACTTAGTATTTCCAGATTCGAATTTCGACTGTATATATGATACTAAATTCCATGTGAGGTTTGACTTTTTCTGGAAGTTCTCTTCTAGATAACAAGAAAAACTGCCTCGTATTCTATATTAGAAGCCGATTTGCCATCATAGTATTTACAATCGGAACAAAAATGTTTGTCCATTATTATATACCACACTCTATTTATTCAATTATTTTTAAAGATATAAAACGATGAAAAAAACTTCTTATCAAGAAGAGTTGAAAGATACATGAATAGTTAAAATAGACCGAATAAAGTGTCAGCATTGTCAATACTAAATTTCATTCTATTACTTTTTATAGGGATGCTTTCAAAAAACCGTGCATCACTTTCTTAAGCGTTATTGAAATTTAAAATTTGAATTTCAATCACTGTTTCACTGTTTCACTGTTTCTTGTGCTATTCACTTTGAAAGTTGTGCTGACTACGGATTTTAAAAATTTAAAAAAAAATTAAAAGAACTACATAAATACAAAAAAAATTGTTAAAAGTGAAGTGCTTTAGTAAAAAAAACAGGTACAGGTACGTTTTATTTTGTATTTCGATTTTGTAGAAAATAAAAATATGTATGTATAACTAAATCTATAACTATGCAATGATGCCTAGTAGGTACCTTTTTACTTTTCATTTTGTGACGCTGCATAGGGTGGTGCTCCTGGCTAATTGTTCCCAAGTACTTGGAGGTCTCCCTCTAATAGGTCGTCCTATCGTCGAGCGTCGATGTTCTTTCGTTCTACATGGTCAAGTCATCTTAGCCGCAAAATACGTATTTTTTGGCTAGTCTTATCTTTTATTATACCTATTATTATCTTATTATATATATTATCTTATTATTAGTTGTTGTATCTTCTTCTCCATTCGTTATTTCACAAAAAGGGCTATAAATCGCAAGTGGTACTTTTCTATCGAATACAGGAGGGACATGTCCCGGTACAATCCATTCCTGCTGATGTTGAATTTGGCTGCGGATTGATATCTTGACACAACAAGATATCATTCACAGTAGACATGATATAAGACTTGTATCATGCTACAGATACTATATTTCCATAGATATTCACGCATAGCAAAATAAAATTACCAATTTTCATTTATGCTACATTTCTTGAGAAGGTTGCAAGATTGCACCTGGGCGTGTTGGAATCTATAGATTAACATTTATTTATTTCGATCCTCTTTTTGGTTGTATCTTGTGTGTAAATATTTTTTAGACTCACTGGCCGAAGTGAATGATCGTTTTATGTTGCATTGTTTCAGAAGTTTGAAAGGTTGCGTACATAAGACAACAGGCGGCTGCCTATGCGCGGCTTCCTATGCTTTTTTTTGGAAAGCTGCCCATAGCTTTCCCAAAAAAACACGGCTATTGTCATAGTTTAATTAATGGTTTTCTCCAGGATTAGGTCGATCGTAAATTTTCCATGTCTTAAACCGCTCTGATGAGGACCTACACAATCTTATAGTTATAGGCGATGGTTAAAGCCTCATTCCTTTATAGTTAATGCAAGGTAGTCGATTTTTTTGTGGATCGGGAAAATGGGTTTGCAGCTCTAAAGAATATGCCAGCTAGGCCATGAGCTTCGGTGGCTTTATTGATATAGCTTAGAGCTAGCTTCATGCTTCAATTTACAACACCGCGGATTGCGGAAGGTTACTTTGTATTGTATATATGTATTCCTGAATGTTGTAGCAGTTGCTCTGGATAAATGCTGGGTGTACCAATCGTGTCTCTATTTTTGGAGTGACATCTCCAAACATACCCGACCATTCATCGACGTTTGTTTCCATTAGCGAAAGATGAGCCTATTTCATTATATTACTTGAAAGGTAAGGCATTAGCCTCTTTATCAAAGTGCTTAGAATAGAGTCTTCTATAATTTTCTGGTAGGTTTGCATTTATGTTCTTTTTTATTAATTGCAAAATAACTGATTTGGTGAGATTTTTGGGCGAATGATTCATTATAATATAATCTGTTATTTTTGTTAAATTATACTGGAATTATGGCAATTCCAGGCTTTTCGTAATTTTTCATCTTATGTAGAGTTGATACCATCCCACACAAAGATATTGGGCCACCCAGACAATAAAGTTGGAAAGAGCTTAAAAGATTTTAGCTTTGTTCAATGGTTTTTTAAGATCAGAATAGCACAGAAAAGAATAGAACAGTTTAGAGCAGGCGGCCGATGACACCCGCAGGGTGGTGGTTGTGGGGCAAGTTTACTGCTTCCGAGGTGAATAGGTACATACCAGAGATTAAAATAAGTTTGTTCGAATATGCTCGAACATTGCCACTTTTTCCTTATGTTCGTTCATATTCGATCGTTCTGCTTGATGTATGTATGTATATATTCAGTATTATGGAAAAAATCCTTTTAATATATATATACTTATTATTATATTAAGAATACAATACAAAATTTGCAATTTGAGTTTAGCATTGTTGGTTCTAAGCTTTATTTATTTATTTTGTTATAGTTAGTTAATAGAACATGAACTCATTAATCAACAAATGATCAGGACCTATCCACGAAAAGTACACTTATAAATACGCATTTAAGGTTCAAAATATATTAACTCGCGAAAGGGTTGAATTGGTTTCAGTTTTTATTTGCGATTGTTATTTCGCATTGAATTATTTTCAAATAACTTTCATGTATTTTTAATCATTTTTTTTTATCAAAATTTTGAAAATGGGTGTGTTTTTTTTTTAATTTAAGTGTATTATGTGCTTAAGTTTGCGTTCTTGATTTTTTTTTATTTTAAAATATGTTGAAAAAAAACGTTTTCTTTTAACCGTGTCGACGATTAAAAAAATCATACTTTTTCACATTTTTAGGTATGTATGTTATGTATACATACATAAATTAATTTATAGGCCAAGGCCTAGTGACTTATACTCTCAACCATTCATGTGTGTGTGTTGTTAACCTGCAAGCATGGAAGGAACCTCCAATTTACCGGTGAGTTTGAACGGCTACATGAGATGCACTTTTTAGAGACAAATTTTTGCTATTTGAGATTTTGTCAGTTCCTCGCAAGAGGCCGTACTTCAAAAATGAAGGTGGCTATGAGCAGGATTCGAACCCAGGCTCATTCGCTTAGCAGTCCGACACACTACCACTAAGTCACGGGGCACTACATACATATAAAAAGATGCAATTTTGCAACATGTGTTCGTTAATATCTACGACAAGTGAGTTTATGCATACATAAGATAAGGTATATAATGTATTTTGGCGCCATAAAGTTGAACTGGTTTCTATATACTTGCAATTGTATTGGAAATATTTCAGAATGGTACCTATGGTTTGTTTGGTATATACATGGAAGGGATAATTAATTTCTATATACTTGCAATTGTACTGGAAAGATTACAGAATGGTATGGTTTCTTTGGTTTGACAGCGTTTAGGAATAAAATGTTTCAAAAATATATAGATACAAATACATTACATACATACCTTCCACAAAATGTTTAATCTTAAAAGTTTATTTAAGTACCACTTTTAATTAAGATTTCCTTTTTACTTGCGATTATAGGAACTATAAGGCAAGTTATGTACTCGTAAAAAAAATCTAACAATCAGATCAGACATGACATTACGATGATAGGGAAGTCAAAAAAAGTAGGTCTGTTGGCCCGATTTACTTCAAAATTGGTATACAGTATTATTGTATTATTATGGCGTTACCTCCCGGTTTTTCCAAATCCGACTTTCTCCTAAACTAATTGACGGATTTTTGATGACATTTTCAAAATATGTAGTTTTTTATGATTCAAATAATATTGCATATTAATTTTTTTTTAAATGAATCAAAGTTTTTTTTAAATTTTTTTCCATATATGATCTGATCATATTGGAAAATCCAAACTACCTGTCTGTTGAACAGACAACAGTTGTAGAATGCTTAATTTATTTTGCAATTTGCATAATGATGTTTTTTTTATATAAATCCTAGAGCAGGTACATATTTATGTATGTACAAATTCATAATATATATTACAACATATATTTTCCAATTGTACCCTTTTTCACTAATAAGCTACAAGATACTTAAAACCTAACAGTAATAGAAAATCCAGGCGATAAAGGAACAAAATTATTGATGAAAAACCTGGGACAGGTCGAAAGTTTTGCAGTTTTTTTCCTCTTTTTGCAGAGGTCCTTTGGGGTCCAAAACTTGAGAAAATGTTAGTTAACCTTTTCTGAACATTATCCCAAAGGTTAAGACATTTCACCATCTAAAACCACTGGACTATAAGGCGTACGCGCCATGCTGAACAAAGGAATTGAATATAATAACAGTACAGTGGCTTAGCCACTGTGGCTAAGTTTGAACATTCGGTCGTGAGCATTTTGTTCACGAAAGCCTTACTAGTTTTGGTTAGATTGAAAATATACTCGTTTGATACGTTTCAAATGTATGCTGACTCACGAGTATCAGTCATGAACAGAGAAACTCGTGAACATTTTCGTTTTGTTTTCTGTTTGTTCGAACTCGCTTTTTCAAGCGAATACTCGATGTCCGTGAACAATAATCGACTCATTTTGATCTCTGGTACATACATATATGTATGTAAGAAAAAGTACGTACGACAAAGTCGTGTCCATTTTTGTTTCGTCTATTCCGAAGATTAATTATGAACGTAGAGGTTCTTAACAAAGGTTTATATTAGTAGAATAAAGTAATTTTTGTTTTTGATAATGTACATATGATTAATGTTAATGTTTTTAATCTATTTTTATGATTAATTATCGTTGGAAAAACGTTAATTTTTGTTTGAATTATATCAGATTGATTACACATTCAACTTGCTAATAAATTAAATTTTCTTGTACTTAAACCAGTTTTTAAGTCGAAGCTTTATAAGAGCCATTAGTCAGAAAAAATATGATTTGATGTTTTTTACAGAAATATCCTGAAAAAATGACAGGCCGAAAACCAACAATTGATAACCAAGAAATATTAAGAGTTATCTCAAAATACGTACATCACTTCGCGAAAGGTGAACACCCACCCTTTATTTCAGACGTATGGAAGCAAATGAGCAAGGATTTTGGGGGAAAATTGAAACCTAGGACTTGTTACAATTATGTACGCGAAGACAGAAATGGGCATCTTTCTAAAACTTTAAAGGAAAACGGTTTTAATTTACCTGAACGTACACAAATTCAACTGTTGGATCATATAGATTCATCAGGGACCGCAACTGTAGACAATACTTCTGATTCTTCATATATTGATGAGGAAAATGGACAAGACAATTTAGAAATATTTCATCTTTCGCTGACCCCAGAGGAATGGCAGGAAATCAAACCTGAACAGCAAACAAAAAACAAATTGAGGAAATACGCTTGGGCAAATGTTATATCCGATGCCATTAGAAGGCGATATAATTTCCCCTGTGCATTTAATTATAAATATTCCCGAATAAATGCAAAATCATACGGATGTGATTATTTAAAATTTTACGGCACATGCTCTAGTCTAAGATGTGGAAATAATATATCTGGTTTCGCCAAGAAAGAGCCACAGCAAGGAGAACATTTGCAATTGCTTATTAAAACTGTTGATACTAGAAAAAGTATCTATCATGAAAGAGTATATAACAATATCAGAGGAGAAGAAAGAAAAAAAATTGGAGCAGAATTATCGGACGTAAGCGTTGAAAAGTATGTCTCAAAACTAGTTAAAAACAAAATGCAGTTTGGACAAGATCTACCGACCGACATACGACCCAACTACATATATAGGCAAGCCAAAATGGAATCGGCAAAGATTCAGCAAGGTATTAAACCAAGCGAAAAAAACAACTGCATAGCTACGATCCAAAAAATGTCTACAGATCCCCAGTATGATGGTGCCATTCGAGAGCTGGGTTCGATTAATTTTTATGTTATTTATTTTACAAATAACCAGGTTCACCTATATAAAGAGTATCTACGAACTATGGACGACAAAGCAGAAATATGCATAGATGCGACTGGTAAATTTATAAAAAGGTTCGAAATATTTGAAGGCAAGAGGACCGGTCACATTTTTTTGTATACAGCCACAATAAATGCTGACCATAAAACTGTGCCGGTAAGTCAAATGATAACAGAGAGCCATGATAATGGACTTGTGTCATTTTGGCTTGACAGATGGCTACGATCGGGTATTAAAGCTCCACCACAAGCAATAAGCGATTACGGTCGAGCCATACTATTAGCAATGTGCCGTTCTTTTAATAATATGTCCCTTAAAACATATATTGATTCATGTTTTAAATGGGCGAATACCAATAGAATCGAAAGGATGAACTTACGGCCTGCCAAAACATTAATTCGAGTTGATGTTGCACATGTCATGGGGTTAGTTGCACGTTGGGATTGTCTTAAAAGAACAAACCACCAGGATGTAAAGAGATTTTTTCTTCGAACGATTGCCCTTATGGTAGACTCGCAAGAAATTCAAGAATTTGAATATGTTTTTATTTTAACATGTGCAGTTGCCTTACACCCGTATGAAAATGTTTACTTAAAGGCCTTTGGCGAATGCATAAGCGTCAAAGACGCAAGGAATCAACTGACGACTTTAATGGTTACGAGAGAAGCGATGATTGTTGAAATTGAGGAAAAAGTAAGGTCGTATGACCAACGTGCTGAGGACACACCAGACCCCGTGAACTTGGACTCGGATGATTGCACTACATTGACACACAAATATATTAAAGAGCAAATTGCTAAGGTGCAGCCTAAAGAAGAATCAAAATTAATAGGTGATGTAAATGCTTACTTTTTGCCAGAGTTTATAAAAAATTTAGAGAGACTTGCAAAAGAGTTTCCTCTCTGGACTGCTGCTGCCATACCTTGCACCAAGAAGCACGCTTCAACTGCTTACCAAGAAGGATATTTTGGAAGTTTAAAAAAAGCGCTTAAATCTACTATTCAATTACCAACCACCGCTAATCGGTTTCTACATGAACACTTGAGTGGAATACAAACTGGATCAATTATATTGGCATCTAGTTTGAAGCATATAAATCACCTTCATAGAAAGCTTCCACCATCTTCACCAGACAATAGTCCTTTAAATCTATCAAGAAAAATAAATGAGACGTATCCCGGAGAGCATCGCTTGAATTTTAAAGATGATTCTGATTTATTTGTGCATGAGGAATGGGGAGGTCTTTCAAAAAAAAGCAAATTGTTGTCACTTTCTAAGGAAAATAGCATTGAAAGTGAATGGTTTCTAGAACCAAACCTGTGTGATCTGAGTGATGTCAATGATACAGCTTCTAAACACTTAAAAGTAGATGCCGATGAAAATGAAGTCTCATTTTATAATGAATTTAAAGAATTACCCCATACAAGCAGTCCTCACAAAAAAAGTATAAGCAATATAAATTTAATCAAAGAATTAATTAAAGAGAAGGAACAACAAGAAAAAAAAAGTAAAAAAGCAAATTATAAATCAAAAGGTTACTATTTCGAGAAAATTTTAAATATAAATGAAGCAACAGACTACAACAAAAAACCTTCACGTCTTCTTGTTAATGGCTGTATTTCACCTCCAATAAAATCAGACGGATTTTTCTATAAGGTCGTCAACACCTGTGGTTTTGATGCTATCATCCACTTAATTTATATGAGTGCGCTACATTACCCAAAATACTATAAATTCATAGAATTGTCTTCAAATAGTATTTTAAAATTTGTCGATAACGTTATCAAAAAGGGCCCAAATACAACAATGTATAAAAAAAGGCTAGAGCTTTTAAAACCACATTATGCAATAAATAAACAAACTGTAACAAGTCTGCATCCCTATCTTTTAGATGCAACAGACTCTATAGGAGGTTTATTAAAAAAATTCTTTTCCACGGCACCGAGTCTTTCGAGAACCAAACGATGCAGCAGTCCTAATTGCGGTGTTGTTGAAGTTAACACAGAAGAAGAGCTTGTTGGGGTTAACCATTTGTCTTTTGGAAATGGGTTTGAAGGTTTCAAGAATTTGCAAAATTCAATTGCTTTTCAATCGAAAAATAGAGTCAAATGCCAAATTTCTAATTGCTCCGGAACTGTAGTTGAAAAAACCCATCTCAACGAACATGTTTGGGTTGAACTGGACGTAAGGCCCAATCTGGAGTTCAACTTCAGCCTTCAGTGCACGTTGGACGATTTTCCCAGCACTTTAATATTTGAGCAACAGTATCGGTATGTTTTTCTATGTTCTTTTTGCTTTAATTAAGTTGTATTTCCCATAAAGATTGACTGGAGTTATTGCTAAGGATAAACTAAGCGCGGCGGACCATTTTATCGCTTACTTTAAGAAGTCTACAGAACTAGGGGACACATGGTTGCTTTGTGATGATTTGAAGGATGAGCTGTGTGTATGTCACAGCAGTGTGGTTTTAATACCAATGGCAGCTTTGTATATTTTGGAATAGACTTGGGGTCGGTAGGTAAGAATATTATTACGAAAAAACAGTTTCCACTTTTATTTTCATGTTCCCATTATTTTACATTTTACGAAATGATTTTTATTTAAACTAAAATCTATTAAAAAAACAATTGAATTTTCCTCACAGAAATCGTGCATTTACCACGAAAAAAACTACCTATGTAGCATATCAAACAAACCCCCAGCCATAAATTATTTCACATTCAAGCCTCTCGTACAGAAACCTTACATTTTCCGGGATATCAACTAGACTTTTCAAACCAGCAACCCGTCCTTCTATCTACCAAAATGTATCGAAATTCGTTAAGCCGTTCAGACGTAATTTGTGGGACATACATATAAAGGACAAATGAACTTGATTGGAGCACATAATATCAATCCTACAAAAATTATCAACCCGCCAAGTGAGTAAAATTCAAAACAATAATATATTGTAATGTTGATTGGAACTTTTGTTCTTAGCATACAAAATAAAATGCAGTAAAATTAAATTCCAACAGAAAACATATAAACAAAATATTCAAATTTCTCCCACAGAAATCGTGCATTTCTTTACGGAAAAAAATGCAAGAACAATAGAAAAGAACAATAGAAGAGTGAATCCTGTTTCTTATCCATCAACCAAACTTTACAAATTCGAAAAGATTCCACCGGAGAACGTAACAATTAATATTATTTATTTTATAAAGCTTTATTTTTTTAAATATCTTATCATTCTCATTTCATGTGACAACAATAAATTGATGAAACCATGAGTCGCGAAAAACTAAATTATGGAAAAAAACAATATAAACAAATATGGTGAGTTTTATTTCAAGTTTTAGATGTGAAGTTATATTTATTGAACAAAGAAAGCATAACAAATATCGAAAAAAAACAAAGTTTTTAAAATCTTGGCGCAAAATTTTAAACATTTATAACCTACTCTAAATTCATTTTAAAATAGGAGTTGAATCTAAAAATAAAATATATAAGAGCCGGCTCTATGTTAATTTTAATCGGCATAAAGTACTCTTTAACCTTAAACAACTTGTCTAATCTTAAAACGAGCAAACTACTTTTTATCTTTGTAAAGTATATTTTAACCATGATACACAGAAATATAAGGTATGCTGGCATGATTCATACAAATGGCAGATTTAAATCAAAGATTTATATTTTTTATATGATTATTAGAATAAACATACCTACAAAAACAATAAAAAACGGCAGATTAATAAATTTATTTATTTTCCCTAACAACACAAACCAGATGATAGTGACCTCCTCACACGCAGTCAGAATACCTTATATTTTTTTAAATTATATATAGCCGTGTTGGGGTCGCTTCCCGTAACGTTAAATTTTTTGACGTCTTCACGTTTAATTTGATTCTAGATGTATGAAAAAATTAAAACAAGCATCAAAAACTTGTCAATGCATTATGATAAAGTTTTTTTTATCATTTCACAACTTCACAGATCCGGAATCGACCCCTGGAAAAATGTGTTTACATTACGTTACATAACCACACACCACACTATATTTCAAGGTTATTAACTTGTTTGAAATTAAGAAAATGTTTACAAAAGACTCGTATCTAAAGAAGTTCTTTAATTAGAGTTGGTTCTTTTGCTAAAATGAATGCTGTTTAAAATTTTGCGCCCTTATTATGAGCTTATACTATATTCCCACCGACAAGATTTAGTCAAATGATTTAAAAATTATGAGAAGGCGGTATCACCGAACTGTTATGTTTCAGTTTGAAATTTATTTCAACCTAAAAATTAAAAGAATTGAAAATGTATAGTTTAATCACATAATTTGGGTAAATTAATTTGATTTATCTAAATCACGACGGTGGAAACATGGTATTATTTAAAATTGTGTTAAATAAGTTGAAATCAAACATCTTCTTATAGCTGGGTGCAATAGGCCTTTTGGGGAAACCGAACACCTTGAAAAAAAATCGGTTAACGCGCCAAATGCATACCTCATGGGTGGTGTGGAAATTGCATTTTGTATCGACAAATTTGAAGAAAATCTTCCCACACACAAACAACCTGCAAGCTTTTTAAATTAAAAAAATGTACATGAACAATAAATATACAATTGCAAACACAGGTTCTTTTTTTAGTTTCTTTTTATTTTTATAGGTATATGATTTGCGTTTAACATCAGGGGCCTTATTCTTGAATACGAGTCGAGTAAGTTTTCATGTGAGATCGACAAATTGGTATTCTCGAACACGACTCACTAATAATCGGTATTCTCCAACTCCAATGTCGAACGTTAAATGACACTCGAATGATACATACCTATTCCTGAACTCGAAAGAGACGCTTTTTTCTGTGAGAAATTATTCATGTTTAAAAAGTGTTCAAGAGCAGCAGTGATGGATGCAAAAATGCAGGTAAAAATAAAAAAAAGACTAAGCTGTAATTTTCCAATTCTTATGAAATGAAGTGTTTGAAACAAAATTTAAATATTTTTTGGTGGTAGGTATTTGGCATAAACGACGATCTGGCGTTTGTTTTAAATGTGTGCTCCATTACTCGCAAAAATATACAAAAATTGTTTTATAAAACATCTCTGTCCTTATCATATTAATATTGTTTTGCACTTTTAGGATTTCAACTGATTAATTTACTATCAAATTACATTTAACGATTAGTTCTCAAATCAAAGACTTTTTTTGTGAAACTTCAAGTCAACATTTAGTGAGGTTAGCTACAATTCAAAGGGTGTGTTCATTTTCATAGTCATGTCATGTTTTTGGCTCTCACTAGAGTTGTGAAATACCGATTCTTACTCGACTCGACTGTGAGCTCTCGAGTGACATCTCACTCGACTCGTATTCAGGAATAGGCCCCCAGCCTTTATTTGTTTGATTGAACTATTTTAGTTCGGGAATGGACAAATTCACCTCCAACTATGGGGCCAGCACACAGTACACCTGATACTATTCAAACCAGACTGAAATCGGTTTTCTGGACATTGAAAGGGATATGTGGGGTATAAATTGGAGAGAAATTGTGATATGTTAAACAAACTTTTAAGTGGTTTCTGGATGAACGAAGAGGAAAACTAAACACACACAAATTTGTACGATTATTGGTCATTAAGAAGAAGATTAAAAAAGGAGATTGACTACTACGAAGCAACTATAAAAGAATTACCGTTTTAAACAGCGAGAATAAAAGTTCTTAACAAGACGTTATTAAAACTGAAAAATCTATGGTAAACCAAAGGATCCAGCTTGGTGTCTTTTGTGATTTTTGTATGCTAGATTTATAAATAAATACCAAAGACTACATTTAAATTAATAGTATGCATGAAGTTAAACTTACATTTTTAGAAGTCGAGATGTAGTCCAATATTGAGTTTATTAATTTCTCCGAATGATTGCGGGTAAAGCACTTTTGATGTATGTAAGGAGGTGTTTGTAGCTTACCATCATCTCTGCATAGTAGTTCTAGTGGAAAAACATATCATGCCGCAAGAGCGCTTTAAAACCCCATTCGCCCTTTTTCCCACTCTCCAGATCAAGGACCTTTTGGAAAGATGCCAGAGCTGCTTTCGGTTCATCTTCTTTTAAAGCTTCACTGTTGTGTTAATGATTCTCGAGATCCACATCTATCGCTATCCTCCGAGTATTCCTGGGAACAGTAAAAAAAATTATTTCTTCTCTTTACTTTTGATTAATATTTACTAATCCATAATCTTCATCATCTTCACACATAAAATCATCATCGTTGTCAGACATATTACTGATATTATTTTCAGTTCATAAATTACTTTACTATTTTTGAAGAAAATTAACTTTTTGCTTTGTGAAAAAACCGCTTCGGCAAGTTAGTTGTAGTTCAGCATTTAATAAGTAGAAGGTGAATATTATTTAAAGACAAATACATATTTACATCTATTTTAATCAAAATGTATGTAATTTGTTTTTAATTTCCAGATTTGATCTCAGTATCAGGTTTTTCTTGTAAAAACGAACATGAAACGAGATTGGTTTTTTTTTGAGTTTTGTGAGTACCTTTTGACAATCTAAACGGAATTGTAAAGAAACAGAAAACAAGTTATAGGTACAAAAAAATTGGTCTCGTAGACAATTTTATTAAAATGTATCAATATGAACATTGAAGCAAATTGTTTAACGAATATTGTGTAGTGACAATTTTGTTATTTTGTAAAAAGGACACGTTTTCACTTCGGCCAATTTGCTTGAAAAACTCACGAAATATCACCATCGGAATATTTATTTGTACAGTGATAAGTACATTTTATGATATATTAAGGCTAGGCATAATGCAAACATCGCAAGTGCTACAAGTCAAAGAAACAACAAAAAATATACTCAGATCTTTGTGTAGGATGGATAGGCTGTTCCAGCTGCACCAGTTGTTGGTGGAATCAATTGTTGAAATGAGCGAATAAATTGTAGTCCAAATGTTATTTTGTATTCCTGTTAATAGACGGGTTTAATAATCGAAATCGAATTTCATTTAACCATAAGTCTTACCAAGAGGTATGAGTAAACTCAAAGACATTCAAAAGATGAAACTGAAGCTCTTTCCAAATTGGATGCTGCTGGCAACGAAGTAGACCAAATTCAGAAAACTCAAAGAGAGCGCAAATCCATTATTGATCAACCATGGAACTAGCATCATATGACGTTCCTATAGGCGGAAATAATTTATTAAGCAGTTTTATCAAGTGAATCTCCAAAGATGCATTTCAGTATAAAATTGAAGAAACAACTAGCTTATATATTCAGATAAGGTTTTTCCCTTTTCTTAGCTTATTTATAAAAATAAAAATATATAAGACGTACCTGGATGTTACCGGCAACCAGTAGAACCGATGATTCACCACACAAATAGTCAAAGTAATAGCAAAAAGAACGATCACAACTGTAATTTAATATCATTGTTTAATGCTTAATTAGGAAAGCACAGAGAAAAATTGCAAAACAGCATTGTTTTTACTTACCACTTCTAACGGTGTCTGGGTCAAGTTTTTCAGAAGCCAAACGTGCTTCCTCGGAGATGACTTTGACTATTTCATCTATATGCGACAAGCCCAAGGCAAGGAGGACGACATTTAACGAGGATAAGATGCCACAGACCCAGGCAACTACAGGCTGTATTGAGTCGAAGGCAAAAAAGACGCTCCACAGTAAACATACAAATTTTTTTTTACAAATATTTACTAAGTGCACAATTTGGTATTTTTATTATTTAATATTAATGTTGTTTTTGTATGCTTTTTTTCACTTTTTAATTTACACAAAACTAAAACTTTCAAATCAAGAAAAAAATTAAAATGAAATGTAACCTTCAGTGACATTTGCGAAAATTTAGGCGGATTCGGACAAAAACATTTACATGTACGCTCTGTGCAAGGTAAATGCAAGCTCTATGTAAGGTACACAGAGTTTTGCATGTGATAATTTACAAGCGCATTGAAATATCGTAACGTAAAATGGTAATGAACAAATCTAAATTTCTGGTTTGCCTAAAACAAATTGTTAACAAATTTTCCACATTTTCTCAAATGGCGAAACTTGTTTCCTTAATTTGAAAATGACATAAAGGAATTAAGGAAACAGGTTTGCAAATTTAGGTAATAGTAGAAAAAAAGATATTAGCAATTTTTTAAATGAAAATGAGCTATTGAACATTTAAGCTGAATTAAATTGCTTATAACTTTTTTTCTACAATTACCTAAATGGCGAAACTTGTTTCCTTAATTTGAAAATGACATAAAAGAATTAAGGAAACAGGTTTGCAAATTTAGGTAATAGTAGAAAAAAAGATATTAGCAATTTTTTAAATGAAAATGAGTTATTGAACATTTAAGCTGAATTAAATTGCTTATAACTTTTTTTCTACAATTACCTAAATGGCGAAACTTGTTTCCTTAATTTGAAAATGACATAAAGAAATTAAGGAAACAGGTTTGACAATTTAGGTAATAGTAGAAAAAAAGATATTAGCAATTTTTTAAATGAAAATGAGTTATTGAACATTTAAGCTGAATTAAATTGTTTATAACTTTTTTTCTACAATTACCTAAATGGCGAAACTTGTTTCCTTAATTTGAAAATGACATAAAGGAATTAAGGAAACAGGTTTGACAATTTAGGTAATAGTAGAAAAAAAGATATTAGCAATTTTTTAAATGAAAATGAGTTATTGAACATTTAAGCTGAATTAAATTGCTTATAACTTTTTTTCTACAATTACCTAAATGGCGAAACTTGTTTCCTTAATTTGAAAATGACATAAAGGAATTAAGGAAACAGGTTTGACAATTTAGGTAATAGTAGAAAAAAAGATATTAGCAATTTTTTAAATGAAAATGAGTTATTGAACATTTAAGCTGAATTAAATTGTTTATAACTTTTTTTCTACAATTACCTAAATGGCGAAACTTGTTTCCTTAATTTGAAAATGACATAAAGGAATTAAGGAAACAGGTTTGCAAATTTAGGTAATAGTAGAAAAAAAGATATTAGCAATTTTTTAAATGAAAATGAGTTATTGAACATTTAAGCTGAATTAAATTGTTTATAACTTTTTTACTACAATTACCTAAATGGCGAAACTTGTTTCCTTAATTTGAAAATGACATAAAGGAATTAAGGAAACAGGTTTGACAATTTAGGTAATGGTAGAAAAAAAGATATAAGCATTTTTTTAAATGAAAATGAGTTATTTAACATTTAAGATGAATTAAATTGTTTATAACTTTTTTACTACAATTACCTAAATGGCGAAACTTGTTTCCTTAATTTGAAAATGACATAAAGGAATTAAGGAAACAGGTTTGACAATTTAGGTAATAGTAGAAAAAAAGATATTAGCAATTTTTTAAATGAAAATGAGTTATTTAACATTTAAGATGAATTAAATTGTTTATAACTTTTTTTCTACAATTACCTAAATGGCGAAACTTGTTTCCTTAATTTGAAAATGACATAAAGGAATTAAGGAAACAGGTTTGCAAATTTAGGTAATAGTAGAAAAAAAGATATTAGCAATTTTTTAAATGAAAATGAGTTATTTAACATTTAAGATGAATTAAATTGTTTATAACTTTTTTTCTACAATTACCTAAATGGCGAAACTTGTTTCCTTAATTTGAAAATGACATAAAGGAATTAAGGAAACAGGTTTGACAATTTAGGTAATAGTAGAAAAAAAGATATTAGCAATTTTTTAAATGAAAATGAGTTATTGAACATTTAAGCTGAATTAAATTGCTTATAACTTTTTTTATACAATTACCTAAATGGCGAAACTTGTTTCCTTAATTTGAAAATGACATAAAGGAATTAAGGAAACAGGTTTGATAATTTAGGTAATGGTAGAAAAAAAGATATTAGCAATTTTTTAAATGAAAATGAGTTATTGAACATTTAAGCTGAATTAAATTGCTTATAACTTTTTTTCTACAATTACCTAAATGGCGAAACTTGTTTCCTTAATTTGAAAATGACATAAAGGAATTAAGGAAACAGGTTTGACAATTTAGGTAATAGTAGAAAAAAAGATATTAGCAATTTTTTAAATGAAAATGAGTTATTGAACATTTAAGCTGAATTAAATTGTTTATAACTTTTTTTCTACAATTACCTAAATGGCGAAACTTGTTTCCTTAATTTGAAAATGACATAAATGAATTAAGGAAACAGGTTTGACAATTTAGGTAATAGTAGAAAAAAAGATATTAGCAATTTTTTAAATGAAAATGAGTTATTGAACATTTAAGCTGAATTAAATTGTTTATAACTTTTTTTCTACAATTACCTAAATGGCGAAACTTGTTTCCTTAATTTGAAAATGACATAAAGGAATTAAGGAAACAGGTTTGACAATTTAGGTAATAGTAGAAAAAAAGATATTAGCAATTTTTTAAATGAAAATGAGTTATTGAACATTTAAGCTGAATTAAATTGTTTATAACTTTTTTTCTACAATTACCTAAATGGCGAAACTTGTTTCCTTAATTTGAAAATGACATAAAGGAATTAAGGAAACAGGTTTGCAAATTTAGGTAATAGTAGAAAAAAAGATATTAGCAATTTTTTAAATGAAAATGAGTTATTGAACATTTAAGCTGAATTAAATTGTTTATAACTTTTTTACTACAATTACCTAAATGACGAAATTTGTTTCCTTAATTTGAAAATGACATAAAGGAATTAAGGAAACAGGTTTGCAAATTTAAGTAATAGTAGAAAAAAAGATATTAGCAATTTTTTAAATGAAAATGAGTTATTTAACATTTAAGATGAATTAAATTGTTTATAACTTTTTTTCTACAATTACCTAAATGGCGAAACTTGTTTCCTTAATTTGAAAATGACATAAAGGAATTAAGGAAACAGGTTTGACAATTTAGGTAATAGTAGAAAAAAAGATATTAGCAATTTTTTAAATGAAAATGAGTTATTGAACATTTAAGCTGAATTAAATTGTTTATAACTTTTTTTCTACAATTACCTTAATGGCGAAACTTGTTTCCTTAATTTGAAAATGACATAAAGGAATTAAGGAAACAGGTTTGCAAATTTAGGTAATAGTAGAAAAAAAGATATTAGCAATTTTTTAAATGAAAATGAGTTATTGAAAATTTAAGCTGAATTAAATTGCTTATAACTTTTTTACTACAATTACCTAAATGGCGAAACTTGTTTCCTTAATTTGAAAATGACATAAAGGAATTAAGGAAACAGGTTTGACAATTTAGGTAATGGTAGAAAAAAAGATATTAGCATTTTTTTAAATGAAAATGAGTTATTTAACATTTAAGATGAATTAAATTGTTTATAACTTTTTTACTACAATTACCTAAATGGCGAAACTTGTTTCCTTAATTTGAAAATGACATAAAGGAATTAAAGAAATAGGTTTGCAAATTTAGGTAATAGTAGAAAAAAAGATATTAGCAATTTTTTAAATGAAAATGAGTTATTGAACATTTAAGCTGAATTAAATTGTTTATAACTTTTTTTCTACAATTACCTAAATGGCGAAACTTGTTTCCTTAATTTGAAAATGACATAAATGAATTAAGGAAACAGGTTTGACAATTTAGGTAATAGTAGAAAAAAAGATATTAGCAATTTTTTAAATGAAAATGAGTTATTGAACATTTAAGCTGAATTAAATTGTTTATAACTTTTTTTCTACAATTACCTAAATGGCGAAACTTGTTTCCTTAATTTGAAAATGACATAAAGGAATTAAGGAAACAGGTTTGACAATTTAGGTAATAGTAGAAAAAAAGATATTAGCAATTTTTTAAATGAAAATGAGTTATTGAACATTTAAGCTGAATTAAATTGTTTATAACTTTTTTTCTACAATTACCTAAATGGCGAAACTTGTTTCCTTAATTTGAAAATGACATAAAGGAATTAAGGAAACAGGTTTGCAAATTTAGGTAATAGTAGAAAAAAAGATATTAGCAATTTTTTAAATGAAAATGAGTTATTGAACATTTAAGCTGAATTAAATTGTTTATAACTTTTTTACTACAATTACCTAAATGGCGAAACTTGTTTCCTTAATTTGAAAATGACATAAAGGAATTAAGGAAACAGGTTTGCAAATTTAGGTAATAGTAGAAAAAAAGATATTAGCAATTTTTTTAAATGAAAATGAGTTATTTAACATTTAAGATGAATTAAATTGTTTATAACTTTTTTTCTACAATTACCTAAATGGCGAAACTTGTTTCCTTAATTTGAAAATGACATAAAGGAATTAAGGAAACAGGTTTGACAATTTAGGTAATAGTAGAAAAAAAGATATTAGCAATTTTTTAAATGAAAATGAGTTATTGAACATTTAAGCTGAATTAAATTGCTTATAACTTTTTTTCTACAATTACCTAAATGGCGAAACTTGTTTCCTTAATTTGAAAATGACATAAAGGAATTAAGGAAACAGGTTTGATAATTTAGGTAATGGTAGAAAAAAAGATATTAGCAATTTTTTAAATGAAAATGAGTTATTGAACATTTAAGCTGAATTAAATTGCTTATAACTTTTTTTCTACAATTACCTAAATGGCGAAACTTGTTTCCTTAATTTGAAAATGACATAAAGGAATTAAGGAAACAGGTTTGACAATTTAGGTAATAGTAGAAAAAAAGATATTAGCAATTTTTTAAATGAAAATGAGTTATTGAACATTTAAGCTGAATTAAATTGTTTATAACTTTTTTTCTACAATTACCTAAATGGCGAAACTTGTTTCCTTAATTTGAAAATGACATAAAGGAATTAAGGAAACAGGTTTGACAATTTAGGTAATGGTAGAAAAAAAGATATTAGCAATTTTTTAAATGAAAATGATTTATTTAACATTTAAGATGAATTAAATTGCTTATAACTTTTTTTCTACAATTACCTAAATAGCGAAACTTGTTCCTTAATTTGAAAATAATATAAAGAAATAAAGGAACAATTTGGTGAAGTATAGTTTGTTGATTTGTATGAATTTATATCAGAATAAACAATTTACTAACTATAAAACGCAGTAAATTACCATATTACGTTACGTATTTCAGTTCGCTCGTAAAATATCACATGCAAAACTCTGTGTACCTTACATAGAGCTTGCATTTACCTTGCACAGAGCGTACATGTAAATGTTTTAGTCCGAATCTGCTTAAATTTTGGCAAATGTCACTGAAGTATAAAATGTAACGTGGTCGTGTGGTCGATTTCGATTAGAGTTTCAATTTTCAAGCTTTCAAGTTCACTTTTTAAAATATGTATTCATATTGGTTATTGGTGTTTGATTTTGATCATAGAGTTTAAATATTATTATTATTATACTCTATGGTTTTGGTGTAAAATAGTAAAAACTTTAGGCAAAACCAAAGCTAAAGGGAGATTGTGTTTAGCCATGAAATAGAAAAGACCAGCAATAAGATCACTACGACGCTGCCAGCTGCCGACATTTGGTTTGTATTTCACTTCGTTTTTCAAAATCAAATAAGTTTCTAAAGTTCAGTTCATTTTAGGTTTATGCTCAACATCATAAAAAACATTCTGTGATGTAATTTGATTTTGAGTAATAACTGAACATTTCGGCAGAGGACTGGATGAAATTGAAAAAATAAAACAATAGCTGCACTCGAAGGTATTGTTCCAAATCAAATTGTTCATGGCTTATTTTCAATATATGCGCAGCCAGTTAATGAAAAACCAGGAAAATTCAAATATAATGAAGAACTAGTAAGTAGCTCTACAATACGAGCTCCTAACATTCTGCAACCTGGTTTGAAGTTTAGAGTTGAAGAGTTTATGTACACCTGGCAGGATGCTTTATTGGAAGGTTTCGCAGCACATGTAAATCAATGACATTGTAAGTTTCTTTAAAATTTTTTATTCTTTTAAAGGAAAAATTTCTCCGTAGAATTGGAATTGTTGATTTGGAATCCTCACCACCCTGTCTTGGGTCATTAAATGACAATACTATATCTATCAATATTCACGACAGATTTGATTTGCTTAGACTAAAAACAAGGTGGACCTTGGAAGAAATTGAACCTTATTTGGAACATTTTTTAACACCAGCTATGAACGTCTGCTTTTAACAAAATATGCAAGATCATTGATAATGCGGAGCGACGTTATGTTGTAAAGCATGCTATTTAATTTTATTTTTTGTTTTGTTTTAGTTTAAATTGTGTTTTTATAATTTATTGTTTTTTGTTTTTGTTGTTTTTTTTTTTTTTTATAGCGAAATGTGATGTGAGGGCTATACTTTTTCGAAATTAAACAGTAAGTATAAATAAGAACTACAGGCTCCACACATAGCGTAGTGGGGCGTACTTTTGTTAACTATCGTTAAGTATTGTTAACTATTCGTCGTTCCAAAATGCCAAATAGTTACGATTCGTAAATATTTGAAGTGGATTGACAATGCTTAAAAACATGAATTTATGCAACGATAATGCAAATAGAACTATTTTAGATGACAAAATCTGTATTTAATTAAATATTCATTATTTTTCTTCAAAATCTCTCATCTATTGATAACAAAAAAGATGTTAAAAAAAAACTACTTTCTTGAAAATTTAAGGTTGGTATCTACAAATTAAGAACAAGAAAACGCATTGCATTGCTTGCGGCAAAATCAATGAAGGTGTCGCGTAGTTACGATGTTTTGGACCATTGACTTTCATGCATGATTCATCATCGACGGCAAAACGACCTACAAGTTGGCCGCAGTGTTGATGAGACTATTTATCTGGTGCAGCCTCATTCAACAACGAAACCGGAGAGGTTTGTCCAGCCAGCTGAAAAGCAGGCAGCAAATCGCTGGTAAATCATCTGAAAAAACCGCAGTAATTTTTAGGCAATCTTAATGCTAGCTCCGCGGGTGATACTATAAAGTTTGATTAGGCGCACTCTTATAGTTTTTTTTTTGAAAATTCGTATTTATTGACCAATTTTGATGGGACTTTAAAGGGATATAACTATGATATTTGAAGGAGTAACTAAGGCCATTTTTATTACACATAGGTGGCGCTGGGGCCGCATTTTTACTTGCGATTATATGTACTATAAGGCAAGTTATGGATTCGTGCAAAAAAAAATTTAACAATCAAACATGACATTACGATGAAAGAGAAGTCGAAAAAAGTGCGTCCGGAAAATTCCGTCCGTTTGCCCGTTCGCAGCTCTACAGCCTAAACGGATGGGCGGATTTGTTTCAAACTTGGTATTTAGTAGCATTTTGGGGTGTGTTTTTCATTTTGCTCTAGGTCGAAAAATAACGGTACCTGCCATACAATTTTTAACAAAAAGTTTGATTTTCTCGAAAACGGCTCTAACGATTTTGATAAAACTTTGAGGGTGCTAATTTTTCACAACAATACATCTTTCGGTTAGAATGAATTTTTCGATTTTTTTTGTTCAAATTTGGTTTTATCGTGAACGATTTCAATAAAATCTTGCATACATGAAGTCATTTATAATTCAATTAACATTGCATTTCAAAATTTTCAAAAACTTTTCGATTTTTTGAAATTTTCTAAAAAAAATTGGTTTCCGAAATATTTTGAAAACGGGTTGGTTGAATTTTGTTAAATAGTTTTGCCAGGTGAGAACTTCAGATTTTCTTATAATGACATACTAAAAAAAATTAAATATTTTTTCGAAAATTTAAAAAAAAAAACACTAAAAAAACTGGTTGAACGATTTTCAATATTTTTTTTCCTCGATAGACATTTATTTCTGAAACTGTATCGCATACTAAGTTTTTCCGAAAAAAAACTCTTAAACTAATTACAAAAATAAAAGAACGATATGTACGTACATATACAGCCATTAACCAATTATCTAGCATAAGAACAACTTCATGCGACCCAGTCGTGCATTTTTTTAATTGTATTCGACGATGTGACCACACATATGAGCAAGTACATGCGATGCAGTCGTGCAATTTATTTTAATTCTAATGGATCAATTCGACTTAGAATCACACCATATCTATTAATATAAAATGAAAATATTAGAGCACCTTCGACAATTAATTACCACGATTAATTTAATGGTGTTTAGTTGCTCGACATGTGGCAGTGTTGGCGAGATCCAGAAAATGTATTTTATGTCCGAGCAACGCTGATTTGGTCAGCTAGTGTACTATAAATAAGATAAATTTCTGGTGTTTGACTTATAACAAAGCAATGTTTTGTTTGTTAAAATAATTTTGGTTGTTTGGAAAAAGTAAGTAAAATAGTTTTCAGCATAAAAATATGAACGGTTACGATGTATTTTTTTCAAAATCGTAGCCAAAGTTTGTTTTTTAAACTATTTTTTTCAAGAACATCGTGGTGATCTTAATTTAAAAAAAAAATTATTAAACCATTGTCAAAATATAGATTTTTCAAAAAAAAAGTTTTTTTCGAATAAAAAATAATACAATGCCAAATTACTTTGGCTACCTACATCTTCATGCATATCAGTTTTGATTGACATCAGTTAACCATTTCTTTAGAGGCTCAGGAAAAATGGGAGGTATCGTCTTAGCTCATCATATTACTATTTTTTCAACAAAACATAGTCCACCTACAAAATTACACACATTTTTTCATTAAGAGTCTTGGACCCATTTGTTATGTAACATGTGTATTTGATCTAAAAAAATGAAAAAAGAACTTTGTAGAATTTCAAAAAAACCTTACGCACTAAATTTGAAAAGGATTGGTTCAGCCGTTTTGGTTGTAGGCTAAAATACATATTTTAGATGACAAAATCTGTATTTAATTAAATATTCATTATTTTTCTTCAAAATCTCTCATCTATTGATAACAAAAAAGATGTTAAAAAAAAACTACTTTCTTGAAAATTTAAGGTTGGTATCTACAAATTAAGAACAAGAAAACGCATTGCATTGCTTGCGGCAAAATCAATGAAGGTGTCGCGTAGTTACGATGTTTTGGACCATTGACTTTCATGCATGATTCATCATCGACGGCAAAACGACCTACAAGTTGGCCGCAGTGTTGATGAGACTATTTATCTGGTGCAGCCTCATTCAACAACGAAACCGGAGAGGTTTGTCCAGCCAGCTGAAAAGCAGGCAGCAAATCGCTGGTAAATCATCTGAAAAAACCGCAGTAATTTTTAGGCAATCTTAATGCTAGCTCCGCGGGTGATACTATAAAGTTTGATTAGGCGCACTCTTATAGTTTTTTTTTTGAAAATTCGTATTTATTGACCAATTTTGATGGGACTTTAAAGGGATATAACTATGATATTTGAAGGAGTAACTAAGGCCATTTTTATTACACATAGGTGGCGCTGGGGCCGCATTTTTACTTGCGATTATATGTACTATAAGGCAAGTTATGGATTCGTGCAAAAAAAAATTTAACAATCAAACATGACATTACGATGAAAGAGAAGTCGAAAAAAGTGCGTCCGGAAAATTCCGTCCGTTTGCCCGTTCGCAGCTCTACAGCCTAAACGGATGGGCGGATTTGTTTCAAACTTGGTATTTAGTAGCATTTTGGGGTGTGTTTTTCATTTTGCTCTAGGTCGAAAAATAACGGTACCTGCCATACAATTTTTAACAAAAAGTTTGATTTTCTCGAAAACGGCTCTAACGATTTTGATAAAACTTTGAGGGTGCTAATTTTTCACAACAATACATCTTTCGGTTAGAATGAATTTTTCGATTTTTTTTGTTCAAATTTGGTTTTATCGTGAACGATTTCAATAAAATCTTGCATACATGAAGTCATTTATAATTCAATTAACATTGCATTTCAAAATTTTCAAAAACTTTTCGATTTTTTGAAATTTTCTAAAAAAAATTGGTTTCCGAAATATTTTGAAAACGGGTTGGTTGAATTTTGTTAAATAGTTTTGCCAGGTGAGAACTTCAGATTTTCTTATAATGACATACTAAAAAAAATTAAATATTTTTTCGAAAATTTAAAAAAAAAAACACTAAAAAAACTGGTTGAACGATTTTCAATATTTTTTTTCCTCGATAGACATTTATTTCTGAAACTGTATCGCATACTAAGTTTTTCCGAAAAAAAACTCTTAAACTAATTACAAAAATAAAAGAACGATATGTACGTACATATACAGCCATTAACCAATTATCTAGCATAAGAACAACTTCATGCGACCCAGTCGTGCATTTTTTTAATTGTATTCGACGATGTGACCACACATATGAGCAAGTACATGCGATGCAGTCGTGCAATTTATTTTAATTCTAATGGATCAATTCGACTTAGAATCACACCATATCTATTAATATAAAATGAAAATATTAGAGCACCTTCGACAATTAATTACCACGATTAATTTAATGGTGTTTAGTTGCTCGACATGTGGCAGTGTTGGCGAGATCCAGAAAATGTATTTTATGTCCGAGCAACGCTGATTTGGTCAGCTAGTGTACTATAAATAAGATAAATTTCTGGTGTTTGACTTATAACAAAGCAATGTTTTGTTTGTTAAAATAATTTTGGTTGTTTGGAAAAAGTAAGTAAAATAGTTTTCAGCATAAAAATATGAACGGTTACGATGTATTTTTTTCAAAATCGTAGCCAAAGTTTGTTTTTTAAACTATTTTTTTCAAGAACATCGTGGTGATCTTAATTTAAAAAAAAAATTATTAAACCATTGTCAAAATATAGATTTTTCAAAAAAAAAGTTTTTTTCGAATAAAAAATAATACAATGCCAAATTACTTTGGCTACCTACATCTTCATGCATATCAGTTTTGATTGACATCAGTTAACCATTTCTTTAGAGGCTCAGGAAAAATGGGAGGTATCGTCTTAGCTCATCATATTACTATTTTTTCAACAAAACATAGTCCACCTACAAAATTACACACATTTTTTCATTAAGAGTCTTGGACCCATTTGTTATGTAACATGTGTATTTGATCTAAAAAAATGAAAAAAGAACTTTGTAGAATTTCAAAAAAACCTTACGCACTAAATTTGAAAAGGATTGGTTCAGCCGTTTTGGTTGTAGGCTAAAATACATTCATACAGATAGATTGAATTTCGCTAAAAAACATATTTTTTTGTTAAGTATGTTAAGTTATGTTAAGTATGTAGGTATCTATTTATTTATTTTCCTGGTGGAATTTCATTTTTTGACAAGCCAATTATCATCTCATACAAAGTGGAACAAATTGTTTAAAAAATTTGCGCACCAATACTAAAAAAATCGGATAAACTTTGCAACCGGAAAGAAAAATGTTGCTGGTTGGTTTGTTTTTTTTTTTTGGAAAGTCAACTAACGAAATCTTACTGAATGCTATAAAGACTCGATACAAAAAAATCATTTTTCTATTTGTTTCAAATTTTCCTGATGGGTTTTCTTGATCACTATAACAGGCGCCTAAAGGATTGCTATAACTAGTGCCTTAATAAAATCACAGACGGCAAAGAGTCATCCTTCAAATAAATTAGGACATAATTTTTGTGTATATGGGCTAGTTTTGTGTGCTTTTCGGAGAGATTTGGAGAACGTTACGTTACATTTTAATTGTTTATAAGGCTGTCAATTTATTAACATTTTGTTAATTATTGACTAAACGACGATTACCTAAATTGCGAAAACGATTTCCTTAATTTAAGGGGAGGGTCCCTGATCGATTCACACCAAAAAAAGCCATTTTTGTGACAACGCGCTGCTAACTATACGCGAAACTTAAATTGTTAATAACTAATTAAATACTATTACCTAAATTCTGAAACCCGTTTCCTTAATTTCCCCTAATTATTCCCTAATTGTAGAACCAAAAAAAATCAAAATCCGTGATTTTGCGCTGCTAACTATATGGCGGTGGTCTTGCCCCCACCAAAATTCCAAAATAAAAAATTTAAAAAAAATTAAATTAAAATTTTCAAATCAATTACCACGTTCAACCAACACTCTATCTCATTCTCGACTATTGCTGTCTCTGTCTCGCTCCGAATTCCCATCCACAACCGCACCAATTCCTACTACCGGGAAATAAAATTCCAGCGTTATTTTGATAGACGATCGTTGTGGAAATATTGGTAAAATAAAATATGAAAACTGCGTACAACTCGGATAAAATCCTTGGCAAAATTTTGGAGAGAATTTTTTATCAAAGCTAAATTTTAGCGCGTGCTACGTACTAGGCTCAAGAAATATAAGTATTCAACAAATCTTAGGACACCTTTGGATTTTCTCTCTGTATCCATATGTTATTCAATCAACTGTTTTGTACCATGCGTTCACTAACGTAACTTTTGGACAGGTTACCTTGCTTGTGTTTGGTATTTTTGTGAACGAACAAATCCAACCAGATAGGTTATCTCTCAAAATTCGAAGCGAAAGTCTTAATCGCACCATACACAGTTCAACTCAATCGTAAACTGAATCAAATCAAATGGAAATCAACCCGTGTGTGTCGTAGTCATTTCATCGATTTGCCAGTTGAATGGTTGGTTGAAGAAAAATCAAAAGATTTTGATTTTTTGAAGTTCAATATAAAGTCCTTCAACTGAATTGAACTGCATGTGGACGAGTTGGTTGATTTGCTGTTGAAAAGGCGTCAGTCGTATTTGTGCAGTGGAAGTGGCTCTTATATTTTATTGTTGAATTTAAAATGACTCTAAATGCAAATATTGGGAAAATATAAAGAAATCGACCCAGAAGGTACCATTGCTACAGTAAAAAATAAAATAACGAACATAAGAACGTGCTATCGTCGTGAGTGAAAGAAAAGTTGCTGATTCTTTGAAATTTGGAGCTGGGGAAGAAAACGTGTATGTACCAACATTATAGTATTTTTACGACTTGGAATTTCTACGAGACTAAGAAGAGGCTACGGAAAGCGTATCAATAGTAGATTTCGATGTTTAGGTGAGTGTTACGGGTAAATATTTTTAAGTTTAAAATTCTTTTACGATTCAAATTTTTTTTAAGAAATTCGGCCAAAACGCACACGGAACAATCTGAAACAAGATCTTCTCCAACAAGCCTGTGCTCGTCTTGAGTCCATGAATAAAAATGACGATGAAGATGATGCAACCATCCATGCAAATTCCTGGGCATGCTCCTTCAGAAAACTTGACCCTGAGCAACGGCTTTATGCAAAAAAAGGCATTGAAGAACTTCTTATTCTTGGTGAACTCAAACAACTAACATTGCATTCTATTATATCACCGTCAATGCCATCATCATCAAGAAATACAAACAGCTACAAACATTTTTCCCCATCGCCACCCATTTCCATATCTCCTATGTCCAGTTCATCACCAATACAATACCATCAATCACTTTTTATCCAACCACCACATTCCACAACATCACCTCCATGCAGTTCATTACCACAAAAATGTGTCTTATTAACTCCACAAGGAATTTAAAAAGTTGCTCCCAGAAAATTTTTGATTTTAGATCAAAATTCCTTGAGAACTCAAGAAAGAAAAGAAACCAATGTTCAGGATTCATCAACCCAAAATAAAGTAGACGGATATTCCAGCATATCGGAACTTTTTGAAGACAGAGAATTTTGTTAATAACCTTTTTGTTATACTTGTTTTTTTTTATTAAAAAATAAATTTAGTTTGATATATTTGTGTTAACGTATGCGCATAATTTGTTGCGGATGTTTTTGGCGATAGTCGTAGCGTTTCTTGATGTAGTAAGTTCCAGTCCTTATAGAACGTATTCGTTGGACGAAGGAGCTTCATAAACGGAGATAATTGTGTACCTGAATATGGCTTCATTATATGCTCTTTTAATGGGAAAGCATCGTCTGCCACGAAAACGTACGGCAACTTTTCTTCATCCGCGACAAGTTCTTCAGAATCTGGAAAATGGAAGGAACCGCTTTCTAACATTTTAGAAAATGTTGTGTGCCCAAAAAATTCCGGCATCGGAGTTACGGCCATTTTTGTCCAACATCCACAACGATGGCCATTAAAACGATGCTAAATGTCTTCTTGTAATTGAAGATCCTGAATTCGGTGGCTACTGGTGTACTGGTGTATTTCGACATGTTTCCCATCAATTGCACCAAGACAATGTGAAAATTCACTTACATTAAAGAATTTTTCGGATTCTATTTTCCAATCATCAGCTATTTGGGGTAGCTAAAAGACACAAAAAAATATAGGGCTAGGGATTTATAGTAAATATATAACCATAAACACGAAAAAATATACTTTTATGTATTCCCTTAATACATATATTATGGATTCGCATGTTTCAATAACAATTTTTTCCTATTGCATGCAGCAAAACTGCATAAAAAAACTTTAGATCTTCGAAGTCATTACCCTTTGCAAGATATCTGAGGGTTATGGGGTCGCGTTTCTGGCGATATTGCGTCCCTCATTAAAGTGTCTTCTCTTTTCATCAACGGAGCTACTTGAAGAAGGAGTTCATCAAAAGCTTTCGCATTCATTCTTGTAAAATTTGCAGTCAATTGGTGCACTAATTTTTATAAATCTTATGAGTCTTTCGTTTGAATTTTTTTTTTATATTTTTTAACCAATTCTTTGTCAAAATTCTACGCTTTTTAACACTTTTTTATTCTTCATCATTTGTAATACACTTTGTGATGATCATTAAGGCTAATTATTTTCTTTTTTGCATTATTTTTCACTTTTAAATTGCACCGAACCAGAAACCACACCACAATAATAAAACCGTTTCTACGACACGAACTGCTTTTTTGACAGTTGAGGCAAAGCCTTCTAACTCAGTTTATACAGTGTGTGCTCGAAAACAAACCCGGTTGACAACTCAGTTTACAATTAAGTTGAACTGTGTATGGGCTGTATTCATTGGGTACGTTCACGAACGTAACTTTCGGATAGGTTACCTTGCTTTTGTTGTGATTAGCATGGTTAAAAACAGCTGTTTTCCAGCTGATTGAAGAACATATGGAAACAGAGAGAAAATCCAAAGGTATCCTAAAATTTGCTGGATACTTTTCTCAACACGTGAACACCTGATGAACGGCTGACTGTAAAGTGCCCCATATGTGAAATGTGAACGTACTCAATAGTGGTGTTGCAAAATATTGAAAAAAGTGTGTACGATCTGCAAAACTAAAATAAAATTTTGCAATTTTTCAATTACAAGACTTGTTGCACCGGATGGTGAATGTAGAATAATTTTTCCTTCATCAATGTTGTAGACTGGAAATACTAGAAGACGTATACTTTTATTTTGTTTCCGAAGCACAAAAAGCATTTATGTAAGATGTAGTAGTTGATGTGGCTAATGTAGTACATAAGAAATATATAAAATAATGGCATAGCTGAAGCTGAAGTATGAAGCGCTGTCAAAGTCAAATAAGCGCGAACCCTATAAGTCGAACACAATGAGCAGCTGAAGCTCAAGTTGAAATTTAGCTGAATTCAAGTATACTCAACTTCAACTTGCTTAAAACGCTTCAGCTTCATAGTGATATTTCACAGGAACAAAATAGGCTAGTTCATTGTATTTGAACTATCCGAGATCTCTTTTTTCTCAGATCCATTGAAAATGACTGAGAAAATTCCTTGGTAATTCCGAAATTACAAGAAACTTGAACTAGCTTAATGAAATGAAAACAAAATGTGTGAGGAAAATAAGGAATTATGTATAGAGCTGGTTAAAAAAGATAGTATTTTATGGGATTATCCAACCTCATGGTGTCCGTGAATGATTGAGAACACTTATTCCCTTTCCGTCTTATTCGACTATGGTCAAATGACGATTTGCTACCATGTGTACTTTTTTTTACGCATACTAGTCCGAAATTGTCAATGATTTGATAGCTCAACTTGTGGCATGATACACAGCAATACAAGGAATTGTCACTTTGGCTGATAATGCGTGTCACATTCTTCTGATTTTTGTTCTTAGTGAGTGTAGATAAATGTATTAAATTGCAGATTTTGTTATCGTTTTTTTATGTTTATAGTTCTTACAACCATACAAAAAAATCGTTTAAACCTTAAATTTTAAAATACAAACTTCACCTAATACATAAAATAATATTAAATGAAGATTGTGTTGCTTTATTTATTTATTTATTTATTTCAAATTTCGAAATAAGGTAATTTTGACTCTAATGAAAATTTAATATAATAGATATGGTCTGCCAGGAGCAAACTTTATGTCGGTTACTTATAGCGCTTGAAGAAAACTGTAGTGCATATACAGCACTCAAGTATTTTGCTGCTAATATCAGGTCATTAGCACCACTTTCAATAGCAAGTCTCATTCATTATTAATGTTCATATTCATTTTCCATTATATTTTCAATGCCACTTAGAATCTCACATTACTATCAGCCACACTCGATGAGAAAATGAAAAAAAACCCTCGCGTGTACTGTACAAAATAAAATAATATCCACTTGCGTCGTTGGAGGAAAGATAAAGATGCCAACTCGCGCTGTGAAAGAAAAAATAAATAAATAAAACAATACACTCGCGTAGCAAATTATCCTCTTATCTGTCCCAAGACCTTTGTGCTTAACTGCCTCTTTCTGATATACTGCAGGCATCGTATGACCATACAATGCTTGCAGTAAATAGATAAGGGCATCTGAATTTCTCCTATTGTCCTGAATGTTTAAATTGATTTTTTGTATGCAAGCTGTCTTATGGGCATAACACCTTAGATAGCTTGATTATTACAGAAACTAATTTGGATTTTCACTGCGCAGGTCGACTAAGTCAGAGTTGTGTTTTGTATGTAAGTATTTTTAAATGGTAAGAGATTTTCGTGTCGTATATTCTAATGTTCGCGAATTTTTTTCACGTCTACGTCTACACTGTTCAATACAGGCCAGCTGATTTGGCATTAAGTGAAGCCCAGGTTGAAGTAAATACTGATTTATCAGAATTTGCTCTACATAGGTCTAGCTTGGTGCCATTACTCTGTTCCCATCATAGTCTCGTGTATATGTTAGGAATGATATTGCTTGCCGGAGACTTCCCCAATATGGGCAATGTTCCAACACGGACTTTAACTTCTTGTGGCTCAAATTTAATGTCCGCAAGCATATCATTCATTATTGTTTTATTTACAGGAGTCCAAAACTCGACAGTAATTCGACTTGTAACGAGTTTTATGCGCTGTCTGATTCCATCTCGAAAATTGTTACCCTTTGTTCTCGCACTGAAATCGTTATTGCGGGCGATTTCAATGTACACAATTCCAATTGGCTCCGCTATTCTGGTCAGACAACACCAGAAGGAAGGTATGTCGAGCTCTTTGCCGGGTAACATCACCTTACCCAACTGATCGATGTGCCAACGCGTATACCGGATGTTGCTGGGCAAGCCACCCATACTCTTGACTTGTTTCTTACTTCTCACCCTGATAAATATACCATTAGTGTAACTTCTCCATTTGGCACTTCAGACCATTGTGTCATTTCAGCTAATTTTTCATCCTCCACTCATCCAGTGAAAGAAAAACTTCTAACCAGAACCGTTTGGCAATACGAAAAAGCCAACTGGGACGGCCTGAATATTTTTTTCCGAAACTTTAACTGGTCATTATGCTTCCTCCATAGTGACATTGATGCCAGTGCTGAAATGATCACAAATGTGATTCTTCTAGGAATGCGTGCTTCTATTCCTAACAGAGTAAAAATCATCAAGCCTAAAGAAAAGTCTTGGTTTAATTCTGAGTGTAAAGAAGCTATCAGGCTCAAAGAAGTAGGTTTCCGATCCTGCAAAGCCAACTCTACAGAGGAAAATCGGAAAAAGTACAAACAAGCAAGGAACTCATACAACTCCGTAATTGATAGAACCAAAATTTTGCATAACCAAAAATTACGGCAAAAAGTTCTGCAGTGTCCCAAAGGCAATAAAAAATTTTGTTCATTTATAAAAAATATTAATAACTCCTCAACATCTTCGGTTCTAACGCTCATCGACAATAACAAACCAATTGTTTACTCTTCAGAGAAGACAAACTTGCTCGCCCATTTCGCTGTCAGCTCCACGCTGCCTAACAGCAACGTTGCCCCTCCTGTACTTGAGAATGTACATTTTTCTATGGGACACATTTTTTTCCGCACTCGTACAGTAGCAAGAGTTCTCAAAGATCTCGATATACACAAATCCGCTGCCCCGGATAGTATACCTCCCATTCTTCTGAAGAGGTGTTCTTCCACACTGGCAAAGCCACTGCGTAAGGTTTTCCATCGCTCCTATTCTTCTGGAATCTTTCCTAGAAGATGGAAAACCGATGGAAAACAGCATTTGTCCAGCCTGTCCCTAAGAAAGGGGACCCATCCTCCACCTCCTCCTACCGACCCATAGCCTCTAACGTCCTTTCTTTCTAACGCTGGTTAAGCGTCAGCTTAAGGAATATCTCGAAGATCGAAAGCTTCTCCATGACCGTCAGTATGGCTTCCGCAGCAAACGTTCCACTGGGGATCTGATGGCATATCTCACCGAACAGTGGAACAAATCTTTACTTCGCTTTGGTGAAAGTAAGATTATTGCTCTTGATATCTCCATGGCATTTGATAGAGTTTGGCATGAAGCTCTCTTATCGAAAATGCGTGCTTTTGGGATCGATGATACTCTTGTTCGTTGGATTAGAAGCTGTCTTCTGGACCGTTCAATACAAGTTATATTGGACGGATTCAAGTCTGATTCCCACAAAATAAATGCTGGTGTGCCCCAGGGCTCCGTTCTGTCTACGAATCTATTCCTCATTTTTATAAATGATTTTCTGTCTGTTACTTTTAATCCACTTTTTTTTTTGCTGACGACTCTACCCTCAGCTTTTCATATTCGTTCGATAATTCACGTCCTCCGCCTTCGGACGTACAATTGCAACGGTACCGTATGTCAAGCTCATTAAACTCCGATATATACAGCATTGTCAAATGGGGTAATAGGAATCGTGTGGAGTTTAATGCTTCGAAAACTCAATGCTGTCTTCTGCCGTTAAAGCTATATACCCCCAATGCCATGGTCCATGAATTGCACTTACATCAAAGAAACCGAAAAGCTCTCAGTACTCGGTATGTGTGTCAACGACGACCTCCGTTGGAACGACCATATATTTGAGATCGTTAAGAATGCTGCTAAGTGCTCAGGTTTTCTGTATTGGTGTAAGAAGTACTCTTCCCCATCTGTCTGGGGCCAAATTACGGCTTCAGTGAGCGAGTGAGTGAGTGCTATCAGTGATTGAATGCACGAGTAACCACTTTGGGATGATGGCATTCGTTGTCTTACGTATCGTTTAACTATTATAAATGGTACTAGTTGTATTCAACTTCATGGTGTATTTATTGATTTCTCTATTGGCTAACAGATGTCTTTAGGAATTTTGTCTTGGATAAATGAATTTCATTGTTATGATTCAGAAAAAAGTTAACATTTTGCAACTAATTCAATATAAAAAATGATTCATATTCATCAAACGACGGTAATATTTATGAAATGTTGAGAGAAAAATGTCTAACAATCAACGACGAATGACTGAATGGGAAAATATCAAAAAATGGTACTAGAATGCTCGATAACGTAAGCGGTAATGCCAAACATAAATAATTCACCAGTTCACCCTTGAGCCCAATTTCCAACGTACCGTGAAATACAGGGATTGTTTTTATTTAGCCGAACAAGACGAATTTGGAATAGTTTACCTGGCGAGATTTTCCCTTGCCATTTTGATCTGCAAACATTAAAAACTAATGTTAATCGACACCTCCTATCTTTCCCCTCCCTATCTTTCTAATGCCCACGCAGTGTGTTACATTAAAAGGGAAATAAATAGTCCCTTGTGCGCGCGTTAATTATAAAAAAAAGTCAAGTGCATTCGTTCAGCCCGCACCATCCTGGTGAACCAGCAGAATCAGCACCAGAATACACACCAACCCCAAAAACAGCTAGTCAGAAGCCTATGACAATCGAGGAATACAAGAAAAGGCAGCTGATTAAAACAACAACTACTACAGAACCGGCAATAGAGAAAAGAAAAGTAAAACTGAGACAGGAAAGAGGTAATCTGTTTAGGTTGTCTGGATTAGCCAACAAAAATCAAAAAAAATATTCCTGGAACGGGCCAAAGAATACAACAACAAAGGGTGGCAAATCCTCAAAAGAAGAAGTAATTATAAGTAATGCACCTAATAACATTAACAACAATAATGAATCTAATTAAGATTATTAGATATTTTTATAATAATTTTGATTATATGCATAATATTTTTGGTACAAGAAATTGTAAACATTTATTTTAATAAAAATGTTCAGAAAGTTGTAAGTAAAGAACTAAAAAAAATAACAGTATACAAAAAATGTTTATATAAAAAAAAATATAATAAAAATAAAATGTTAGATATATTAAAAACGTTAAAGAGTATAATTGAGAATTTTAACAAAATGCCAAACAAAAAATATTCGGAACAATATATTTATTTATGAAAAAAAAAATAGAAATATGTAGTTAAATTAGAAGAAGAATTTCAAGAAAAATACGAAAAATCAAATAAAAACGCAAATCACGTTAAAGAAAATAGTACATAACTCATTAATCAGATTAAAAGAAATATTGAGTGACAAAACGAAATTATTAGAGGAAAAACAAATTGTAGGAGACTTAAGAAATACGAAAAATACACAAAAAGAAAACTTAGTGGAATTAAAAATAATAACAACACCAATCATGGCAAAATTTGACATAATTTCGAGTATAACAATTATTCCAGAGTATGGAGGAGAGGCAGAAAAATTCACGAATTTCTTGAATATGGTAGAATATGTGGATAAAACCATTAGTGAGGAGACTGAAAAAGGCAAGCTTATAAAGCTTTTTATAGGAACTAAATTAACTGATAAGGCAAGGAATAAACTAGCTATTATTATAGAGCCCAAAAGATATAAAGAACTTAAATAAACTTTAAGTCAGCTTTTTAAGAGTAAGCAAAACCCAATCCAAGTAATTTCAGAGCTTTCTTCTACAAAACAAAATTCAAGCACAACAATTTCTTTTGCAACACAGATTGAAACGTTAGTAGCAACACTTAATTCATTGCAACTAATAGAGCAGAAAGAAGAAAATAAAGAAGTATTCTGTGAAATTAATGACCAGCTAGGACTTACTGCATTTAAAAAGGATTAATAGAACTAATAAAATTAACCATCTATGCAGCAATGCCAAAAACACTTAATCAAGCAATACAATTAGCTGCAGAATTAGATGCCTCAAATTAATTTACGCAGGTTAACCATTTTAAAACAAACATGCCTAGGCAAAGTTACCAAAACTTCAATAGAAATAATAACAATAAATTCAGTAGAGCAGGACAAAACTACTACAACACAAGATATAATAATAGATATATTACCACTAAATATATATATAACAATGGATACAACAATAACAACAGATTCTATAACAATAGATATAATGGCTATAATCCAAATAATCAAAACAGAATAAACTATGTAGACTGTTTGGAAAACAACCAAGGAGTCTCCGAAGCCCAGAGGGACTCAGAACACAAGTTAGAAAACAATCAGTAAAGGCAATTCTAAATATCAACCTTCAATATACTAATAACATAGTAGTTAGATCTAATATAACATTAAATGATCAAAAACTTTTAGTAGATACAGGTGCTGATATCTCAATCTTAAAAAGAAATAGTTAAAATTCAAAAGAAAACGCAAAAACCACAGATAAAATTACGATTAGAGGAGTTACAGATTCAGAAACAACTTATTCGATAGGTTCGGTGCAAGGACAAATAGGAATTGAAAATAAATATATTGAACAAAAATTGCATATAGAAGATGACAATTTCCCAATTATTACAAATGGTATATTAGGAAAAGATTTTTTAGTAAAATCCCTATCAATTTTAATTAACAATGATTTTTCCAATATATATGCAAATACCTCAAATCCACAATATTCTTTTAACCGCAAGAACACAATCAATACATCCAATAAATCTTGAGATACTTAAATATAGTATTGTACTCAATCAGGAAATACAAAATGGAGTTTTCATTACAAATTTAATAATTCTAGCGAAAGGCATTACTCAAGTTGCATTCCTTAACACCCTAGATCATGAAGTGTTGCTAAAACCATCCAAACCGAATATAATTCTACTTACGAAATTTCATATAACTGATCTAAAGAAAAACTTTGAAAAAAAAACAAAAAAACAAGATCAATATGAAAGGCTATTAAAGGAACTAAAATATGCAAGGAATTCGCAGAATGCTTTCATTTAGACGGGGACACATTGACAGTAAATAATTTTTACAAATAAAGGATTTCTGTGACATTACATGACGTTTACATTAAAAATTACAGACTTCCTAATGGACAGCTAGAAGAGGTCAACCAACAAGTGAATAAACTTCTAACTGATAATATAATTAAAGTTTCAGTCAGCCTATTTAACTCACCTTTGCTCGTGGTACCGAAGAAGGATTCCCAAGGAGAAAAGAAATGGCGTTTATTCGTGGATTTCCATCAATTGAATAAAAAAATAATAGATGATAAATTTTCCTTAACAAGACTGGATGATGTGTTAGACACGCTCGGTAGAGGTAAATATTTTTTTAACTTTAGATTTAACGAGTTCTTTTTACCAAATAGAGCTAGAGGAAGAATCTAGACCGAAAACAGAATTTTGAACCTCCCGTGGACACTTTCACTTCAAAAGATTGCCGTTTTGACTCAAAATATATATATATATATATATATATATATATATATATATTAATATAATATATATATATTAGCTTCCAAAGAATGTTATCTGTAGCATTAGCCGGTCTAAACACAGAAGCTTTTTTATATGTTGCTGATAAAATTATATTTGGTAGCCGCCTTAGTCATCACAAAGATTCAAAGATTCTCCAAAGGCTTAGAAAATATAAACTCAAACTAAACCCTAAAAAATGCAATTGGCTACAAACACAGGAAACATATCTTGGGCATTTAAAAACAAATGAAGGAATAAAACCACATTCACAAAAGTATGAAGCTATAACTGCATACCCAACACCAAAAAATGCGGAAGAAGTAAAAACATTTGTAGTATTCTGTAATTATTATAGGAGATTCATTAAAGATTTTGCGACAGTATGATAATCAGTGATAACTGATCATAGGCCATTGGTAAGTCTCTTTACACACAAAAATCCATCATCAAAATTAACAAAGATAACACTAGATCTGGCAGATTAAACTTTTGACATAATTTACAAACAAGGGTCCATGAATACAAACGTTGATGCACTATCACGAATGAAACTCAATTCAGAAATACTAAAGGAAATGATTCCAACTTCAAAAATAAATATAATGACGAGAGCAAAGTCATCAAGTATAAAATATGAAAATCTAAATAAGCAAAATACGAAAGAATCAGAATCAAAAACGAATGATTTACCTACACATATATACACTTGGGAACGTTGTTCAATATCAGAAGTTAAAAATATAAGAAAATTAAAGTTAAAAAAATGCTACAAGAACATGAAGTACATCAGCGAAAATTCTCATCTAAACTAAGGTTTGATTCGGGAGAAGCTTGTACAAAATTTCATGTTAATAATGAAGAAATAACTATAGAATACAGTGATAATCCAAGATTTGACCTAGGGCTAGTTTTCGAGAAGCTGACATTCAGGATGAAAAAAGAAAATATTAAACAAGTAGCAATTGCAAGTAATGAAGGAGTATTTGAAAACATAAGTATAAATGAATTTAAAAATTATATAACGAATTACAACAAAAAATTGAAGAAAATACAAGATTAAAAATATTGATATATAATCCTCCCGTAAGAATTATTGATGAAAATGAAAAAAAATAATACAGATTTTTCATGATACCCCACATGCAAGTGGACACTCAGGTGTAAAAAGAATGATAAACAAAATAAAAAAAATATTGTTGAAAAAATTTAAATAAAATGGTGAAACAACATATAAATACATACATAAATACAAATACGGTTGGTCCATTATGACCGTAAAATGACCTTCGGTACATACTAACTCTGCAATGTGAAATGACCAAATATGTTAAAGCAATACCTGTCCATTAAGAGTAAAGATGCGAAAGCAGTAGCAAAAGACTTGGTAGACAATTTTCTTCTCCCGTATGGAAGTTTCAAAACATTAAAAACAGATATGGGAACAGAATTCATAAATGAAGTCATGAAAAATATTTACACATCATTTGGGATAAATCATGTAACATCAACCCCCTATCATCATGAAACTTTAGGTTCCATAGAACGAAATCATAGAGTGCTAAATGAATACCTAATTTCCTTTACAAAAGAAGATAATTGGCATGGATTCCCTATTTTGTTTTCAGTTATAACACAACACCACACTCTAGCATAGACATATCACCATTTGAGTTAGTATATGGTAAATAAGTCAAACTTCTAGAATATTCAGCTAAAAATGTAACAAGTCCTGTATATAATATTGATAATTATAGCTTAGAATTGAAATTTAGGTTACAACAGATGAGAATAATAGCTAAGAAATTATTAGATAAGAGCAAAACAGAAAGAAAAGAATTTGTAGATATTACAGCTAATCCATCAGAATTAAAAGTAGGAGACTTAGTGTACTTAAAGTTGTAGAATTAAATGGTGTTAATACTAAAATAAATATTAATAATGAAAACAAAGAGGTACATAAAAATAGATAAGTCAATGGCCTTGACTCCGATAAATCATCGCTTCGCGTGGTTAGTGGAAAGATGGGGGACCGTCCGAAAACCAACTGCGTGCTGTTGACATGTATTATGTGTTTTCTGTTTTCCTTCCCTTTCTATATTCTGTTCTGTCCTGTATTAATGTCGTCTTGTGTGTTGTTCTAGTAATTGTCTGAGCCGATGGCCTCAGTAGCCAGTGCTCATAAGTGTCTCTACTTCGTAGATTTATCTACGGAGCAGATCAATATGTAATGTAATGTAAAAATGGATTAAAACGCATGAATTTAGATAAATAACAAACAAAAAAAACAAAAAAAAATTTTCTTGGAGGGTAAGGATGTAGTGCATTTACAGAACTCAGGTATTTTGCTGCAATGTGAGCAGTATTCTGCCCTTAGACATTAATATTTACATTTGTATTGGAAAATGTGTATAGATTTAAGGTCATAGTATATATCTATTGATTTTGTATATATAGGCTTAGAATCTTAGAATAAAAATCACTTTATGTTTAATCATAAAAATGAATATTTGGCTCTCTTAGCTTGACTTCTCATTTTAAATTAATTAAACCAGATCGACTCTTTAGCCATCATTGTTTTCGTTTGGGGAAGCCTTTATCCCACACAATATATATAGAATATATAGAAACAAAATTTAAAATGAAGAGGCGTACATTGGTTGGTAAGGGCAACTAATCCTTCTTAACCACACAAGTACATATCAACAAAATCTAAAATAATAAGTGCCAAATTGTTTATTTCTATTTTTTTATTTGTAAAACTTGGTACTTTTGCTTACATTATTCAATTTAAATAAAAGTTTGAAAAAAAAACTCAATTCATAGTGAATTCTTAGTAAGTTTCAGTTCAAAAGACCCCTTACCGCTGGTGGGGGGAAGTCTAATAAAAGAAACTTTGTAGGTTGCCGTTGTAATAGCAAGTGAATTTTATTAGTCTAGAACACGTCTTTTATATACAAAAAAAATGCTTACTCTACAATAATATTTACAGCAATAATATTTACAAAAATGAATAAATGCAACTAAGCATAACAAATAATTAAATATAAAAAATGATATTTGATCGAACAATAAATTTGCGTGCGTCGTATCAGTTTTGAATTAGGTATGTATCTCATTTGTATCTCATTTTGTTGTTGTCACAACATGCTGGGCCTCCTCAGCTTGAATAACGCAGAAATCGGATTCTTCAAATGATGTCTGAGACATTTGTATATCGTTGGCCGCCTTGGATGGTTTAAAAATTATTCTTCGTTTCCTGGGTTTGGGTGGTTGATTTCTTTTGAAGATGATGGCGGCTATTGCGATGATTACTATCAGAATTCCAATTGCCCCAAGAACTGAGTACTGATGTATTCTGTGGGTCTTTATTTCCCTCAAAATGTTTTCTTGACTTCTTTGAAGCACTATCGCTTGTTCTACCCTAGCGATCTCCAAAGAAATATCTGATTGTAGGATAGGTTGTTCCTCTCTTTTGTAGTTAAGTGAAGTTAACTGCTCAGAGAGGTTGAATGACGGCAGAAATGAGGATGTTAACCTGCTAGTTACTGTTTGTCTTCCAACAACTGTCATCGTCTCGTCATGGATCATGCAGCTTGCTGGTAATTTTAATATTCCACTACCCTTTAGAATAGTAGGGGTCGGATTGAGGTCACAATTTATGTTTATGACTGTAGTATTTGGAACACTATATATCCAAGCATTTGGATGATGCATTTGGATCCAGTAAGCCTTTGCCGGGATGTTGTTAGTCAAACATGAATCCATTAGTTGTCTTTTGTGTTGGATAATATTTATTTCGCAAGAGCTTACGGAAGCTCCAGATGTGTATATTGGATGTTGCAGGTTACACCAATAGTTATCTAAAGGTCTCTTCTGACAATGCGAAAATGCGTCCTTGTTCATTGGATAAAAGTGATTTCCTTGAAGATTTACCAGCAAGTAATCCGAGGATGGAATTATGCATGTGAAATTTCCATTGTTGAAGGTAGGAACTGGTAAGATCTTGTAAGTTTTAAACTCTTCGTTATACAGAAGAGGAAGAGTTATCTCTATGATGATGTTACTACCAGTTACTCTTCCTTTTGGACTCAATGTTTTGTAAAGTTGCAGGATTGACTCATGATGCCTTTCTCCAGGTATCATCAATGAGCGTGGGATGTGGTCATGAATTCTGGTTAGTTCATCTTTGAATTGTTGTACTGTAAGAATAAGTGGATGTATTCTACCATTATGGGTTGACATAACCATGTCAAGCAATATGTTTTGTGTTGACTGATAGTTCAACATTATTAGTATGGCGTTTATAGCAGTTGCAGAAAACAGTTTTAAATTGTTGTACTTGTCTGTGTCGTTGCTGAGTTTGTGTACAATGGTACTCAACAATTCAATCTCCTTCTTTGTTTCCATATGCTCTTTTTTAAATATATTGACTGTTGAAACAATTATTGTTGTCTGGTTTTTCATGAGTTATACTACATGCTTTTCATTGTCTTGAATGGCTTCAATTGTTTCTTCGTATTGTTTTGCAAACCGTTGATCTAGTATTCCGAACAGCTCGTTTGTAATTGTTCCAACGAAGTCAAACGGAGAGCGTTTCGGTCGTTGCATTGAGTCATCATTTGCATGTACAAGAATTTCGTTGTTAAGCTCAATTTGCTGAAGTTGGCGTTTAAATTGACCTAGTATTCCATCGCACATAGTTAACTTCACTTCTGGTAGCACTGTTGACTTGCAGATTTTCTCCATTTGTTGAACGCATATCTTGTAGGTGTCAAACTCAGACCAATAGTTTGTCATGTTGAAGAAGACAATGGTCTTCCAAGAGCTTGAAATGAGACTTGCTCGTCCTACATCCTCAAAGTATATTCCTGGTTGACTTTCAAATGGCGTGATTTCTACCTTGTGTTGGTAAGTGCTTGGTAAGGAACTAACCAAGTTTAAAAGACCGAACACTATGCTAATCCACAATAGTGGGTGTGCTCCGTTTGGTGCTATATTTTTTGTAGTAACAGCCATTGAGTGTTTTGTTGTTGTTTGTTGCGATTCGTGTTGTTTTGTTTCTATTGGTAAACGACATAATTTTGTTATCGGTCTTTTTATGTGTTTATTTCTGCTAAACACTGTTGCAGCTCGAACTCCATTGTCTTTGCCTGGATGAACTTCTGATATTTTCCCCATCATCCACGTAGTTGGTGGTAATCGATCTTCTTTAATAAGAACAATGTCACCGATTTGTATGTTGTCTTCTTTTTGTTTCCATTTTTGCCGTTGTTGAAGTTGTACCAGATATTCTGAAGACCAAGTTTTCCAAAAGTCTTGAGTCATTCTAGAGCGAAATGTTTTTGTCTCATCTATATTTGGTTCAGGTACAGCGTTTAGAGCACTTCCCACCAGAAAGTGGCCAGGAGTTAGTATAGTGGTGTCATTAACATCATTTTCGACTGCAGAAAGTGGTCGAGAGTTTAAACAGGCTTCTATTTGTGTCAGAAGGGTAGAAAGTTCTTCAAATGTAAGCGTTGTGTCTCCAATCACTCGCTTTAGGTGGTATTTCGTTGATTTAACGCCAGCTTCCCATAATCCGCCAAAGTGAGGTGCGGCAGGTGGTATAAAGTGCCACTGGATTTCATCCATTACAAGTTTAGATGATGCATCTTCTTCGGATCGCCTTATTGTGGCTTGCATCTGATGTTGAATTTCTTTATTGGCTCCAACAAATGTAGTACCATTGTCACTATAAAAATGTGAGCATATTCCCCTTCTTGACGTGAAGCGTTTTAAGGCTGCAAGGAATGCTGCTGAGCTGAGATCACTTACCAGCTCGATATGAACTGCTTTAGTGGCTAAACAAACAAATATTGCTATGTAGCCCTTTGTTGATTTGTTTCCTCGTCCTTTGGCGACCAGTACCTGGATGGGACCAGCATAATCGATTCCGGTGTGGGTAAAAGGTCTTGAAGGTGTAACTCTAGCAGCCGGCAGCACTCCCATTTGCTGAGAAGTTGATTGTGCATTGAAGCGAAAACATTTTACACACTGATGGATTATTCGTCGTACAACTCGTTTTGCTTGAAGTATCCAAAACTGTTGTCTTAGTTTTGTAAGTGTTAGTCGAATACCACCGTGCAGGGTTCGCTTATGTGCATTTTCAACCAATAAATTTGTAAATTTTTCGTTGTGTGGTAGAATGAAGGGGTGTTTTTCTGAACTTGTTATATTAGCATTTTCTAATCGACCACCCACTACCAGGATTTCGTCTTTATTTAAGATTGGGTTTAATGATAGGATTTTACTTCTCTTGTGTAGATTTTTCCCATCTTTAAGACACGTTACCTCTTCGGGGAACACTCTCTCTTGAATTGAGCGGATGATGCCATTGCGAGAATCCTGTATTTCTTTGACAGTCAAATTTCTCGTTTCTTTCGCAATTTCATGATTTATGGAGTTAGTTCCCAATTTTTTGCGATTAACACAAATCTTGCAGTTGTTGACGAATCTTCTGCAATAAGCAGCTATTCTTATTAATTTGTTATAACAGGAGAATCTTATTGTTATGTCGTCGACTTCGTGGACTGCTAAGGTCATAACCTTTCTCGCTTCCGGAACATCGGGCTCTGATGTTGATGCACATTGTTCTTGTGATGGCCAGTGAACGGAATCTTCTTGCAGCCATCTTGGACCACTCCACCAAAGTTGGTTGTTCGTTAACTCTTCTGGCAGGCAGCCTCGTGACGCTAAATCAGCTGGATTGTCAGATGATCGTACATGTCTCCAACTTTTCGGCTTGGTTGCTTCCTGGATTTCTGACACTCTGTTTGCTACGAATGTCTTCCAAGTTGATGGACATTTTCTTATCCAAGCTAATGTTATTGTTGAATCTGTCCAGGCGAATACTTCTCCGATTTGTGAACCATAGGTTCGTGTTGTATCTGCTAATAATTTTGATAATAGATGAGCTCCACATAGCTCTAATTTTGGTAGAGGAAGTTTTTTCCTGATTGGTGCTACCTTTGTTTTTGCACTTAAGATAGCTGTCACGAATTGACCATTTGGCAAAACTACTCTAGAGTAAACTACCGCTGCGTAGGCCGCTTCTGATGCATCACAAAATCCGTGAAGCTCGATTTTTTGATTTTTTCTGGTTTCTAACCACCGTGGGATTCTGATTTTTTCGACTGCTACCAGATTTTTAGTTAACTTATTCCAATGGTTTTGAAGTTCCAATGGAAGCTGATCATCCCAGCTGACTTCTGATTTCCAGATGAGCTGCATTAAAATTTTTGCTCCAACGGTCACTGGAGCCAACCATCCAAGAGGGTCGTATAGTTTGGCTATTTCGGATAACGTGTTTCGTTTTGTAAGCGTTATATCCTTGGAAGTATTTTGATGCGAATTAAGCTTAAACTGAAAAGTGTCGCTTAGGGGGCTCCAATGGATTCCCAAGGTCTTGATAGTTTCATCCTTAACTATATTTATTTCCTTCTGGCTACGTGACTCGATTGGAATGTGTTCTAAGAGTCTAGGGTCATTTGCAGCCCACTTTCGTAGATGAAATCCTGCTCTATTCAGCATCTCATTTAGTTGTTTTTGAGCCTTTCTGCATTCTGAGATTGTGTCCCGCCCGGACATGACATCGTCGACGTAAAAGTCATGTTTGACTATATCTGAGGCGACTGGATAATTGTTTTGTTCATCTGCAGCTAGTTGTTGCAGAGTCTTGACTGCCAAATATGGTGCCGACGCTGTTCCATAAGTGACAGTTGTCAGCTTGTACTCCTTTGGGTTGGTCACAGGAACTTCGCCATAAGATACGTTGATAATTTTGATCATCCTTGTGTAGATCAATTTGGCGGTACATTTTTTCTATATCAGAAGTAAACACGTACTTGTGCTTTCTCCATCGCATCAATATGGTTGTGATGTCATCTTGCAGCTTGGGTCCTACCATCATCAACTGATTCAGGCTTACTCCTGTCGTTGATTTAGCTGAGCCATCGAATACTACTCTTAGCTTTGTAGTTGTACTTGATGGCTTAATCACAGCATGATGAGGCATGTAGTATGTTCTGTCGGTCTGCGGAAGATTTGGCTCCGCTTCGATCATATGCCCCAGCTCAAGAAATTCGTTGATCACATTTTCGTATTCTTTTTTTAATTCCAAATTCTGATTTAATTTTGTTTCTAGCTGACGAAATCTGGCTATTGCCCTATTTTTCGAGTCACCCAGATGAAGTTGTTCCATCGCTTCTCGGTCAAATGGAATTTTTACTACATATTTCCCATTTTCCTTTCGAAAGTGTGTATCTTTATAAAATTGTTCACACTCCTTATCGATTTCCTTTTGATATTTTGGTTGAGCTACTTCTTCTATTTCCCAGAATTTCTCCAGTTGTTGCTCAATTGATGTTTGTGCCACAAGTCCTGTAACTCTGTAATTGGAAGCTGCTTCTGTTGTTGTTCGTCCTGATATGAGCCAGCCCAATTGAGATCTTTGGGCTATCAGTGTACTTCTAGCATTCCTCTTTATGCCGTCAAGAATGATTTTACCAAATGCATCAGCTCCAATAATCATGTCGATAGATCCAGGTACATTGAATGACGGATCAGCAAGTTCTAGCTTATCAAAATTTCCAATTTCAATGTTTTTCGTTGTTCTCGATGGCAGTTGTCTTGTAAGTTTGGGTAGTACAAGAGCTTCTATTTGGATTTTAAACTTTGATGTAAAACGTGGAGTTATTGTAATGTTTACTTTGTTCTTGGCAGTTCCAGGGTTTGTTGCACCTAATCCACTAACTTCAACACAAACGTTTTGCCTTTTAAGCCTTAATGTTTGGGCAATAGACTCAGTGACTAGTGAAGCTTGTGAGCCAGGATCAATTAGTGCACGTATGGTTATACCTTTACCAAGACTTTCTTCGTTTTTAACTTTTATTATTGCGGTTGCGATGAGTACGCTTTGATTCTGCTCACCGTGGTTGACTTGTGTCGTCATTTTTGTTGAGTCCCTATGAGCTGGTTCTGTTGATTTTGTTTGAGGAAATCTGTCTTTCCATTCCATGTGAAGAAACGAATGATGTTTTTTGTTGCAATACTGGCAATTTCTTTTGCTGTAACATTGAAACTGCCTGTCATGCCGTAAGCAATTAACGCATAGTTTAGCCTGCTTACATTGTTGCCACCTTTCTTTTAATGAGGAATTTAAAAATTTTGGACAGGTATAAACAGCGTGATCACCTTTGCAAATGTGACATTGAAGCAACTTCGAGTCGATGTGGAAGTTCCGAACTGCATGCCGTGGTTCATCAACAGATCTTTGTATTTTTCTTGCGGGAGCAAGTACTTCCAAGGCTTGGTAGCGCCTTTCCAAGAAATCCAAAAGTGTCTTTAAAACTGGCATTTTATTTGGTTCTGTAAGCCCTTGTTCGAATAAATTTCTTGACTCTGTGTCTAGAGTTTTTGTAGTTAGGTGTACAATTATTGGGCTCCATGATGAGGTGTCGAATCCCATGTTGTTTAAAGCAGCTAACCCTTCTTTAACTGCGTCCAGAATGTTTTTGATGGTGTTGGCTGATGGAGAATTTCCTTGTTGTCCACCTCTTAGCATTTTATCAATGTGCATTGAGACTATTTTTCTTTCGTTGTTATACCGTGACTTTAATATCTCCCATGCACTGTTGTAGTTCTCACTCGAAAATGTGAAATGTTGAATTAAATGAAGAGGTTCACCCTCCAAATGAGTCTTCAAATACTCCATCTTTTCAGTTGAACTTAGACTGCTCTTCTCGTGGATGATGGTAGAAAACAGATCATAAAATGACTTCCATTCTAGAAAATTCCCTTTGAATGTAGGAATTTTTAGTTGCGGAAGCCTTGAGTCATATGACTTTCGTTGAATATCTTGAGATTTCTGGGTATCACCTAGATTTGATGCCATTTGGTGCAGAAATCTATTGATATCTTGTTTTATTCCTTTGTACTGGTTGCCTGTTATATACGCCACCTTCAGATCTTCTTCATCTGCATTCGAAATGTAATCTTCGTGTAGTTCAGTGAGATTTCTTAGTTGTTCAAGTAACATTTTTTGCTGGTATTCATAAATTTCCTTTGAATATTTTTCAAAGGAGTCCTCAAATTCTTCCATTGTGTCTACCACTGCACTTATTTTTAGTTGTAGTTTCTTAAGCCTTTGTATTTGAATTCTGTTATGGCTCTCATTTTCCTTTGCATTGTTTGAGGTTGATTGCTTTAAAGTTTCTTGTACACGACTTGGAATTTGCGTTTCTTCAGTGTCCGTCGTGGGCCCAGGAATCTTTTTTATAGGAGTGGTATCTTCACCTAAATTCTGGGTTGTTATCTTCTAGTGTAGTGTAGTATCTTCTAGTTGTAATAGCAAGTGAATTTTATTAGTCTAGAACACGTCTTTTATATACAAAAAAAATGCTTACTCTACAATAATATTCACAGCAATAATATTTACAAAAATGCATAAATGCAACTAAGCATAACAAATAATTAAATATAAAAAATGATATTGTATCGAACAATAAATTTGCGTGCGTCGTATCAGTTTTGAATTAGGTATGTATCTCATTTGTATCTCATTTTGTTGTTGTCACAACACATAGTGAACTTCAGCTACACTTCCTTGCTCATATTATAGAGATGCTTATTGAAAATGAATTATTTTGTAACTAAATATTTCAAGACTGGTTTCTTCCAGCTGTTAGTGTCGAGCTCCCCCTGTGGGTGCGGGGGTGTAAGAATAGGCCCACGCTCAGGTTAGCGGAAGTAAGAGTCTTCCAATACCTAGCCTAGTTAAGCGATCACCACTTTTTCTGTAAGGATAAGAGGCTGTAACCATGCTTCTAGGTGGGCATTCAGGGAGTGTCCTAGTCTTCACCTTGGTTGACTGGATTATGAACAGTTTGTCTTACTGGATGGTGGGCTAGCGACTTCTCATGGAGTCGAACCACAAGTGCGTTTCATGAGAGACGGGCGAGCCTCACCTAGGGTCCTAAAGTGATACCGTGGGTTAACAGGAGCCCCGGCTGATTACGTGAGCTTGTCTCGGTAGCAGTCGTTAAAATTGAGGTAGCCCCCCTGTGAGAGCTTCACGGGGGCTGTGGTTACTCCAAATGCGGAAGCGAAAAGGTATCTTTGGTTTCTGGGAGGATGGCACGGCTTCGAAAGAAGCGTGTGTTCATTGTCTTATTTAACCGTGATGCTAGGGGTGCATGATAGGCCCTGCTTCTTAGCAAGGAGGATGGATTTTCCATGAGAAATTCATCATTTGCGACTAGAGTGGTTTGGCAGCCCACTCTAGTTGAAAGTGTGGTCTTGCAAACCACTCTAGGGGTCTTGTCCGCCCCAAGGAACTCCATAAGTGGGTAGGCCCACCGTGAGATTAAGCCTTAATAGGCAGGTGCTCACGTAAAGCCTTTTCACGATCTGTTAGTGTCGAGTGACCTATGTTTGTGTGATATTTTATGAGAATTAAAACCATCCAGCAGTCCATACTTAATAGGTCTATGGGGTCTACTTAGCATACCTTGTATTTTTGTGTATCATGAGCTTGTTTGCAATATCAAAAGAACAAAGAAGGCACACGCAAATCTCCCTCTTTATATTAATTTCTCTTTACTTATGATTCACAGAAACTGGACAATTTTTAAGTAAAAAAAATGTACGTATTAATTGGGTTCCATTTCCTTTTATCCAGGTTATAAAATAAATAAATATTTCATATATAGTATAAAAGCAAAAAAATTATATATTTAAAATAATACAAAATAAGTTCACTGATTGTAAACTTTGCTAAAATATTTGTCAATCAAGGGCTTACTAACTTTATAATTACTTAATATTTATATGAATAAAGGAGGCTTTACATGCATCTTTACCTTTCAAAAAATTCGTTCTAACTGAAATATGTATTGTTGTAAAAAAATAGCACCCTGAAAGTTTTATCAAAATCGTTTGAGCCGTTTTTTTACCTAGAGCAAAAATGAGAAACACTTCCCAAGATACTTCCTAATAACTACTAAATACCAAGTTTGAAGCAAATCGGCTCATCCGTTTAGGCTGTAGAGGCGCGAACAGACAGACAGACAGACGGACGGAATTTCCGGGCCCACTTTTTTCAACTTTTCTATTATCGTAATGTCATGTTTGATTGATAGGTTTTTTTTTTTGCACGAATCCATAACTTGCATTTGAATACCTTAATTGCAAGTAAAAATACTTGAACAACATTAATTATCATTTTCGTTTGATTTTATTTATTTCTGGTTTTTATTGTGATCTGTTTATTTTATTTACTTACTTGTTTTAAATTTAATTCAAAACATTTGTTGATTAACTTGCATCCCAAATTTTTCCATATGGGATGACAATTTGTCATAATCGTATAACGTGCTTTGAACAACACATTAAACAAATTATAAGTATGTGTGCGGCCGTCACATGCATTTTATTGATTATACATAAATCTTTGCGCGAAAAAGGGATATAGACATAGCGCAAATTCATTGCATCAGAATGTGGATTTATATATATATATAAATATATATTCATTTTCTAGCAAGTGGCATAGTATACTTGTTTTTCTTATTTTGGTTATTTTATATTTTGATAGTAATTGGTAGCTTTCGGTTTTTTCTAATGTTCTTCAGGTAGGTATTGAATTTGAGCACTTGAATGTGCCCAAAAATAATGCCAAAAAGTTATAGTAAATTATGAGAAACCTTTGGTGTAGTACTCTTTCTATCTTAATATGTTAGTGATTTATATTGATCCTGCCCTACTTTTCTTCAAATTAGCAAATGCAGATGCATGTAAAGCCTCCTTTAGCCTTATAACTGAATCGACCTCAAGTTGATTTTTTATTTTGGTATTGAATATTGAATATTAAACGTAACCTTGGTAAAAATTCGTTCAGTGTTAGATGCAAAATGTAGCGATGAAAAGATTTCAAAAACAAATTTTGTCAGAATTGGAAACGCCAAGCTATCGTCGGCCAGTTTAATTTTTCCAACATATTGCCAGAATTCTTCTATGTCGTTTATTACTTTGTCATTTACTTTAATGTTTGAATTAACAAGCATTCTCCACTCATTATCTTATTCCTGAAAACAATCTTCAGCTACTCAATTTGAACAAATCTTTACTTCGCTTTGGTGAAAATAAGATTATTGCTCTTGATATCTCCATGGCATTTGATAGAGTTTGGCATGAAGCTCTCTTATCGAAAATGCGTGCTTTTGGGATCGATGATACTCTTGTTCGTTGGATTAGAAGCTGTCTTCTGGACCGTTCAATACAAGTTATATTGGACGGATTCAAGTCTGATTCCCACAAAATAAATGCTGGTGTGCCCCAGGGCTCCGTTCTGTCTACGAATCTATTCCTCATTTTTATAAATGATTTTCTGTCTGTTACTTTTAATCCACTTTTTTTTTTGCTGACGACTCTACCCTCAGCTTTTCATATTCGTTCGATAATTCACGTCCTCCGCCTTCGGACGTACAATTGCAACGGTACCGTATGTCAAGCTCATTAAACTCCGATATATACAGCATTGTCAAATGGGGTAATAGGAATCGTGTGGAGTTTAATGCTTCGAAAACTCAATGCTGTCTTCTGCCGTTAAAGCTATATACCCCCAATGCCATTGTCCATGAATTGCACTTACATCAAAGAAACCGAAAAGCTCTCAGTACTCGGTATGTGTGTCAACGACGACCTCCGTTGGAACGACCATATATTTGAGATCGTTAAGAATGCATCATAAGTGCTCAGGTTTTCTGTATTGGTGTAAGAAGTACTCTTCCCCATCTGTCTGGGGCCAAATTACGGCTTCAGTGAGCGAGTGAGTGAGTGCTATCAGTGATTGAATGCACGAGTAACCACTTTGGGATGATGGCATTCGTTGTCTTACGTATCGTTTAACTATTATAAATGGTACTAGTTATATTCAACTTCATGGTGTATTTATTGATTTCTCTATTGGCTAACAGATGTCTTTAGGAATTTTGTCTTGGATAAATGAATTTCATTGTTATGATTCAGAAAAAAGTTAACATTTTGCAACTAATTCAATATAAAAAATGATTCATATTCATCAAACGACGGTAATATTTATGAAATGTTGAGAGAAAAATGTCTAACAATCAACGACGAATGACTGAATGGGAAAATATCAAAAAATGGTACTAGAATGCTCGATAACGTAAGCGGTAATGCCAAACATAAATAATTCACCAGTTCACCCTTGAGCCCAATTTCCAACGTACCGTGAAATACAGGGATTGTTTTTTTTTTAGCCGAACAAGACGAATTTGGAATAGTTTACCTGGCGAGATTTTCCCTTGCCATTTTGATCTGCAAACATTAAAAACTAATGTTAATCGACACCTCCTATCTTTCCCCTCCCTATCTTTCTAATGCCCGCGCAGTGTGTTACATTAAAAGGGAAATAAATAGTCCCTTGTGCGCGCGTTAATTATAAAAAAAAAGTCAAGTGCATTCGTTCAGCCCGCACCATCCTGGTGAACCAGCAGAATCAGCACCAGAATACACACCAACCCCAAAAACAGCTGGTCAGAAGCCTATGACAATCGAGGAATACAAGAACAGGCAGCTGATTAAAACAACGACTACTACAGAACCGGCAATAGAGAAAAGAAAAGTAAAACTGAGACAGGAAAGAGGTAATCTGTTTAGGTTGTCTGGATTAGCCAACAAAAATCAAAAAAAATATTCCTGGAACGGGCCAAAGAATACAACAACAAAGGGTGGCAAATCCTCAAAAGAAGAAGTAATTATAAGTAATGCACCTAATAACATTAACAACAATAATGAATCTAATTAAGATTATTAGATATTTTTATAATAATTTTGATTATATGCATAATATTTTTGGTACAAGAAATTGTAAACATTTATTTTAATAAAAATGTTCAGAAAGTTGTAAGTAAAGAACTAAAAAAAATAACAGTATACAAAAAATGTTTATATAAAAAAAAATATAATAAAAATAAAATGTTAGATATATTAAAAACGTTAAAGAGTATTATTGAGAATTTTAACAAAATGCCAAACAAAAAATATTCGGAACAGTATATTTATTTATGAAAAAAAAAAATAGAAATATGTAGTTAAATTAGAAGAAGAATTTCAAGAAAAAAAAGAAAAATCAAATAAAAACGCAAATCACGTTAAAGAAAATAGTACATAACTCATTAATCAGATTAAAAGAAATATTGAGTGACAAAACGAAATTATTAGAGGAAAAACAAATTGTAGGAGACTTAAGAAATACGAAAAATACACAAAAAGAAAACATAGTGGAATTAAAAATAATAACAACACCAATCATGGCAAAATTTGACATAATTTCGAGTATAACAATTATTCCAGAGTATGGAGGAGAGGCAGAAAAATTCACGAATTTCTTGAATATGGTAGAATATGTGGATAAAACCATTAGTGAGGAGACTGAAAAAGGCAAGCTTATAAAGCTTTTCATAGGAACTAAATTAACTGATAAGGCAAGGAATAAACTAGCTATTATTATAGAGCCCAAAAGATATAAAGAACTTAAATAAACTTTAAGTCAGCTTTTTAAGAGTAAGCAAAACCCAATCCAAGTAATTTCAGAGCTTTCTTCTACAAAACAAAATTCAAGCACAACAATTTCTTTTGCAACACAGATTGAAACGTTAGTAGCAACACTTAATTCATTGCAACTAATAGAGCAGAAAGGAGAAAATAAAGAAGTATTCTGTGAAATTAATGACCAGCTAGGACTTACTGCATTTAAAAAGGATTAATAGAACTAATAAAATTAACCATCTATGCAGCAATGCTAAAAACACTTAATAAAGCAATACAATTAGCTGCAGAATTAGATGCCTCAAATTAATTTACGCAGGTTAACCATTTTAAAACAAACATGCCTAGGCAAAGTTACCAAAACTTCAATAGAAATAATAACAATAAATTCAGTAGAGCAGGACAAAACTACAACAACACAAGATATAATAATAGATATATTACCACTAAATATATATATAACAATGGATACAACAATAACAACAGATTCTATAACAATAGATATAATGGCTATAATCCAAATAATCAAAACAGAATAAACTATGTAGACTGTTTGGAAAACAACCAAGGAGTCTCCGAAGCCCAGAGGGACTCAGAACACAAGTTAGAAAACAATCAGTAAAGGCAATTCTAAATATCAACCTTCAATATACTAATTACATAGTAGTTAGATCTAATATAACATTAAATGATCAAAAACTTTTAGTAGATACAGGTGCTGATATCTCAATCTTAAAAAGAAATAGTTAAAATTCAAAAGAAAACGCAAAAACCACAGATAAAATTACGATTAGAGGAGTTACAGATTCAGAAACAACTTATTCGATAGGTTCGGTGCAAGGACAAATAGGAATTGAAAATAAATATATTGAACAAAAATTCCATATAGAAGATGACAATTTCCCAATTATTACAAATGGTATATTAGGAAAAGATTTTTTAGTAAAATCCCTATCAATTTTAATTAACAATGATTTTTCCAATATATATGCAAATACCTCAAATCCACAATATTCTTTTAACCGCAAGAACACAATCAATACATCCAATAAATCTTGAGATACTTAAATATAGTATTGTACTCAATCAGGAAATACAAAATGGAGTTTTCATTACAAATTCAATAATTCTAGCGAAAGGCATTACTCAAGTTGCATTCCTTAACACCCTAGATCATGAAGTGTTGCTAAAACCATCCAAACCGAATATAATTCTACTTACGAAATTTCATATAACTGATCTAAAGAAAAACTTTGAAAAAAAAAAAACAAAAAAACAAGATCAATATGAAAGGCTATTAAAGGAACTAAAATATGCAAGGAATTCGCAGAATGCTTTCATTTAGACGGGGACACATTGACAGTAAATAATTTTTACAAATAAAGGATTTCTGTGACATTACATGACATTTACATTAAAAATTACAGACTTCCTAATGGACAGCTAGAAGAGGTCAACCAACAAGTGAATAAACTTCTACCTGATAATATAATTAAAGTTTCAGTCAGCCTATTTAACTCACCTTTGCTCGTGGTACTACCGAAGAAGGATTCCCAAGGAGAAAAGAAATGGCGTTTATTCGTGGATTTCCATCAATTGAATAAAAAAATAATAGATGATAAATTTTCCTTAACAAGACTGGATGATGTGTTAGACACGCTCGGTAGAGGTAAATAATTTTTTAGCTTTAGATTTAACGAGTTCTTTTTACCAAATAGAGCTAGAGGAAGAATCTAGACCGAAAACAGAATTTTGAACCTCCCGTGGACACTTTCACTTCAAAAGATTGCCGTTTTGACTCAAAATATCAACTATTAGCTTCCAAAGAATGTTATCTGTAGCATTAGCCGGTCTAAACACAGAAGCTTTTTTATATGTTGCTGATAAAATTATATTTGGTAGCCGCCTTAGTCATCACAAAGATTCAAAGATTCTCCAAAGGCTTAGAAAATATAAACTCAAACTAAACCCTAAAAAATGCAATTGGCTACAAACACAGGAAACATATCTTGGGCATTTAAAAACAAATGAAGGAATAAAACCACATTCACAAAAGTATGAAGCTATAACTGCATACCCAACACCAAAAAATGCGGAAGAAGTAAAAACATTTGTAGTATTCTGTAATTATTATAGGAGATTCATTAAAGATTTTGCGACAGTATGATAATCAGTGATAACTGATCATAGGCCATTGGTAAGTCTCTTTACACACAAAAATCCATCATCAAAATTAACAAAGATAACACTAGATCTGGCAGATTAAACTTTTGACATAATTTACAAACAAGGGTCCATGAATACAAACGTTGATGCACTATCACGAATCAAACTCAATTCAGAAATACTAAAGGAAATGATTCCAACTTCAAAAATAAATATAATGACGAGAGCAAAGTCATCAAGTATAAAATATGAAAATCTAAATAAGCAAAATACGAAAGAATCAGAATCAAAAACTAATGATTTACCTACACATATATACACTTGGGAACGTTGTTCAATATCAGAAGTTAAAAATATAAGAAAATTAAAGTTAAAAAAATGCTACAAGAACATGAAGTACATCAGCGAAAATTCTCATCTAAACTAAGGTTTGATTCGGGAGAAGCTTGTACAAAATTTCATGTTAATAATGAAGAAATAACTATAGAATACAGTGATAATCCAAGATTTGACCTAGGGCTAGTTTTCGAGAAGCTGACATTCAGGATGAAAAAAGAAAATATTAAACAAGTAGCAATTGCAAGTAATGAAGGAGTATTTGAAAACATAAGTATAAATGAATTTAAAAATTATATAACGAATTACAACAAAAAATTGAAGAAAATACAAGATTAAAAATATTGATATATAATCCTCCCGTAAGAATTATTGATGAAAATGAAAAAAAATAATACAGATTTTTCATGATACCCCACATGCAGGTGGACACTCAGGTGTAAAAAGAATGATAAACAAAATAAAAAAAATATTGTTGAAAAAATTTAAATAAAATGGTGAAACAACATATAAATACATACACAAATACAAATACGGTTGGTCCATTATGACCGTAAAATGACCTTAGGTACATACTAACTCTGCAATGTGAAATGACCAAATATGTTAAAGCAATACCTGTCCATTAAGAGTAAAGATGCGAAAGCAGTAGCAAAAGACTTGGTAGACAATTTTCTTCTCCCGTATGGAAGTTTCAAAACATTAAAAACAGATATGGGAACAGAATTCATAAATGAAGTCATGAAAAATATTTACACATCATTTGGGATAAATCATGTAACATCAACCCCCTATCATCATGAAACTTTAGGTTCCATAGAACGAAATCATAGAGTGCTAAATGAATACCTACCTAATTTCCTTTACAAAAGAAGATAATTGGCATGGATTCCCTATTTTGTTTTCAGTTATAACACAACACCACACTCTAGCATAGACATATCACCATTTGAGTTAGTATATGGTAAATAAGTCAAACTTCTAGAATATTCAGCTAAAAATGTAACAAGTCCTGTATATAATATTGATAATTATAGCTTAGAATTGAAATTTAGGTTACAACAGATGAGAATAATAGCTAAGAAATTATTAGATAAGAGCAAAACAGAAAGAAAAGAATTTGTAGATATTACAGCTAATCCATCAGAATTAAAAGTAGGAGACTTAGTGTACTTAAAGTTGTAGAATTAAATGGTGTTAATACTAAAATAAATATTAATAATGAAAACAAAAAGGTACATAAAAATAGATAAGTCAATGGCCTTGACTCCGATAAATCATCGCTTCGCGTGGTTAGTGGAAAGATGGGGGACCGTCCGAAAACCAACTGCGTGCTGTTGACATGTATTATGTGTTTTCTGTTTTCCTTCCCTTTCTATATTCTGTTCTGTCCTGTATTAATGTCGTCTTGTGTGTTGTTCTAGTAATTGTCTGAGCCGATGGCCTCAGTAGCCAGTGCTCATAAGTGTCTCTACTTCGTAGATTTATCTACGGAGCAGATCAATATGTAATGTAATGTAAAAATGGATTAAAACGCATGAATTTAGATAAATAACAAACAAAAAAAACAAAAAAAAATTTTCTTGGAGGGTAAGGATGTAGTGCATTTACAGAACTCAGGTATTTTGCTGCAATGTGAGCAGTATTCTGCCGTTAGACATTAATATTTACATTTGTATTGGAAAATGTGTATAGATTTAAGGTCATAGTATATATCTATTGATTTTGTATATATAGGCTTAGAATCTTAGAATAAAAATCACTTTATGTTTAATCATAAAAATGAATATTTGGCTCTCTTAGCTTGACTTCTCATTTTAAATTAATTAAACCAGATCGACTCTTTAGCCATCATTGTTTTCGTTTGGGGAAGCCTTTATCCCACACAATATATATAGAATATATAGAAACAAAATTTAAAATGAAGAGGCGTACATTGGTTGGTAAGGGCAACTAATCCTTCTTAACCACACAAGTACATATCAACAAAATCTAAAATAATAAGTGCCAAATTGTTTATTTCTATTTTTTTATTTGTAAAACTTGGTACTTTTGCTTACATTATTCAATTTAAATAAAAGTTTGAAAAAAAACTCAATTCATAGTGAACTTCAGCTACACTTCCTTGCTCATATTATAGAGATGCTTATTGAAAATGAATTATTTTGTAACTAAATATTTCAAGACTGGTTTCTTCCAGCTGTTAGTGTCGAGCTCCCCCTGTGGGTGCGAGGGTGTAAGAATAGGCCCACGCTCAGATTAGCGGAAGTAAGAGTCTTCCAATACCTAGCCTAGTTAAGCGATCACCACTTTTTCCGTAAGGATAAGAGGCTGTAACCATGCTTCTAGGTGGGCATTCAGGGAGTGTCCTAGTCTTCACCTTGGTTGACTGGATTATGAACAGTTTGTCTTACTGGATGGTGGGCTAGCGACTTCTCATGGAGTCGAACCACAAGTGCGTCTCATGAGAGACGGGCGAGCCTCACCTAGGGTCCTAAAGTGATACCGTGGGTTAACAGGAGCCCCGGCTGATTACGTGAGCTTGTCTCGGTAGCAGTCGCCTGTTAAAATTGAGGTAGCCCCCCTGTGAGAACTTCACGGGGGCTGTGGTTACTCCAAATGCGGAAGCGAAAAGGTATCTTTGGTTTCTGGGAGGATGGCACGGCTTCGAAAGAAGCGTGTGTTCATTGTCTTATTTAACCGTGATGCTAGGGGTGCATGATAGGCCCTGCTTCTTAGCAAGGAGGATGGATTTTCCATGAGAAATTCATCATTTGCGACTAGAGTGGTTTGGCAGCCCACTCTAGTTGAAAGTGTGGTCTTGCAAACCACTCTAGGGGTCTTGTCCGCCCCAAGGAACTCCATAAGTGGGTAGGCCCACCGTGAGATTAAGCCTTAATAGGCAGGTGCTCACGTAAAGCCTTTTCACGATCTGTTAGTGTCGAGCGACCTATGTTTGTGTGATATTTTATGAGAATTAAAACCATCCAGCAGTCCATACTTAATAGGTCTATGGGGTCTACTTAGCATTCCTTGTATTTCTGTGTATCATGAGCTTGTTTGCAATATCAAAAGAACAAAGAAGGCACACGCAAATCTCCCTCTTTATATTAATTTCTCTTTACTTATGATTCACAGAAACTGGACAATTTTTAAGTAAAAAAAATGTACGTATTAATTGGGTTCCATTTCCTTTTATCCAGGTTATAAAATAAATAAATATTTCATATATAGTATAAAAGCAAAAAAATTATATATTTAAAATAATACAAAATAAGTTCACTGATTGTAAACTTTGCTAAAATATTTGTCAATCAAGGGCTTACTAACTTTATAATTACTTAATATTTATATGAATAAAGGAGGCTTTACATGCATCTTTACCTTTCAAAAAATTCGTTCTAACTGAAATATGTATTGTTGTAAAAAAATAGCACCCTGAAAGTTTTATCAAAATCGTTTGAGCCGTTTTTTTACCTAGAGCAAAAATGAGAAACACTTCCCAAGATACTTCCTAATAACTACTAAATACCAAGTTTGAAGCAAATCGGCTCATCCGTTTAGGCTGTAGAGGCGCGAACAGACAGACAGACAGACGGACGGAATTTCCGGACCCACTTTTTTCAACTTCTCTATTATCGTAATGTCATGTTTGATTGATAGGTTTTTTTTTTGCACGAATCCATAACTTGCATTTGAATACCTTAATTGCAAGTAAAAATACTTGAACAACATTAATTATCATTTTCGTTTGATTTTATTTATTTCTGGTTTTTATTGTGATCTGTTTATTTTATTTACTTACTTGTTTTAAATTTAATTCAAAACATTTGTTGATTAACTTGCATCCCAAATTTTTCCATATGGGATGACAATTTGTCATAATCGTATAACGTGCTTTGAACAACACATTAAACAAATTATAAGTATGTGTGCGGCCGTCACATGCATTTTATTGATTATACATAAATCTTTGCGCGAAAAAGGGATATAGACATAGCGCAAATTCATTGCATCAGAATGTGGATTTATATATATATAAATATATATTCATTTTCTAGCAAGTGGCATAGTATACTTGTTTTTCTTATTTTGGTTATTTTATATTTTGATAGTAATTGGTAGCTTTCGGTTTTTTCTAATGTTCTTCAGGTAGGTATTGAATTTGAGCACTTAAATGTGCCCAAAAATAATGCCAAAAAGTTATAGTAAATTATGAGAAACCTTTGGTGTAGTACTCTTTCTATCTTAATATGTTAGTGATTTATATTGATCCTGCCCTACTTTTCTTCAAATTAGCAAATGCAGATGCATGTAAAGCCTCCTTTAGCCTTATAACTGAATCGACCTCAAGTTGATTTTTTATTTTGGTATTGAATATTGAATATTAAACGTAACCTTGGTAAAAATTCGTTCAGTGTTAGCTGCAAAATGTAGCGATGAAAAGATTTCAAAAACAAATTTTGTCAGAATTGGAAACGCCAAGCTATCGTCGGCCAGTTTAATTTTTCCAACATATTGCCAGAATTCTTCTATGTCGTTTATTACTTTTTCATTTACTTTAATGTTTGAATTAACAAGCATTCTCTACTCATTATCTAATTCCTGAAAACAATCTTCAGCTACTCAATTTGGAAAATGGTTAATAAGGGGTAAAATTGATTGGGCTTTTTTTTTTAGAACATTCATTGGACACAAGGATTCAATGTCTTTAAAGACACTATTATTAAAATTAAATCTTGAGTAAATTTGTTTAGTACCTATAACTATGAAATACAAACAACGGCATTGAAAGCATTGTAGCACTTGTTTTTGAATTGTAATTCCAAAAAAATAGATATAATGCATTTCTTGTTTGTACCACATATTCTGCAGTCCCAGTTACTTGTTCCCAGAGCAGATGGAGGATCTGCGAAAACTCCAGCGCCAGTTGTTGACTATTATTCCTCATATTGTTCAAAATTATTCCCAGACTTTGAATTTTAAAAAATGACACAAACAGCCACGTTCACATTTGTATCCTTTGGATTGAATGAAATAAACTTTTTTTCCTAAAAATAAAAAATAAAATTTTTTGGCTTTTAATTTCTCTTTTGTGCTGAATAATAATAACACGAACACATTTCTTATATTTTAATGCCTTTCTCTGAAACAACTCGGTCAAAAAATCTAGTTAAATCTAATATCAATACCCCCACTTCTTCTCAGACGTCACACCTCATATTACTCGCCATATCAAACAAAACTCAGAAAACTAAATGAGAAACCCACTTCCAAAAACTCCTCTGCCTCCACTTCTCTTCCTGCTAGTAATGTTCCTGCTGATGCTGTTCCTGCTTCCATTGCTTCTGTTGTGTCTTCATACTCACCCACAACCAACACAAAGCTTCTATAAAAATAAAGCACTCAAGGTGAGTCCACTATTGAAGAAAACTTAACCAACCCAATGGATAATATTGAAAAAAAATGTTTTACAAATAAGAATTCACTGGTGAGTTCAATGACAAAAAATGGGGTCACCCAAGTTGAGCAAAAATATGAGGAAATAAACAAACATCGCATAGACGTGCACAAAACAATAACCAGTATGAAAATGGACCACTGCTCACACAACTCAGAAGTAAACAATGCTACACAAAATATTCACACAGAGCTTGAAACCCTAAACCAAAAATTCGAAACACAAAGCATAAATAATTTAGCTGCCGATGCTATTCTTATTGGATTGCGATACATCGTGAATGAGCATTTAAGAAATACTTTCAATTTATTGTGTCATTTGATAAATTTTCAGCCACCATCGATATCTAGTATATTTAGAACAAAACCAATTTGTGTGTGGTTTTGTTCTAAATATCCTATCATAATACATTTTTTTTCTGTCGTTGACAAAAGAAACACAATTAAATCGCTCTCTGCTTTTCGCAAATCAAATTCACGGAATCATGTTCATCCAATGTTGATTCACACCGAGAATCCAATATATATTCATAAGAGTTTAACAACAGATAATAAAGAGATTCCTCGTAATGCATTGCAACTAAAAAAACACATTGATTAGCTCTGCTTTCACGGCTCGTGGACTAGTGCATATCACAACTAACAAAAATGAATTACCTATCTGTATTTAAAGCCTTCAAGAACTTGATCACTTTTACACTTAATAACTTCACCATTTCTAAATTACAATCGACGCAGAATATGAAGCACCAATATGAAGATGATAACAGATCTATTAAGAAAACAAGTGATGCCACACCATAAAATGTCTACAACTAAACATTAACATTAACATCTTAATTTTATTTTTGATCAAATATTCATTTTAATACTATTATTTTTTCTTACTTTTATTTTGTATCTTAAATTTCTTAATCTTTGTACTATATTTTTTCTTTCAATGCTTTTATTAAATTTTATATTTGCATTTAATATCGGTAAAATTATTATTTTTCTGGAATGTTTTCTTCATTTTCCCATTTGTTTTTATATAAATAAATTAAATAAATTTACTGGCGCGACAGCTCCTTAAGGAGCCAAGGCCTAGTGACTTATACTCTCAACCATTCCTGTGTGTGTGTTGTTACTCTGCAAGAATGGAAGGGACCTACAGTTTACCGCCGAGTCCGAACGGCTACATGAGATGCACTTTTTCGAGACAAATTTTACTCTTGGAGGTTTTGTCAGTTCCTCGCAAGAGGCAGTCCCCCAGAAAAAAAGGTGACTATGAGCTGGATTTGAACCCAGGTTCTTTTGCTTAGAAGTCCGACACACTAACCACTAAGCCACGGGGCACTACCCATTTGTTTTTATTTTCTTTATTTGCATTGTTACGTTTTCTTTACATATTGGTTCGTGTTCGCTAGCTTCCTTATATCATTTGCTTCCGTTTGTTAATCTTTTTTATTAATTTAAATTTATGACACAGTATATGGCAATGCTAATTCCAAGTCCGCACACTTAGCGATGAGTTACCTTTCTAAGGCACGAAATGGCTTCAAAGTTTGCCATTTCAATGCTAGGACTCTTATGGTCAAAACAGTAGAAAAAATTACACAGGCTCTTATGGGGATGTAAGCCCAAAATTCTGCAGGGTTGCAGAATCTGCACGATGTCTCTATTTCTAAATTTCATGCCTTGTTTTATTGCTGCCACAACAACAAACGCAAAAAATCTAAATAAAAGCGATCTGGCATTACTGATATATACCAAACTTGTTAATCAGCGTTACCGCTGTGACACTTTTGCCACCACTTTTAATAAAATACTTCATCATGGTTTTCTTGGTTATTTAATTTTTCGTTCTCTTACATTAATACGATATTTAAAAAAATCAACCTTTTGTCGGTACTTTTGAATTTTTTATTCTCCAAATTCAGTATTCACATAAATTAGATTTTATTTACATTATTTTTAAGTGAAATTTCTTTCTTCAGTATAACAATTTTTGCAACTTTTTAATAATGTCAAGTGGTAACGCTGCATTTTGGCATAAATAAGCAATACATAAATGTCAAAAAATTTGCACATCTGTTTTAGGTGCGGTTCTGCGAGCAGTTATGCGTGAGAACAACTGCACATCTGTTTTCAGTTTTAATGACTCGAAATTTGTTAACATTAAAGATATTTTCAATCTTGCCAATGTTGATGTAATCTGAGAGAATACTTGCAACCTACCTAATTATAAACTCATTCGGATTGATAGATTTACAACCACAACTGAAGGAGGAGTTGCAATTTATTGTAGATCAACTCTTAAGTATAAAATTTTAAGTAAGTCTGACTGGCTTTGAATAAATTGTTATTGAAGTTAAGATGAAAATGAAAAATTCGGCATGCGTCTACAATCCCAATAGAACTTCTTCAACTGCTCCTTTGTTTTCTGCATTGGAAATTTTTTTAATTTCATACGGAAATACTATTGTTTGTGGAGATTTTAATGCTGATTTACTAAAAAATTGACTCTCGCTCCACTCAGCTCTTAAATGTTGTTGCTGTGTCGGACTCAAGGTTCTAAACTCTTTTCCAACAAGATATGCACCTAGGTCACAAAGTCTACTCGACCTCTTTATTGTAGCTGCGTAACAAAGCCACTTATGTAACACGGTTAGGTAAACGACATTTTTTTGCCTCAAAACTTGACACTTCCTTACCCCTGTCGTGAAATACAAAAAGTTAACGACAGAAATGTTCCCACTGAGTAGAATATATCTTCTTAGTTAATAACGAAACATTTCAGGGCTTATTTTAACAGTTAATTATTATTTATTACGATTACAGTGCCTTTCGACGATTTCTATATCTGGAAAAGAGACTGGAAGCTGACCCAAAACTTTGTGAAGATTACACAAAATGTCTTCGGGAATACGAAATTCTAAACCATATGGAGGAAATTGATGCAAATGATGTGATCTTGGCGATTCCATATCATTATTTCCTACCACATCATGCCGTGCTCAAAGAGTCTAACTCCACTACTAAGACGAGAGTAGTGTTTGATGCAGCTTCCAAAGCTTCGGATGGGAAATCCCTTAACGACCGTCTGCCCGTGGGTCCAAAGTTGCAAACAAGTATCATAGATCTTGTTTTGCGATGGCGGACTCACCGATACACTTTTAAGGCCGACATCGAAAAGATGTATCGACAAATGTTAGTACTATATACTTAAACTATCAGCTTATAATGTGGAGAGAGCAACGAACAGCGCCGATCAGGATATTCAAGATTAATACCGTTACTTTTGGCACAGCAAGTGCGCCTTTCTTGGCATCAAAATTTTAAAGCAAGTGGCTGATGACGAAAGTCATAACTTTCCGGAGGGTGCGAAGGTTGTCCATGAGGACATGTATGTTGACGACTTGATAAGTGGTGCAGATTCCATCGAAGAAGCATCCCTAAAGAGATGAAGCAAAATCACTTCTGTCATCAGCTGGATTCAATCTACGAAAATGGACAAGTAATGTAAAAGAACTCATCAACGACATACCAGCACAAGACCGAGAGCTCGATTTTTAACTACCATTTAACTTGTCGATCCTTGTGAAAACGCTTGGCATCAAGTGGTTTCCAACGGACGATTGCTTTTCGTACCAAAACCTGCAAACATCAACGGAATCAGTATCGAAAGATCAATTCTTCCAACGATCGCAAAGTTGTTTGACCCACTTGGCTGGATTTCTCCATGTATTATTACGGCCAAACTCATCATGCAACGACTTTGGGAGCTAGGCTGTGACTGGGATGAACAAGTTCCAGAAGTCTTGAAGAAGGATTGGGAAGCTTTTCAAAGCGAACTTCCTCTCATCGAGCGACTCAACATTTCAAGATGGATCCGATTCAGCTATTCCAACAAGGCGATCGAGCTCCATAGATTTTCTGACGCTTCGATGAAAGCTTATGGAACAGCAGTTTATATCCGCGTTCTTGACAGTGAAAACAAAATCCATGTTAACTTGCTTTTCTCAAAGACGAAGGTGGCACCAATTCAATTCAGAGACTGGTAGGAATCGAGTGCTGGGCACATGTCGCAACGCTTCATAACCCAGCCGATTTGGCTTCTAGAGGGGTATATCCTTCAGAACTCCAGTCGTTAGAAGTTTGGTGGAATGGGCCAGAATTTCTTCGCTGTCAGTGGGATTTCGATTCTCCGAATCAACCTGAAACTGAAACGATAGAAGAACAACGAAAGAACAAGGTTAAGAGTTTTACGATTCAATCAAATGACATTGATAGTGTTTTACAATGCGCTTATAACTCATCGAGTCTTTTAAGAGCCATAAGAACCATCGCAACTTGCGTCCGTTTCATCATCAAGTGTCGACCGAAACTATACGGCTATATATCCGGGCCATTGAAACCATTTGAGCTTGAAACTGCCCGACTTATAATCATCACGGCAGTACAAAACAAAATGTTCAAAACTGAAATCGAGCTAATACATGCTAATAAAATGCCTAAGAGTTTACGAACTTTAAATACCTTCATCGATGTTGATGATGTTTTACGAGTAGGAGGGCGTCTAAAAAACTCTCTTCTTCCATACGATGCGCAACACCCGACCTTGTTGCAAAACAATCATTATTTTACGAGGTTGGTGGTTCGAGATGCCCACAAAAATACTCTAAATGGTGAAAAACAACAAATGATGCAGTTTATTCGACTTAAATACTGGATTGGACAAATACGACGAAGCATTAAGTATCAGCTGCATAGATGTACATCCTGTTGCCGACAGAAAGCATCCAAAATGCAACAGTTGATGGGAAATTTACCTGCATCCAGAGTACGGATGGCAAGACCATTCAGCCATACCGGTGTTGATTATGCAGCCCCCATTAAATACAAATCTTGGAAGGCACGCGGTGCCAAAATTCTTAAAGGCTACTTCGCTATTTTTGTTTGTTTGGCAACAAAAGTAATACATTTGGAAGTTGTATCAAACCTGACAACTCAAGCGTTTCCTGCTGCATTTCGTCGCTTTACCTCAAGACGGGGAATTTGCAATGAAGTTTATAGCGACTGCGGGACAAATTTCATTGGGGCCAGAAATGAACTGGTCAAGATGCTAAAGGAAGCACAACACGATTGGACCAAATCGCCGAAACACTCGTCATCCACGGTACTAATTGGCATTTTATTCCTCCCGCTTCTCCACACTTCGGTGGTTTATGGGAAGCAGGAGTGAAATCCGTCAAATACCATTTACGGGTTATTGGAACCGAGCGGCCTACTTTCGCGGAGCTCACGACGCTTCTAGCACAAATAGAATCGTGCCTGAACTCGAGACCCTTATGCCCGCTCACTGATAGCCTCGATGATTAAAATGCACTCACACCAGCACACTTCCTCATCGAAGAATCCTTACATTCTGTGCCTCAAGGCGAACTATCTCAAAACATCACACATTTAAATTTAGATCGCATTAAATCCCTTGCAGGTGGATTTTGGAGACGATGGAATTCGGAATATCTCTCCAGGTCACAACAACGTCCGAAATGTACCAAAATCAGGAAACTTACTGGAATCTTGCCCGTATTGAGGAAATACACGCCGGTTCGGACAATCTAATACGTGTGGTTACCGTCAAAACCGAATCCGGACGATTAAAACGACCAATTTCGAAAATTTGTTTGCTGCCGGCGAACAAACTACTAGATGAAACTGCGATTATCTAAATCATATAATAATCACACACTGAATCTTCATTCTCCAAACAAAATCATTAATTCATCATTATAAAAACCAAATTAAAAGATCGATAATTTTCTTTAAAATGCAATTTATATATTATAAATTCATAATTCACAACTTATTTATAAATTTATAATGAATTTAATAATTATTTGAGAACTAAACCCTCAAAATACACACATAATGTTAAAATGGATGTAAATAAATATACCATCCACAACATATGAAATATTATTGTCAACGAACAGAACGAATTCAACAATTTACTAAAATAAAGAATTTATTAATAACACGATTACCCGAATCTTAATTAAACCATATAAAATAAAATAAATATATATTATAAATGTGTACCTATTCACAAAACAAAACGAAGTAATTTTGATTCGCGATCAACAAAATCCACAAAATTAACGCACATCAATCCAGATTGCGAAATGTTAAAATGACGTCAAAACAACTTCAAATTAAAACAAATCAAAATGAAATTCAAACAATTTAATTCGCCTATTCACGAACCGCAAATAATTAAATAAAATTTTAAATAAATTTAATTTGCCAACTTATCGAATTAAAATGTTAAAATTATTTAATTAAGTCACTCCTACACAAACCACTTAAAATTTCAAAATTAAATCCTCGTCAAAAAAAAAAAAAAAAAATTCGTCGAAGCCAACTCGCGAAAACAACAACAAAACCATAAAAATAAATCACGTATAATTTTCCACGAAAATTTACATCACAATCATTATAATATATTTATATGGTTTAGTTAAACGTCACGCACTGTATTTAACCACTTATTAATTTGCACAATATTATTTGATGAAATTACAAATCATTTTTTTTTATGCAAATCGCAATCACTTCACAGAACTCAAATGTAAATAATGTTCCCGTTATATTCAGCTATCTTCGAACTGATAGTTTTGCATGGAAAAACCCGGCATTATGTATTCCTTATATACACATATTATATACACATGTATATCCTACGCACACCGTTGCTACCATATATAACATAACATGCAATCGATGGATTTTTTTAATTAAAATTTACAAATATCAAATAATTAAACACATTCACACTACAATGATACCGAAACGAATTAAATATATACGCGCGCGTACAGAAGAAAAATACATAAGTACCATGTACATAAAAGGAAATTTTCATCCATGCTGTTGCAGCCAACAAAAACTCACCTTTAAATTAACATCAAATGGATGCACAATTACGAAAGTTAATATTAAAATTTAATAATTAAAAATCACATTTAATTAATAAACGATTAATAAAAAATAAAAATAAACACGAAATAAAATAATACACGATCAACCGAAGAACACGAAGAGGAAAAGCACACAGCATACAATTTACAATGACGTCAAACTAAAATATAACAAATTGTGTTCATTCCGTTGTTTCATTCATTCATGTTTATTTGTCAATGAAATTTTTGTCCTCCATTTGTACTTATTGGTCGTCTCTGTTGTTCTCTTTTTATTTGTCTGACATATGAAAAGCTTTATCTCTTTTCATGTTATCGATAACCAAACAATTAGGTCGATAAGGAAGTGATTGGATAAGATCAAAATTGAAACTTAAAGGCGCAAACACAATGACCACGAGATGGGCATTCGAAGCCAAGAAAACAATAAATTATCCAATTTGAGGCCGGAGAACGTACGAAAGTACGAAAGTAAATGTACTTTATATGAAGAAAAGTACTGAAGGCGGCACTGAAGATACAATCCACATATACGTCGTAATTAATAATACTGTAAAACTAAATGTCATTATTAATTTATATGAAAATTGATGGACTTAATATACAAAACGAGTGTACTTGAGGTCTTATGACAAATTTTCCGACATAATAAAAGCAAATTTATAACGAATTGGTTATGGTCTTTTAATTTTCATTTTGGAAACGTTATTTCTTTTTTTTTACTCTTTTTTTAATAAAATACGAAACTTTATACATGATATGTAAGACCCGAATACTTGGGCGAAGCTCGTTCTCATCTTGTACATTCATCTGACCTAGTTTCGTGATTGGAAGAAAGATGTTTGTGTTTTTCAAAAACTTGGTCCCTGGAGCCGACGAGGGTTTGGTTTGAATTTTTGGCGGATAATTGGTTCTCGTGCCCTCGTCCGCTGAGTTTTAGGCCATTGGTACCCAATACCAGTCTTCCTTTTGCATGTAGTAATTTCGGTAACTTGATGAGCAACGAAGGGTTTATAGTTGCCCACTTTTGACAGAATCCATTTTGCAACTGTTGTAGAATCAGTCTACAAGAAACACCTATCGGGCACTACAGAATGACTTGCCAATATGGATTTCTTCAATATTGTTGCAAGTACAGCTGCGATTAATTCCAGACGAGGAATTTATAGGAGCTTTTTTGGAGCACATTTAGCCTTCCTCGCAACGAATGAGATGGCTGTCAAATCCAGCGGCTCGTTGTATTTCCTTAACTGTTTGGCTCAAATTAAAAGCCTAGTCTTCGTTCTGCGTCATTTATCCATAATAGTCCAGTCTCAAAACGATTTCGTTCTATACGTCGAGTAGGAAATTGCAGTATCTTACGGGCTCGTAAGATGTCGGCTGACTCAACCAGGTATTCCGGTGGTTTTTTCCTTATTTATCTATCTTAAAATAGTCTTCGATAAGATCATGTAATGTCTGAAGATTGCTATAAGCTATATGCAATATTGTCTTTTCATTTATGGCGATGTCCTCTGTTGGTCTATAAACAACGCAACCCATATTGGTCTTGGCAGCGACTGGGCCTCTCGGTCGGCTGACTATTCTTTGTGGTACCCCTAAATGACAATTATTGATACCAATCAGCACTCTTGGTTTTGCTCCGACATAATCATGAACTGGTAAGTAACGTAGGTGTTTAAACTTGGCTTGCAACACTTTAAGTTGTAGAATCTAAGTCGGCAAAGACAGTTTCTTTAATATCCGAGCATGTCGCAATTTATGTAAAGCGTCTTTGTTCCAAGCACTAATCATAAAATCGACCAAGTAAGATCGTTCATTTGTGATTTGATTTTGGTTTTTCTTCTTTCACCGACCTGTTCTCAACTCTTAACTCATTCACATTCGTCTTGTCGTGTCGAAGCCGATAATGCAGACGTTGGCAGTTGTTTAATCCACACTTCTTCCTGCTTCGACATTGAAATGTGGTATAACCAGACCCGAGACAAGAAAAACACAATCTGCTTTCTCTTACCAGATTCCATTTTGATTCTGTAGGCAGTCTCTGAAATGACGAACATTCCAATAGACGGTGGTCATCGTTACATCCTGGACAGTCGACGACAGATCCAATATGAAATACAGGTTTCTCTTTTGCTCTTTTAAGAGAGGGTGATGAATTTTGAAATTCCATGTCAGTTGTAATAGGTAAAATGTTGGCCTTGTGTTTTCGTTGGCTCACTGTCCAAGCAATTCCATGGTCAGATATGGCCCCGAAAATGATGAGTTCCTTGCCCAGTCCAGACGTTTACTGAGAGGGAGTTTCTGTACCAGTTCCAATAGGGTTGGGTTAATAAGATGCGGAAGCGCTCCTGTCGACTTCAGAAAGGCAACTAGGTTTTGAATCTTGGTCGCAAATGATATGAACTGTTGAATTTCCGATTCGGCAATAACTGGCAAAGATCTTAACTTCAGTATTTGGCTTCGCACTAGAGTCTCTGGTCGCCCGAACATAAATGTCAGTTGTTTAATTAGGCACGTTGGTAGAATGGATTAACAGAGATTCTACCACTTCCCTTGCTGCTCCATTTAGACATTTTTGAAGCCGGATGGTGTTGTCCAGATTGGTATACCCATACGCATTTGTCGATTCGTTAAAGGTTGAAATGAAGACAAGTCAATCCTCAGGTTGACCACTAAACTCTGGCAGATCGTAGAGTCTTCTTTGACTGTCCTGACAGACGATGTTTGTATTCGTTGGCCTGTTCAGCGAATTTTTCAAATTCAGCTGTGCAGAAGCGGTTGGTGTGCTAGCTTCTGCCACCGAAGCTGCTGACATGTGATTATATAGATGTTGTAACGTTCTATTCGCCATTATTGACCATGATATCATAGACGGATGGGCATATCCTCCCTGCATGCCAGTAGTAACTGCTGTCGTCAATGGCATTTGCTGTGGAATTATAACTTGACTGTAGCATGAATGAGCTGATGTACATGTGACTGACTGCATTGGTAAATTGTGTTTAAGCTGATATAAATCCAGAGGCGAACTGCTTCTCCCTGAAGGATTCAAGGCTGGATTGACGTATGTTAGGGATGTTGGATCGGGTGCAACTTTGGTGGTCTGCTGAATGGACTCATTCATATAAAGGCGAGACTGTGCTTGCAGATCCAGTGTTATCCTCCTCAATTGTACTACCCTTTTCAACATCCATTTCGCCCTTAGCGCTAGCTGCCATCTTTGATTGTTGTACGATGTAATCCTTAAATTGCCTTATTAAAAGTCCCTTTGCCTTTCATGCACTTCTTCTACTGGGCATGAGCAAATAAAATTTCGTGTGCTGGGTTTACCTTTTACTTAAGGTTATACGTAAAGGAAAACTTCTGCGTCAATGTAACTAAATATATTTTATTACGAAATATAAAAAGTAAAGATGTCGTGAACTACAAAAATTTCTTCTTAGTAAATAACGAAATAGTTCAGGGTTTATTTTATTCCGACAGTTAATAATTATTTATTACGATTTCTTTACAAAAGGGTACGAAAAATTTACTTTTTAGTCGAGCAGAAGTACAGAAGTTTTCCTTTTCGTTCTCGTCTGGTTAATTTTTCTTCTTTATTTTCTCACCTGCTGTCTGCTGTTCGAGCGGGAAACGCCGCCCTCTTTCAGTCCTGGAACTACTTCGATATCTTCATTTTCGATGACAATTGTGGGGACATTAATTACCACAACCAGATGGCGAATCTATCACATAAAAGAAATTCAAGTGATCCTCCCATCGAACTCTCTCGATACGACAGATGTTACAGCCATACGTTTTAAGTATTCTTCTTCAGTTGTTACAGACAGATGCTTTAAGTTATTTTCGCCGTCCATCTTTTTTGTCTAGAATATTTAATGAAATAAAGTCAATCGTTTTTCTAGTAAAATCAAGTTTAATTGTGGAAATAATTCACCATTATATTCAATATTCATCCAGAAATTGGTGACGCCGACGTAATCAACGAGATCATACAAATTTCTTGATTTGTACATATTTTTGCGCAGCGCATTTTGCTCCTCACAACTCCCCACGACACAAAAGTTCTACAAAACGCAAAACAACGCTCAAATTGACGACAACAACGCGCAAGCTGAGGAGAGTCCTGAGGTTAGCGCAGTAAAATTGGTCAAAATTCCACCCTTCTGGCGAGAAAACCGTTCACTCTGGTTTATACAAATGGAAGCCGCATTCGCAATTTCATGAATCACCGCAGATACCACGAAGTATCACTGCGTTCTCGTGAATTTAGGCTCATTCACCCTGCCGTTTGTCTCAGACATTCTTGCAGCACCGCCATTTATAAATAGCTATGATGCTATCAAAGAAAGCTAAATTTATTCATTCGACGAAACCAGCGAATCCAAACTCCGACGTCTCCTTCGTGGCACTGAGATTTCAGAAGAGAAACCATCAAATCTCCTGCAGCGTTTGAGAAACTTAGCGGGAAGCTCTTTCTCAGAAAACGTTCTTCGGTCTCTCTTTCTCGAACAACTCCCCAAAGAAATAAGAGGCATCTTGGCAATAAGTGAGGTCACGCATTAAACCAAACTGGCCATCCAAGCTGACAAAATAATCGATTTTTCACGTCCCTCCATCTTGGCGGTAAAAACAGCAAAACCATCTTCTTTGAAGCCAGATCAATCAGGATTAGATCAACAAGCTTTCAAAGGTGATAAAAGATTTGCATTCAAAACTGGGAAATAACAGCCGTTGTAGATCCTCCAGTCGTTCATGAAATACTCAGAAACGAGCTTATTGTTATTTTCGCGAAAGATTCGGGGATAAGACACGAAATTGCAGAGAACCATGTGATTTTCAACTAAACAAAACAACTTTAAACCAATGAACCCTTCAGACAACCACGCAGGCACCTCTGGAGGCGTTTTAACGACACGCCTGCAAGTGACAGATCGAACGACTGGTTTAAAGTTTTTAGTGGAAACCGGAGGGTACATTTCTGTCCTTTCTAATCAACACAAAAGAGGTGGGAATAATAAAAAGAAATCCCTATCCAACATCAAAATTTTCGCAGCGAACGGATCCACCATCACCACCTTCGGTCCAACAACTATATCACTTAACCTTGGTCTACGTCGTCCATATATTTGGACGTTTACAATAGCTGACGTCACACAACAAATCCTCGGGGCGGACTTTATCAAATATCATGGTCTGCTGGTTGATCTTCGTCACCGAAGATTAATTGATGCAGAAAAGAACCTTTTTTCTCTATCAAACCTCAGCCATTCTTCACAGCCAACCATACTCACAGTCAATTTCAACCATCCGTACTGCAAGCTACTCAAAGGATTTGAGAATGTGACCAAACCTGTTGCGTGCAAAACAGCTGCGCACAATGTTCACCACTACATTACAACAAGAGGTCAACCGGTTGCTGAAAGAGCCCGTCGTCTTGCAGGTGAGAAACTACAAGCCGCCAAACAAGAATTTAATAAAATGATGCAACAAGGAATCTGTGAGCCATCCAAAAGTGAGTGGGCAAGTCCTCTACATCTGGTACAAAAAAAGAACGGAGAATGGCGTGCCTGCGGTGACTACCGCCGTTTAAATAAAATTACGATTTCAGACCACAACCCGATTCCCAATGTACGTGAATTCATGTTCAACCTCCACGGATGCAAAATCTTCTCAACCCTCGATCTGACGAGAGCATACTACCAGATACCAGTGATGCCAGAAGATCGACCAAAAACAGCCCTCATCATGCCGTTTGGACTTTTTCAGTTCAACGTGATGACTTTTGGTCTATGCAACGCTGCACAGTCATTCCAGCGACTGATGGATTCCATTTTAGGAGAGCTTGATTTCTTCAACGTCTACATTGATGACATTCTGATCGCATCGAAGAATAAATGAATCGGGCATCAAACCATCTAAAGAGAAAGTCGAGGCAGTCCGAAACTATCCCAAACCCAAAACAGTTGCTGAGCTGAGCAGGTTTTTGAGATCATGGAACTTTTATCGACTGAACATGCCACACGCATACGAAGTCCACGCTCTACTCATCGAATTGGCACCAACGGTGAAAAAAAACGACAAAACCGAAATTGTTTGGAACACTCTGGCAGAAGATCCTATTGAGAAGTGCAAACAATTGCTGGTCGACGCCGTCCAATTCGTATTCCAGATAAAAACATAAAAACCAGCTGTAATGCTGAATCCATTCTCATACTGAGGGAACTTGAAAGATCTTATATTGCTATTTAATCATCTGTGTACGACCGCCAAATGCAAAACACCTACCCTCAAAAATATTTTCCGCTCTCGCACACGAAACAATAAGAGTGCAGCTTCGCCTTTGCCACATGTCATCATCAAATTTTACAGTGTGCAAGGGAGGAACTCCACACTGAAGTTCATTACTATCTGCCGAAAACAACAACAGCGTCATCAACCATCACTGCGTGATTTTGGTATAGAGTCCAACAACGCATGTTTCCTAAATGCAATTCGTATGAGAAATGATTACCAACTCTTTAGCGTATACACAGCTAATAGTAATGTTTACATTAAGCTATCAGCTGATGGAGAAAGTGTTGCTGTTTACAACGTTGAAGGTCTAGTAGCTGCTGTGACGTAAATTCATCTTGCCGTGATGATGTGCATTTCACTTCCAGTGCACTGTTGTAAAATTATTTATTTTTTCTCATCTCTTAATTTTACTCTTTATTATAATTATTTTTAAATTCATTTCTGATTCATTTTTTTTAATTTAATTTTTGTACTATCTCTGTTAGGGGAGTTTAGATAATTGTTTGTGAAGTCAGGATTAGATATCGTTTCTGTGTCTAAAACCTAGTTTCAGACTAAAATATGTGATGATTTCTATTGTTTGAAGGATTTTAGACTTTTTAGGGCTGATAGAAAGTTTTCTTCTGGTGGGGGCGTTACCCTGTACGTGCGCGACGGGCTGAGCTGTAGATTCATATTTAAATCGGAATATAATTGTCCTCTTGAATATCTTTTCGTCAATGTTATATGCATTAATGAGAGTTAATTGGTAGGTTCTGTTTATAGACCTTATAATAACATAAGCACCATTCCGTTAATAACAACTTTAGAGTCAATTTCTTGCAACTATTCTAATACTGTACTGTGTGGTAATTTTAATTGTAACTTCTTGAATAAACGCTTAGCCGAAAATTTTCTTAGCGGTTTCAGAGCGCTCGATTTGATTCCAGTTAATAACTAAACTCCTACTCACTTTACTTAAGAGTCTAATTCGCTATTAGATCCTTTTTTAGCTAGTGATGTTGGTAAGGTGTTACTTTACAGCTAGCCTTTGGCACTTGGTTTTGCAAATCATGACTTGATTCTCTTGTGCTTAGATGTCACATGTCGATATGATCAACAAAGTTTTCAGTATCGAGACTACAAAGATCCAAATACTATCGAATTGTTGCGTAATTTTAACCGCATAGAATGGAATCTTATTTATGGTATGCATAATAAAAACGGCCAAGTTAATTTTCTAGAGCATAATGTCAACCAACTTTTTGATCAACATGTCCTCTAAAGAACCAAAATTAAAAAGCAAGGTTCACCTCCTTGGCTGAATGGCGACATCTTTGCTTTGATGTCACGTCGAGATGCTGCTTACAGTCAATGGCTTCGCTACAAAGTAGAATTCTTTCACCAAACCTATTGCAGCCTATGCAATCAAGTGGTTAAGATAATCAGACATGCATAAAAACTGTTTTATGAGAGCAAACTTGGTCCCTTGATGTCTGGAAAGAAGTTATGGAGCAATTTGAGGGAAATCGGTATAGGCAAATTGTCCAGTAAACTTGCTGATGACTTTGATTGCGACGTTCTCAACAAAAAGTTCACATCTTTTTGAATAAAATCGCAGGTCGCAGCTGAAAAAGAACAAATAAAAACACGTTGCTTCCGTTTTAGGTTAGATCATGAAGTGAGTTCTAATTTTATTGTATTATATAATAGTTTTTATAGTGTGCTGATACAAGATGCCAGCAGAGTACAAATATAGGGTGATGGTACAAGTTATAGGCATTGTACATTCTATTTCAACACATCTCCTCTCCCTCTGAATGTTAACTCATCTATACATCTTACTATTGAGAATACCACAACTATAAAAAGCCACCTAAATTGTAATTTTATACGAATACGAGAGGAGACATTGTTGAGGCAATAATATCTATAAAATCGAATGCTACAGGTCTAGACCTAATGCAAGCTAAGTTTATAAGGCTACTGCTTCAGTATTTATTACAATATATAACACATATCTTTAATAGTATATCTTTTTCTGAATTTTCTTTGCAATGGAAGAAGACAAAAATTGTTCCTGTGCCTAAAAAGCAAAGAGGTACGGCTACAGAATATCGCCCGATTGCTATTCTTTCATTTCTTTCAAAAGTGTTCGAAAAAACTATTCTGAAACAAATTCATCAACATCTTTCAATTAACAACCTGTTGAGTCCCTCACAATCTGGCGGAGCTGCAAGTCAGCCTTACTTTTCATTACTGAAAAACTAAGACTTGCATTGGACAGGGACTCTATCGCTTTGCTAACGCTTTTAGACTTTTCTAAAGCTTTCGACACTGTCAGCCACACGATTCTATGAAAGAAACTGCGGAATTTATTTTAGTTCAGTTCAGAATCCTGTAAGCTAATTAACGCGTATCTAAGCGGAAGACAACAATGCGTAGTGGGAAATGGACGTCCTTTCTCTTTCTTAAATGTTCTATCTGGAGTGCAACAGGGTTCAATATTAACCCTGCTAAATTTATGGCTCTTCCTATTTACCGAAAAACGTTTGATATTTCGCTTCTTAGCCATGTAAAACTTCAAGATGAGATTATTGAATACGTCGTCACCGCGAGAAACCTTGGAATTATTTTCAATTGTACCCTTACATTGACCGATCATCTTAATAGTCTATGTAGCCTGCGGGTGCTTCATGTCACTGGAAAAAACGTCCCTTTTAAAGTTAAGTTACTCCTTGCTAAAACCCTCTTATTGCCCATTTTGTTAAATGGAAGTGAAGTTTTCTGCAGCAAAGACTCTGCTTCCAGCCGCAAATTAAATGTTGCATTTAATAATATTACCCGCTATGTCTACAATCTTCGACGTTATCACCATATTTAATTTTTTTTCTAAATGTATAACTGGCTGTAGCCTTGACAATCTAATGAACTTTCGTTCGGTCACCTATCTGCATGAGATTATTCAAACTCAACAGGCTGACTATCTTTACGGTATACTGAAATTCCCTCACTCGACTAGGTCATTTGTCCTTATTCAACCAAGATATAATTATCTAATCACTGAACGTCACTTTTTTGTCAATGTTGTTCGCCTGCCTTTCACGTTGAGAAGAGAAGGATGCACAAGAAAGTTTAAGTTTCTCTTATTCAACTATTTGGCAAATAATTGAAAATGCGAAATGATGTTGTCTTTTCTTATTTTTTATTTTCTTTCTTTAATTTTATTACTCAATTTTACTAGAACCCATAGATATAAAGGCTTACAGATTTTATAAGACACAAACATGTCCTAATTGTAAGTGATTTTGAGATCAATAAAATAAAAATACAACCTCTGGGATTCTTCACAAAGAAACAGAGCAAAGCTGAATCGAGTTACAGTGCCTACCACCGAGAGTTGCTTGCAATCTACAAAGGCATACAGTTTTTCAGACACTTGATTGAAGGATGAAGCAACACGGTGATAACTGACCACCGTCCTCTGTCTTTTGCCTTCGATTAACGTTCAGATAAAGCTTCACCAAGACAGCAACGACAATTACATTACATCAGCGAGTTCACAACTAACATAGTCAACACACCTGGAAATTCAAACGTAGTGGCTGATGTCAAGAATCGAAACAATAAACATGTCTACAATCATATGAATCAGTGACATTGCGGATCATCAAACACGCGACGAAGAACTTTAACAACTATTGCGACCAGAATCAACTACCGCATTCAAACTTTTCCAGCTTAAAATCGACGCAGAAAAGCCCATCTACTGTGACATTGTCAACAAGACAGTTCTCCCATTTATTCCGCTGCCACTAAGACGAAAAGTATTCGAAAACATACACAACCCGTCACACCCAAGCAGTCATGCAACAAAGAAAGCCATAGCTCAACGATACGTCTGGCCTTCCATGAATCGTGACATTGCCAACTGGGCACGAAGGCAGCGAAGCAAAGTACACCGACATGTGAAAAATATAAAAATACCCAGCGAACGCTTCGTACATATCCACATTACCATCATCATGATGCCATTGTCCGAGGGCTATTGTTTGACGTTCATAGATCGTTTCACTCGCTGGCCAGAAGCAGTCCCGATAAAAGATGTTACTGCAGACACCGTTGTCAATGCATTCTTCTTTGGATGGATAAGCCGATTCGGTGCACCTTTAACAATAACCAGTGATAGAGGCTCACAGTTTGAATTACGTTTATTTAGGGCACTGACAAAACTCATCGGATGCACTCGAAACAGAACGAATATATCACCCTGCTTCTAATGGCATGGTTGAACGATGGCACCGGTCATTGAAAGCCGCTATAATGTGCCACAGCACAAACAACTGGACAAGAATCCTACCTGTCATACTTCTCGGACTACGAATCAGCTTGAAAGAAGACATTAGAGCAACCGCAGATGAGGTGTTATATGGATCAAATCTGCGACTACCCGATGAGTACTTCATCGACGGAAGCAAATCCAGATCCTCAAGATTTAATTGAGCAGTTCCGTGTTTTCATGAAAGAAGTTCGATCAGCTCCATCACCACACCACAACGAGACCAGAGCATTTTCCCATGGAACTCTGTACACATGCACACACGTTTTCATCCGAGTGGATAGTGTTAAGAAACCATTGGAACAACCATACCGTCGTCCCTACAAAATCATCGATCGCTTATCGGATTTTGTTTTTAAAATCAACATTGATTGCAATCCAACAACTGTGTCAACAGAGATTAAAGCCAGCCTTCGTTGAAAATGATTTTGCTGTCACTGTCACACCAACACGAGCACCAGCTGTGAGTTCCGCTTATTCGCTGACATCAACAAACAACATGGATAGATATAATAATGCTCAGACGTTCACATCGTTCACACACACAAACAAAAAACTTAACAAAGTTAATTTCGTGGACCTCGTTCCAACTCCTGGGAGGCTCATGTGGGGACATTAATTACAACAACCAGATGGCGAATCTATCACATAAAAGAAACTCTAGTGATCCTCCCATCGAACCCTCTCGATACGACAGATGTTACATTCTTCTTCAGTTGTTACAGACAGACGCTATAAGTTCTTTTCGCCGTCCATTTTATTTTGTGTAGAATATTTAATGAAATAAAGTCAATCGTTTTTGTAGTAAAATCAAGATTTATTGTGGAAATAGTTCACCATTATATTCAATACGTTGGTGGCATCCAGACCAACTCGTCGCGAACGCCATCTTCATTTAATGTCGAAACAATTTCGTTATGTTCGTTTTGTTTTTGATCAATGATATATTCGCTGTGTTCGTTTTCTTCTTGATCAATGACAACCGCCTAAGAAACTCTGGACAAACCTTTGTGAAATTGGTGTTGGTAAACGTCAAATCTCTAATTGTGGGCTTAGCGCAAATAAACTCAACACTCATTTTGACTCTTCCACCCAAGTTCCGAGTAGTTTCAGTGCTAAAGATGAATTATCTTATGAATGTGCTGATTCATTTCATTTATTATTTTTCAATAAAATTGACATTGACACATTCAGATTAATACCTTTAAGAGCATCTAAAAAAAATTCCAAAATGTATGCTTAATAAAAGAAAGGAAAAGAGAACTAAGTATATATTTAAACTGGGTTATATAGAATATTAATAAAAAAAAGAAAAAACAGATAAAAATGAGAAATTAATAATAACAAATAATAAGAATTTGCGTAAATGCGAAACACTAGAATATCTAGGTATAGAGTAAACAAACCGAATACAATCATTCAACGCAATGTTCAGTTTACTCCTACACAAGCAATCTAAACTTGGATAAACACTCGAGTTATAAGTAAAATATGGAATTATTAAAGACTTAATGAGATGTTTTTTCAAATTGAATTACAATGAGTCCGAGGAAGATCTCAAACTCCGTAATCCACAGTAGATTTTCCTAATCGTATCAGAGATTGCTTTACAGCAACTCAAATTACTGCTAATTTTGTAACCCAAGTAAGTGACATCTTTAACATACGTGATGATTTCATTATTAAGAATAACGGAGGGAAAATCTGACAGGTTAATCTCATCTCTAGCACATAGCATAGCAACGGACTTGGATGGATTGAGAGTCATGTGATTGTCGTTAGACCACACAAGGATATGGCTAAGATCATCATTTAATCTAGCAATACAGTCTTCCATCAGACCAATCGAAAAATGTAAACTATAACATCATCAGCATACATATGTACCTGACTGTTGTAAATGAAATCTGGAAGGTCGTTTATAAATAATGAGAAAAGCAATGGACCAAGTACCGAACCCTGAGGAATTCCAACATTGGAGGTAAATTAATTCGAGATACCAGCCTCAGTTTTAATACGCTGAACCCTATTAGTTAAATAGTTCCACAATAACTTAAGGGGAGTACCGCTTATTCGCTGACATCAACAAACAACATGGATAGATATAATGATGCTCAGACGTTCACATTGTTCACACAAACAAACAAAAAACTTAACAAAGTTAATTTCGTGGACCTCGTTCCAACTCCTGGGAGGCTCATGTGGGGACATTAATTACCACAACCAGATGGCGAATCTATCACATAAAAGAAACTCTAGTGATCCTCCCATCGAACCCTCTCGATACGACAGATGTTACATTCTTCTTCAGTTGTTACAGACAGACGCTTTAAGTTTTTTTCGCCGTCCATCTTTTTTTGTGTAGAATATTTAATGAAATAAAGTCAATCGTTTTTGTAGTAAAATCAAGGTTTATTGTGGAAATAGTTCACCATTATATTCAATACGTTGGTGGCATCCACACCAACTCGTCGCGAACGCCATCTTCATTTGATGTTGAAACAATTTCGTTATGTTCGTTTTGTTTTAGATCAATGATATATTCGCTGTGTTCGTTTTCTTCTTGATCAATGACAACCGCCTAAGAAACTCTGGACAAACCTTTGTGAAATTGGTGTTGGTAAACGTCAAATATCTAATTGTGGGCTTAGCGCAAATAAACTCAACACTCATTTTGACTCTTCCATCCAAGTTCCGAGTAGTTTCAGTGCTAAAGATGAATTATCTTATGAATGTGCTGATTCATTTCATTTATTATTTTTCAATAAAATTGACATTGACACATTCAGATTAATATCCTTAAGAGCATCTAAAAAATTTTCCAAAATGTATGCTTAATAAAAGAAAGGAAAAGAGAACTAAGTATATACTTAAACTGGGTTATATAGAATATTAATAAAAAAAAAGAAAAAACAGATAAAAATGAGAAATTAATAAAAACAAATAATTAGAATTTAAGAATATAGAAACAAATATAATTTAGAATTCAATTTAAAAAGTGCAAAAATAGTTTCCTCTTAAAAAGCTGCAGGTGCGATAGTGCTTTGCAATTCATTAGGAAGTAGATTCCAAAAACAAATTGCAGTTACATAAAATGCGCGTTCTGCAGTGCCGCATGAAAAGCGTGGTAAAATTAGCTTTAAACCTCTCTGATAGTGAGCAAAGGTGAGAAAATCACTCAGATACCCAGGACCTCTACCATGGATGATATTATGAAGTTTCAAGAGAAGCCTGAATTTCAAATAGTCGTCAAGATTAATACCAAATATATTGTTACGTAAATGCGAAACACTAGAATATCTAGGTATAGAGTAAAAAACCCGAATACAATCATTCAACGCAATGTTCAGTTTACTCCTACACAAGCAATCTTAACTTGGATAAACACTCGAGTTATAAGTAAAATATGGAATTATTAAAGACTTAATGAGATGTTTTTTCAAATTGAATTACAATGAGTCCGAGGAAGATCTCAAACTCCGTAGTCCACAGTAGATTTTCCTAATCGTATCAGAGATTGCTTTACAGAAACTCAAATTACTGCTAATTTTGTAACCCAAATAAGTCACATCTTTAACATACGTGATGATTTCATTATTAAGAATAACGGCGGGAAAATCTGACAGGTTAATCTCATCTCTAGCACATAGCATAGCGACGGACTTGGATGGATCGAGAGTCATGTGATTGTCGTTAGACCACACAAGGATATGGCTAAGATGATCATTTATTCTAGCAATACAGTCTTCCATCAGACCAATCGAAAAATGTAAACTATAACATCATCAGCATACATATGTACCTGACTGTTGTAAATGAAATCTGGAAGGTCGTTTATAAATAATGAGAAAAGCAATGGACCAAGTACCGAACCCTGAGGAATTCCAACATTGGAGGTAAATTAATTCGAGATACCAGCCTCAATTTTAATACGCTGAACCCTATTAGTTAAATAGTTCCGCAATAACTTAAGGGGAAAATTCGAAAAATTGAATTTTGATTTGAGTTTAGAAAAAAGAATAGAATGATCAATGCAATCGAAAGCCTTAGAGAAATCTAACAGAACCATGACTCCAAACTTATCAGAGCCAAGAGCAAAGCGAATATCAGTTGTAACTTTGATAGTTACAGATTCACAACTGTATAAGCTGCGGAACCCGGATTGCCATTATTAGATTTAACAGATTTCATTGAGTTTAAAATCTCAGACACACCGATAGAAACAAAACCAAAAGCACTTTCACTGTCAGACATATCAAAAATACTCTGGGGAGTTTCTGACCTAGAATAGGAAGGAGTCAGAGCATCAGCCATCACTTCAGGGCGAAAAGGACTTTTGCTTTTGTCTTCTGTTACTCCAATTTTTTTCAGATTGCTCCAGAGTTGTCTGGGGCTTAGTGAAGGATCTAGCTTCTGTAAAAGATATGAACGTTTTGAATTACGAATAGTAGTAATAACTTTGTTTCGCACATAAGTAAACTGCCTTTTGTTAAACTCCGTGGGATTGCTCTTGAATCTACGGAAAAAACGTTCTCTTTCCCTTATAAGAGATTTAATACTGTACGTAAACTACGGGTGTCTCTTCAATCTTTCTACTTTACTTACTAGTGGAACATAGAAATCATACAAACCCAATAAAAAGTTATTAAACAAAGATACTTTATTATTAATATCCGGTGTGAAGAAAATCTCATTCCACTCTGAGCTATTAAAGCCAATCATCACATTTTCATAGCTGAAATTTCTATAAGATCTATAACTGATAGTTTTTGTAGGACTAGTTCTACCTGTATCAAATTGGAAAGAGCAGAAAATGAAATCGTGAATAAACTCAGAAGTGGGTCTAATTTGGTCCTATCCTAATATTTTTTGTCTAGAGCTCGTCAGGAACATATCAAGAAGAGATGGGTTCACACTTGACTGAACACAAGTTGGCCATGGATTGTTTTCAACTGATTAATACATCCTGATATTTTTGATTTCGAGGTTGTCTCTGAGGATGAGGTCATTAGCATTTTTAAGACCCCTAAATCTGAAGCTTTTGGAAAAGATGGTATTAAACAACGTTTTATTAATTTCATTTTGCCCTATGTAGCTATCTCCTTTACGCATATATGCATATATACAAGCACTGCATAGTATCCCTAACGTTTCGAACTTTGTGCGAAGTCGCTCGGATTACTCCTGTTCCTAAAATATCCGTACCCATCCAACCGTCTGATTATCGACCCATAAGCCTTGCATATCAAAGGTCTTGGAGAAGATTCTTAAGAAACAATAATAGAGCATCTTAACGCTAAGAGGCTATTATTTCCATATCAACCTGGTTTCAGAGCTAACTATTCCAGTTCTTCTGCAATGGTAAAAATACTGGATGATATCAGTCATATTACTCACAGCCGAGTTTTTTGAGAACGCGTGTTCCACAGGGTTCTGTATATTTATAAATGAACTTCCCTCTGTTTTTAAAAAATGTCTCCTTTCATCTCTATGCGGATGATACCCGGATTTATCTTTCAATAAGAATTGGTCTGGGTGATGACCTTGTTTTTCGAATTAACAATTGTATAATACATTTCTATAGTACTATCATGACGACGTGTGGACCGTAACGCCCATTGTGGCTCATGCGGCAACTAACTGGGTAAGTTGAGAGGGTATGACTAAAGAGCATGGTTTTTAATGTTATGCTTTGTGCTTATTTTACTGCGCATGAGCAATCTGAGGCAGAAAAAAGATGGAGAACATGAGATAATTGAGTATCTTGTTTCGCTTAGCTGAGGCGAATAGTCTTTTGTTGGGATTTATACATGATCTCATTATGTATAAACTGCTATATGGATATACTGATACAATGGATAGCACTATAGCAGTTTATATACAATGCACGATCCAAGATTTCCATTGTTTACATATTTTAATATGGAATACGAGAACTGGTTCTAAATACATATGTATTTATACATACTTACGTTATTGACCAGACTTTTGATTTGAATTCTTTAGGATTTTCAAAATTTGTACGAGCAATGGTACTTACCTATGTACATACATATTTGTCATATTTGTACATATAAATACATATATCATTGACCACACTTTTGATTCGAAGTCTTTAGGATTTTCAATTTTTGTTTATTATTATGAAGGTTGCCGTCTTCAAAAAATGTAGGTACACATATGTACATTCTTGAAAATTAAACACAAACTTACTTCCTGCTATATTTATACAAACGTCCTTGCAGAAATGGGTTTTTGTTTTGAATTTTGCTTTCCATACAGATAGGTAGATGCCTATACAAATTCATTCAAAAAATTGTTTGTAAATTGATTGTAGATTTAAAGTTGCATAGATCTTTTGTTTGTTTGAGGTTTATATATTACTGTTGGCCTACACAGCTTTTTTCGCTGGAAAGAAATTTATAGCTTAACCAAAATATTTCTTACAAATAATCTTCTATACAGAATTGCTAAAAATACCCCGTTTTTTGCATTTGTAATACCTATTTTTTTAATTTTATTTGTGATTATATGTACTAAGTACAAGTTATGCATTCGTGCAGAAAAAAAATTTAGATAACAATCAAATAAACCATTACGATAATAGAGAAACATATTTGAGTCACTGGCAAAATTCTGTCCGTCTACTAAACGGTTGGGCCAATCGTTTTTGAATTTGGAACACCTATAAGCATTCATGAACATAATTTGAGAAAACAATCAAACATGACATTACGAGGCAAGAGAACGATAACTTTGGGGCCGCAAATTAATAACCGATTTATGAAGAGGGACAAAATACAAACATTTTTTACTAGGAGGAGGTCTTTCTCTTGTAGTTTAAGCAGGAGGGGCAATTTGCTAAAAAAGCACTTGCATTGGAAAAATTATATTTAAAAATAACGGCAACACTTAAAGTTATATATTGTGTATATTTAAAAGCCAAAAGTCTGTTCTATCATTTTATTTATATTTTTTAAACCTTCAATATCTATAAAAAAATTTGGCAAAAAAACTTAGGTACCTAATTCAAACTCAGAATTTCAGAAAAAAAATTTAAAAAAAAATTTGTTCATATTGACTTTTTTCAAAATTGAGATGATGTGTACCAAACTTTATTTAAGTATTTGTTACTTCTACTAATTACAAATTGATCACTGAAAACTAGATGCTATTAGTTTTCGAGAAAATTCAAATTTACCAAACCCACATTTTTATAATTTTTTTTGTTTTACGATGTCTTTCTCTCTACATATTTCGGGTAGAGTACGATAACTTGGGGCTGCAAAATAATAACAGATTTCTATAGAGACTAAAGATAAGAATTTGTTTGCTATGGGAGGGGAGGAGGCCAATCGAAACTCTTAATGAAAGAGGGCCATTTTCTAAAAAGCACTTGCATTTGAAAAAATATTTATTTAAAACAATGCCAACACTTAAAATAATGTGCCATAACTTTTTTAACCAACTTAATTTTTTGTTCCACCAAAATACATGAGTTTTTGATTTCTTTTTAATAAAAATTCTTCGAGCCGTTTTCGAGAAAAATAAGCTTTTACCTAACAGTTGTTTGACAGGTACCGTTTATATTTGAGCTAAAAAATATATTAAAAAAAGTAGAATGTCAAAAGAACCTCAAGTTCTAAATTTGAAGACCATTGCCCAATCGTCAAGGCTGTAGTCCGAAATAGATACGAACAGACAGACAGACAGAATTTTGCCAGTAACTGAAATATTTGTCTCTATAATCGTAATTCCATGTTTGATTGTTATCTTAAAGTTTGTAATCTGCACGAATGCAGGAATGCAGGACGACATTTGCTGCGCCCGCTAGTAATATACATTCTTAACAAAAACACTACTACACAACTAGACATACAAATTAACGCAAATAATAGTGATGAGTATGTACCACCAACATCGATATTTACCCTAAGCTTCAGTGATAAACGTCGAACGGGAGTGTGATCAGTTAGTTCGCATTCATCAGTTCAGTTCTCACCTCATCTCAGTCAACACGCACTAAGTTAACCATAACTGAATTTAAATTGTTACTCTAATATTAGTTAATAAAAATCTGAATTATTAAATTAAGTGTTTCTGGAATTAATGAGTTTTTATTTCGAAACATAACAATTGGCGACGAGATTTTATTCACGGTCCCATTGCATGTGCTTATAAACTTGAATATGTTATTAATCTTTGTGTACTTTGGTACCACATGGTAATTTTGCATGCAATAATTATATTATTAAATTATCTATAAATTATGGGTGAAGAAATAACCAAAATGTGTTTTTGGAAAATTTGGTCAAACAAATTAATGTAAAAACTGAACCCAAAGATGAGTCCAATAGCACCGAAAGCAATCGTCACATTCCACCATTTTATGCTTTCTTCTTAAATTGCTTCACAGACCTTTGATGGATTAATTGAAAAATTATCCACTTATTTTAAATCAAAAGTGCATGTTTGTACAGCGCGTTACAATTTTTTTAGATGCCGCATGCAAAAAGATCAAACGTACTCCGAGTGGATTGCGGACCTTCGTGGTCTTGCTAGAAATTGTCAATTTGCATGTGTGAAAGAGACGTGTAAGACAGAATACATAGATGAGATGATAAGATGATAATTTTTCACACTCCGCATGATGCTGTGCGCTCCGAAGCCCTGCAAAAAACCAACCCAACTTTGGAAGAAGTCAAAACTATCGCGGAAGCTTACGAAGCTACACAAAAGTCTATTTTGGTATTAAAAAGTGAACGCACAGAGCACATCGGTGAAATCAATCAGCTATCTATTTCATCAGGTTCTAATTGTCGTAAATTTGGAACAAGGGGGCGAAGCAAAAGCCGGAGTAATAACAGAAATCGACAACAGCAGCAACAGAATAGGAGTAACACTTCACAAAAAGCATGTTCTGGGTGTTTTTACCATCATCCCAAAGCAAATTGTAAATTTCTTTATGCGATTTGTCATAAGTGTGGAAAAAAAGGTCACATTGCTGCAGTATGCCCTGTTTTAGGGAGCAATCGTGCTTCTACGTCTAAAAATCAACGATATTCGTATCTTAGAACGGATCATGTAAACAATTTATCGGAAAATAATTGTGTATCAGAGGACAGCATTTTTTCAGTTGACGATTCAATGCAAGTAATTGGCAACAAAATGTTTCTGACACTGAACGTAAATAACTGTGAGGTCAAGTTTTTGTTAGACACAGGTGCAAGCAGATCTATGGTAGGCTTATCTGGGTTCAATGCGATAAATTGTCAAGCATATTCAAAATCTGCACGTAGAATAAAGTCGTATGGTGGGTTGGAAGTGTCTTTGCTGGGGGAAGTTGATGTAGATGTGACTTTTAATGGAGTAACCCTAAAGCTACCATTGCTTGTGACAAATATGGAGTTTGGTGACAACATTTTTGGCTGGAATTGGGCAGAAGCATTTGGTTAAAAGATTAATTTTGACGGTGTTAGAGACGCATCTGTTTTAGAGAGCGTATCTACAAGTGATGTTGAAGCTTTATGTAGTAAATATCCGCATTTATTTGAATCCTCGTTAGGACATCAACCGCAACACCGAAATACTTTAAGTCAAGACCGATTCCTTATGCGCAGATTGAAAAATTTAAGCTGGAAGCCAATCGTCTAAAAAAAGAGGGAATTTGGAAACACATTCGGCTCAGCGAATGGGCTGCACCTATAGTTATTGTTCCGAAGCGAAATCAGAAGCTGCGCATTTGCGGAGATTTTAAGGTAACGATTAACCCACAGCTAGAGGTTGACCAGTTTCCGATTCCTCGACCCGAAGAGTTATTCCAAAAGCTATCCAAAGGTCAATATTTTACCAAATTGGATATGTCTGACGCATATTTACAAATTGAGCTGGAGGAAGAATCGAAAAAATATGCTGTTGTTAACACGCCGATGAGGCTTTATCAATATCAGCGTTTACCTTTTAGTGTCGCCAGTGCGCCGGCAATATTTCAGCGGACATTAGAAGCTGTGTTATCCGACATTGAATGCGCCATGTATCTAGATGATATACTGGTTACAGGAAGGAATATGCAAGAACATTTGCAAAATTTGGAAGCCGGTTTTAAACGTTTATCTCATAATGGACTGCGAGTTAATCTTCAGAAATGTGATTTCATGGAAGCGGAAGTGGAGTATTTGGGCCACATAGTCAGTGCACAAGGTTTACGTCCAGCTAAAAGCAAAGTAGAAGCAATGCGAAAATTGCCTCGTCCAAATAACCTCAAAGAGCTGTAATCATTTATGGGTAAGATAAATTACTATAACAGTTTTGTTAAAGGTTTTTCTCAAATAGCTGCCGCTCTGAATGAACAAAGGAAACAAAATACATCATTTATATGGAAAGACCCGCAAGAAAAACCTTTTAAAGCAGCAGATTGAAGATGCCACATATCTAGCTCACTTTAAACCCGAATGTCCTATCATATTAGCTACAGACGCTTCTTATTATGGCATAGGCGTGGTGATTACTCACCGCAACCAAGATGGCACAGAGCAACCAATAGCCCATGCATCGAAAACACTAAGCGATTCAGAACGTAATTGTAGCCAAATCTGGAAAGAGGCTTTCTCAATTATATTTGGTGTAACAAAATTTCGACAATTTTTATATAGTCGGCGATTTATTCTTTACCTTGTTTCATCCTAACAAAAAACTTCCATCGATTACAACTGGCCGTTTGATGCGGTGGGCATTAGTTTTGATGAGTTTTACTTACGAGAACCGCTACAAACCGTCGAGCAAACATGTTAATATAGACGCTCTGTCGCGCCTGCCAGCCGGGCCAGATGCAGAGTTTGACGCTTTGGAAGATTCTTGCCAGGAAATCACCCCTGATATCGAAAGATTTAAGAATGTGGCTAAAGAGACTCGTCTCGAAACTTAACCTCGCCTGCAGACAAAAAAATAAATCAAACCAAAGGAAAAGGACTAGAAAGGAAACACATTATAAGGACAGCGAAAACCGGACGTAATATTGTCGACACAAGGGCACTGCGGAAGTTGATGCAGTGATACCATTACCCTCCCAACCGTAGGAATCTGCGGCCATAGTTTTAGATTCCCCCAAGATGGCGGATGATCTGTTTCAGATCACACCATCTTCACTAAAACTCAGGTACCGTGGCACCCCTGAAAAATTTCTTCAAAAAATCATGTTCCGTCTATCGGAACAGTGAAACCAAATTCTCTTGTTTTAACATTTGGGGTTTTGATAATTTATTTTATTGAGTCAACAGAACAATTTTTAATTTAATTATTTACTTGATTAATTCCAGATATGAAAACTCAATAGATCAAAAAAATAGGAAAAAACTACTTTAATAAAAACAATGTGACTAGGAAAATCCGTAATAGTGTCAAAACACGAGGAACATAACTGGACCACCTTTTTTTGCATCCTTCAAATATCAAGACGCCACAACGAAAAACATACAAATTCTGCCTACCCCTAAAGAGCTCTGTCGAGGTAACTTGTTATTCTTGAAATTTTTTTGTTTGAATTTCCAATTACATTTGAAATTCTTAGTCACTCCTACTTACTTACTTAGGTGGCGCTACAGTTCGGGACGAACCTGGGCCTCAACCAACATGCCTCTCCAGCCAACTCGGTCTTTGGCTAGCTGCCTCCAGTTTTGCACTCCAAGTTGGTTGAGGTCGTCCTCCACTTGAGCGCGCCACCTAAGGCGAGGTCTTCCTTGACTGCGTCTACCCTCTGGGATGGAATCGAAGATCCTGCGAGCCGGGGCATTGTCGTCCATTCGCTCTACATAACCTAGCCATCTTAAACGTTATATGCGTTTTTTTTTACCAGGTCAATGTCGCTGTACAGCTCGTATAGTTCTTGGTTCAACCTTCTCCTCCAAAGCCCGTTAACGCAGATAGGGCCAAAAATCTTCCGAATAATCTTACGCTCGAAACGACTAAGGATATCTTCATCCGCTTTAGATAGAGTCCATGCCTCGGCGCCATAGAGCAGGACTGGGATGATTAGGGTCTTATACAGAGTCTCCTTTGTCTTTCGAGAGAGGGCTTTGCTACTCAATTGCCTTCCTAGCCCATAGAAACAGCGATTGTCAAGAGTAATTCTTCGCTTTATTTCTGACGAGATGTTGTTGTCAGATGTTATAGCGGATCCGAGGTACACAAAGTCCCTAACTACCTCAAAGTTGTACCTGTCTATTGTGATGTTTTGTCCAATCCACCGGTGTTGTGTGTCCCTTTTTGTGGACAGCAGGTACTTCGTTTTGGCCTCATTGACTGCTAGTTCCATCTTATCCGCTTCAGCTTCAATGCTAGCAAACGTTCCAGTGACAGCTCGCCGAGTTCTGCCAATGATGTCTATGTCGTCAGCGTAGGCTAACAATTGCACAGACTTGAAAAAAACTGTCCCACTACAATTGAATTGCGAGTTTCTTATAATTTGTTCATGTATTAGGTTGAAGAAATCGCACGAAAGCGCATCACCATGTCGGAATCTTTTTTGACGTCAAAAGCTTCTTGAGGTCATTACCAACCCTGACGGAGCAGCGGGAGTTCTCCATCGTCATCTTGCACAGTCTGACGAGTTTTGTGCGGATGCCAAAACCTGACATGGCTCTGTATAGCTCGTCTCTATAAATGCTATCGTACGCGGCCTTAAAATCGATAAAGAGGTGGTGGGTATCGATTTGGAATTCTTGGGTGGTTTCCAGGATCTGCCGTAGAGTGAACATTTGATCGATTGTGGACTTTCCTGGTCTGAAACCACACTGATATGGGCCAATCAGGTTGCTGACGAAAGGTTTCAGGCGTTCACATAGTACGGCAGAGAGGATCTTGTAGGCGATATTCAGGAGACTTATTCCTCTATAGTTGGCGCAGTTTAGAGGGTCTCCTTTCTTGTGAATCGGGCAAACGATGCTGAGGTTCCATTCATCAGGCATACTTTCTTCTGACCAAACTTTAGAGATGAGTTGGTGTATGCACTCCACCAGGTCATCTCCGGCCGCTTTAAAAAGTTCGGCGGGTAATCCGTCGGGTCCAGCAGCTTTGTTGTTTTTGAGTTTAGATATTGCTATCCTTACTTCATTTTGGTCAGGTGGACGGAAGTTTTGTCTGTCATCATCCATGTTGAATGGTTCATTCTGCCTGACAGTGGGATTTTGGCCTTCATCGCCGTTTAACAGTCTGCAGAAATGGTCCTTCCATGAACTCAGCACCGACTGTGACTCTACTACGAGGTTTCCATTCCTATCTCTACAGGCTTCTGTGCGGGATTTTTTTCCTTGGCATGTTCTTTTTACCTGTTGGTAAAACTTCCGCACGTTGTTCCTGGAGTAGCATCTCTCAATATCTTGGATCGCGCGCTTCTCATGCTCTCTCTTTTTCTTTTGGAGAAGCCGGTGTTCTTCCCGTCTTTTCTGCTCGTAAAGCTCGCGAGCAGCTCTCGTCTTTCTTTGCAGCGTCGCTTTATATGCCTCTTGTTTGACTGCATGGGCCTGCCTGCATTCGTCATCAAACCAGAGGTTTCGTGGTGGTGGTCTGGTGAAACCTAGCACATCAGTTGCGGCATTTCTGATGGCTTGTTGGCATGTTGCCACTGATCTTCGGCACTTGATGCTGGCGGTACTGGATTTCTTGAGAGGTTACGGGATATTCGATCGGCATAGGTTCTGGCGGTTTCTTGCGATTGCAGCTTTCCGACGTCATACTTCCTCACAGTATTACTCCGTTGTTGTGGAGTTCGGGTTATTCGCATTCTTACCTTTGCTGCAACAAGGTAGTGATCCGAGTCGATGTTAGCTGCTCGGAAGGTGCGAACATCCAAGATACTGGAGGCGTGTCTTGCATCGATCGCAACGTGATCAATCTGATTGACGGTTCTTTGATCTGGGTGTCGCCAAGTCCCTTTGTGTATATCGAGATGAGGAAACCGTGTGCTTGCAATGGTGACGTTATGTGCCGCTGCGAAGTCAATTAGCCTAAGTCCGTTTTCAGACGTTGTGTCGTGTAGGCTATGTTTTCCGATAGTCCTACCAAAGATTTCCTCTTTACCTAATTTGGCATTAAAATCGCCTAGTACGATCTTAACGTCGTATTTAGGGCATTGCTCATAGGTTTTGTCGAGGAGCTCATAGAAGTCATCCTTGGTGGCGTCATCTTTGTCCTCTGTGGGGGCATGAGCGCATATTAGGCTAATGTTGGCGAATTTAGCCTTGATACGGATTGTCACAAGTCGCTCACTTACGTGTCGAAAGCCCAAGACTTCTTGCCTAAGTCTACCGCTTATGACGAATCCGCACCCAAATAAACGCTGTGGTCTTCTTGCGCAATCACCGTAGTACACGTCACAGTTTTTCATCCTCCTTTTGCCCGGCCCATTCTATCGCACTTCCTGAATGGCAGTAATTCCTGCTCTGTAGCAGTCTAGGGCCTCCGCTAGTTGTTTGGATGCACGTGGTCTGTTAAGAGTTCTAACATTCCACGTGCAGATCCGAAGGTCGTTGTCCTTGATTCGTTTTTCCGGGTCGTCAACAGTAAATCCGTCCTTTTCCGAGGCTATTGGTCGCTTCGCAACTTTTTCTTTTTTCCGTGGCAGGGTTGTTAACCCCACGCACAACCCCCAACCTGGAGGGCCAGGTCCTTTGTTGGATTCCTTGGACAAAAGGAACCGGAGAATCCGGAGTCAGTAACCCACTTCGGGGATATGAGCGCTGCCGTTGGCCCATTAAGGGTTCATCCGCCACCATCTCTATTTCAATGCCCTGACTTGCATTGAATTGTCCTAATGACCTTATCTCCAAATACGTCGAAGTAGCTCATTAGAGCGTCTGCTTCGTTGACTGTTGACGCCACCGTTGGTCCAATTGGTTGGGCTCATCCGCCGTACGTCCTCTTTCTGAGGGGCTCGTGCAAGACTTCTGCGAATCGATCAGAACAGTCATTAAAGCAGAGCATTATAGTGTTGCTATTTTTTCTGTGTTCAACACTCGCGCTTATAAGTTTAGCAGGAATGCCCGGGTGGACAGACCAGTACCCGGTGGTTACCGCGGGGAGGTAAAATAAGCACAATTGATGTGTACGATATAGTTGCAGCGACTGTGCATCACCAGTTTGATGCCTTTCAGTGCCTACCCTATTCATACAGCACCCAACCACCTTAGTCACTCACACCAAAAAAAAATTATTAGAAAAATATGTATATAAAAAAAGAAATCTATTAATAAAATTAATAAATATAATATATAAATACATGTGTTTAATAACATGTACATACAAACAGACACAAAAAAAAATTCTTTCCAATATTGCGTCAAATCCTTTTTTTTATTTATTTTTTTTGTAATCACTTACTGCGACCTTTTTGATTTTGAGTGGATAGTAGTGATCCGCTGAACGATCTACTGCTCGCAGGCAAGCACTGAAGTAAATGTTCCGCCAGTAATAGAATCCGCAATTATGGATTATAGGACCAAGTTACAAATTTAATGGTGTGGCGGCCCAGTCTTTCCAAGCTCCTCTGGGACCGCCGAAAATTAACCTATACACATTTGTATCTCCTTATATCTTTTCAATTAAAAAAAATGTTTTATTCTAAACTCACCAATTTCTATTTATTGGCTTTTTTAAGCATTAAGCCATTTAAATCCTGGCTAAGCGTTGGGACCATAAATCTTAAAAAAAAAATTCCTTGAGAACATTCTTCAAAACTTATTTAAACAAAAAAAATTGCACCACAGATTTTAAAGCTTTTACACTTTGCTTGTTTTTTGTACGACACTTTAAATGATCACCAGGCTTTCCGGTGAATTGGTAAAGCCAAGATAGTTGGATAAGCGAATACAAAAAACCATGGACGTATTATATTATGGACTGCTAGTCTAATGCCAGATTCATACAACAATTGTCAAAAAATGTCGCCAAAATTGAGAATGTGATGCTAGCTCTCCTGAACCCACTTCAGGAAAAAAATATAACTACTTAAAATGTTGACATAAAAGCTGGCGACATTTTTTTTTAAATTTAAAAAGTCGCATTTACCGGTAAATATGACACTTTTGGAATCCATCCATAGAAGTGTGCGACATCTTTGGTATTTTGCCTCTTGTTTTCTTAGATCGTGGGCAACTTCTTTTTTTATTTTTTTTTATTTTTTTTTTATAATTTACACGCGCGAAAGGGGTTTGTGTGTACCGTTAAAAAGTTTAAACACCGCACGAGCATTAGGGAAATGAGGAGGGATACAAGAGGAGATACCGATGCACATTAGTTTTAAAGTTCTGCATATCAAAATGGGAGGGTGGTTTGTGCCTAAGACAAGCTAAAAGCACTAAAAGGAAAAAAAGGATTTTTTTGTTAATTAATTGTGGGATATTCTAAATAACACGGGGAGAAAAAAAGAAATTTTAACATGCCACCGTAGGAAAACCTGCTGCCAAAGTCTGGGATTACTGGATGAAATATCAAAATTGAGGTTTATTTATTTTCCCGCTAGTGTACTCAGGAGGGCTAGTGTCGCCCAAAATAACTGAAACTAAAATGGAACCAACTTGAGGTGGGCAACTAGCAGTCCATATATAATACGTCCGAATATAATACATCGAGTGATTCTCCCCTAACAGGACAAAAATCATCCGATCCACGATTTGGATATTCGAACAGCAGCGAACAGCATGTATTGGTTTTGGTGTAGGCCGTTGTATATAAACTGCTATAGTACTATCATGGGACGTGAAAAAATCATAAAAACACATGCCACTTGGAGTGCTAGTGTCGATCGATCGATCCAGCATTTTCATTTTTTACATTTTTTTAATGATATATACGTATTTTAATACATATGCACGTACGTCATTGACCAGACTTTTGATTTGAATTCTTCAGGATTTTCAAGTTTTCTTACAAGCACTGGTACTTACTTATACATACTTATACGTACATACACATTTGTCATATTTGTACATATATAGGATATAAATACATATATTCATCATTGACCCGACTTTTGATTCGAGTTCTTCAGGATTTTCAATTTTTGTTTACTATTATGAAGGTTGGCGTTTTGAAAAAATATACACATACATTCTGGAAATTTAGACACAAATTTGCTTCTTGCTGGATATCGATATGTATACAAACGTCCTTGATGACATTGATTTTTGTTTTGAATTTTGCTTTTCATTCAGATAACTACAAATTAAGTGCAAACTATGGGTAGAAATTCATTTAAAAAAATATGTACTCTGTAAATTGATTGTAGATTTGTATATAAGTAGTAAGTAGACAGTTCATACACAGCTAGAGGTTGACCAGTTTCCGATTCCTCGACCCGAAGAGTTATTCCAAAAGCTATCCAAAGGTCAATATTTTACCAAATTGGATATGTCTGACGCATATTTACAAATTGAACTGGAGGAAGAATCGAAAAAATATGCTGTTGTTAACACGCCGATGAGGCTTTATCAATATCAGCGTTTACCTTTTAGTGTCGCCAGTGCGCCGGCAATATTTCAGCGGGCATTAGAAGCTGTGTTATCCGACATTGAATGCGCCGTGTATCTAGATGATATACTGGTTACAGGAAGGAATATGCAAGAACATTTGCAAAATTTGGAAGCCGGTTTTAAACGTTTATCTCATAATGGACTGCGAGTTAATCTTCAGAAATGTGATTTCATGAAAGCGGAAGTGGAGTATTTGGGCCACATAGTCAGTGCACAAGGTTTACGTCCAGCTAAAAGCAAAGTAGAAGCAATGAGAAAATTGCCTCGTCCAAATAACCTCAAAGAGCTGTAATCATTTATGGGTAAGATAAATTACTATAACAGTTTTGTTAAAGGTTTTTCCCAAATAGCTGCCCCTCTGAATGAACAAAGGAAACAAAATACATCATTTATATGGAAAGACCCGCAAGAAAAACCTTTTAAAGCAGCAGATTGAAGATGCCACATATCTAGCTCACTTTAAACCCGAATGTCCTATCATATTAGCTACAGACGCTTCTTATTATGGCATAGGCGTGGTGATTACTCACCTCAACCAAGATGGCACAGAGCAAGCAATAGCCCATGCATCGAAAACACTAAGCGATTCAGAACGTAATTATAGCCAAATCTGGAAAGAGGCTTTCTCAATTATATTTGGTGTAACAAAATTTCGACAATATTTATATAGTCGGCGATTTATTCTTTATACGGACCACAAGCCCCTGATTACCTTGTTTCATCCTAACAATTCCATCGATTACAACTGGCCGTTTGATGCGGTGGGCATTAGTTTTGATGAGTTTTACTTACGAGATCCGCTACAAACCGTCGAGCAAACATGCTAATATAGACGCTCCGTCGCGCCTGCCAGCCGGGCCAGATGCAGAGTTTGACGCTTTGGAAGATTCTTGCCAGGAAATCACCCCTGATATCGAAAGATTTAAGAATGTGGCTAAAGAGACTCGTCTCGAAACTTAACCTCGCCTGCAGACAAAAAAATAAATCAAACCAAAGGAAAAGGACTAGAAAGGAAACACATTATAAGGACAGCGAAAACCGGACGTACTATTGTCGACACAAGGGCACTGCGGATGTTGATGCAGTGATACCATTACCCTCCCAACCGTAGGAATCTGCGGCCATAGTTTTAGATTCCCCCAAGATGGCGGATGATCTGTTTCAGATCACACCATCTTCACTGGAACTCAGGTACCGTGGCACCCCTGAAAAATTTCTTCAAAAAATCATGTTCCGTCTATCGGAACAGTGAAACCAAATTCTCTTGTTTTAACATTTGGGGTTTTGATAATTTATTTTATTGAGCCAACAGAACAATTTTTAATAAAATTATTTACTTGATTAATTCCAGATATGAAAACTCAATAGATCAAAAAAAAAGGAAAAAACTACTTTAATAAAAACAATGTGACTAGGAAAATCCGTAATAGTGTCAAAACACGAGGAACATAACTGGACCACCTTTTTTTGCATCCTTCAAATATCAACACGCCACAACGAAAAACATACAAATTCTGCCTACCCCTAAAGAGCTCTGTCGAGGTAACTTGTTATTCTTGAAATTTTTTTGTTTGAATTTCCAATTACATTTGAAATTCTTAGTCACTCACACCAAAAAAAAATTGTTAGAAAAATATGTATATAAAAAAACAAATCTATTAAAAAAATTAATAAATATAATATATAAATATATTAAATACATGTACATACAAACAGACACATAAGAAAATTCTTTCCAATATTGCGTCAAATCCTTTTTTTTTATTTATTTTTTTTGTAATCACTTACTGCGACCTTTTTGATTTTGAGTGGATAGTAGTGATCCGCTGAACGATCTACTGCTCGCAGGCAAGCACTGAAGTAAATGTTCCGGCAGTAATAGAATCCGCAATTATGGATTATAGGACCAAGTTACAAATTTAATGGTGTGGCGGCCCAGTCTTTCCAAACTCCTCTGGGACCGCCGAAAATTAACCTATACACATTTGTATCTCTTTATATCTTTTCAATTAAAAAAAATGTTTTATTCTAAACTCACCAATTTCTATTTATTGGCGTTTTTAAGCATTAAGCCATTTAAATCCTGGCTAAGCGTTGGGACCATAAATCTTAAAAAAAAAATTCCTTGAGAACATTCTTCAAAACTTATTTAAACAAAAGAAATTGCACCACAGATTTTAAAGCTTTTACACTTTGCTTTTTTTTTGTACGACACTTTAAATGATCACCAGGCTTTCCGGTGAATTGGTAAAGCCAAGATAGTTGGATAAGCGAATACAAAAAACCATGGACGTATTATATTATGGACTGCTAGTCTAATGCCAGATTCATAAAACAATTGTCAAAAAATGTCGCCAAAATTGAGAATGTGATGCTAGCTCTCCTGAACCCACTTCAGGAAAAAAATAACTACTTAAAATGTTGACATAGAAGCTGGCGACATTTTTTTTTTTAATTTAAAAAGTCGCATTTACCGGTAAATATGACACTTTTGGAATCCATCCATAGAAGTGTGCGACATCTTTGGTATTTTGCCTCTTGTTTTCTTAGATCGTGGGCAACTTCTTTTTTTATTTTTTTTTATTTTTTTTATAATTTACACGCGCGAAAGGGGTTTGTGTGTACCGTTAAAAAGTTTAAATACCGCACGAGCATTAGGGAAATGAGGAGGGATACAAGAGGAGATACCGATGCACATTAGTTTTAAAGTTCTGCATATCAAAATGGGAGGGTGGTTTGTGCCTAAGACAAGCTAAAAGCACTAAAAGGAAAAAAAGGATTTTTTTGTTAATTAATTGTGGGATATTCTAAATAACACGGGGAGAAAAAAGGAAATTTTAACATGCCACCGTAGGAAAACCTGCTGCCAAAGTCTGGGATTACTGGATGAAATATCAAAATTGAGGTTTATTTATTTTCCCGCTAGTGTACTCAGGAGGGCTAGTGTCGCCCAAAATAACTGAAACTAAAATGGAACCAACTTGAGGTAGGCAACTAGCAGTCCATATATAATACGTCCCAATATAATACATCGAGTGATTCTCCCCTAACAGGACAAAAATCATCCGATCCACGATTTGGATATTCGAACAGCAGCGAACAGCATGTATTGGTTTTGGTGTAGGCCGTTGTATATAAACTGCTATAGTACTATCATGGGACGTGAAAAAATCATAAAAACACATGCCACTTGGAGTGCTAGTGTCGATCGATCGATCCAGCATTTTCATTTTTTACATTTTTTTTAATGATATATACGTATTTTAATACATATGCACGTACGTCATTGACCAGACTTTTGATTTGAATTCTTCAGGATTTTCCAGTTTTCTTACAAGCACTGGTACTTACTTATACATACTTATACGTACATACACATTTGTCATATTTGTACATATATAGGATATAAATACATATATTCATCATTGACCCGACTTTTGATTCGAGTTCTTCAGGATTTTCAATTTTTGTTTACTATTATGAAGGTTGGCGTTTTGAAAAAATATATACATACATTCTGGAAATTTAGACACAAATTTGCTTCTTGCTGGATATCGATATGTATACAAACGTCCTTGATGACATTGATTTTTGTTTTGAATTTTGCTTTTCATTCAGATAACTACAAATTAAGTGCAAACTATGGGTAGAAATTCATTTAAAAAAATATGTACTCTGTAAATTGATTGTAGATTTGTATATAAGTATTAAGTAGACAGTTCATACACAGCTAGAGGTTGACCAGTTTCCGATTCCTCGACCCGAAGAGTTATTCCAAAAGCTATCCAAAGGTCAATATTTTACCAAATTGGATATGTCTGACGCATATTTACAAATTGAGCTGGAGGAAGAATCGAAAAAATATGCTGTTGTTAACACGCCGATGAGGCTTTATCAATATCAGCGTTTACCTTTTAGTGTCGCCAGTGCGCCGGCAATATTTCAGCGGGCATTAGAAGCTGTGTTATCCGACATTGAATGCGCCGTGTATCTAGATGATATACTGGTTACAGGAAGGAATATGCAAGAACATTTGCAAAATTTGGAAGCCGGTTTTAAACGTTTATCTCATAATGGACTGCGAGTTAATCTTCAGAAATGTGATTTCATGAAAGCGGAAGTGGAGTATTTGGGCCACATAGTCAGTGCACAAGGTTTACGTCCAGCTAAAAGCAAAGTAGAAGCAATGAGAAAATTGCCTCGTCCAAATAACCTCAAAGAGCTGTAATCATTTATGGGTAAGATAAATTACTATAACAGTTTTGTTAAAGGTTTTTCCCAAATAGCTGCCCCTCTGAATGAACAAAGGAAACAAAATACATCATTTATATGGAAAGACCCGCAAGAAAAACCTTTTAAAGCAGCAGATTGAAGATGCCACATATCTAGCTCACTTTAAACCCGAATGTCCTATTATATTAGCTACAGACGCTTCTTATTATGGCATAGGCGTGGTGATTACTCACCTCAACCAAGATGGCACAGAGCAAGCAATAGCCCATGCATCGAAAACACTAAGCGATTCAGAACGTAATTATAGCCAAATCTGGAAAGAGGCTTTCTCAATTATATTTGGTGTAACAAAATTTCGACAATATTTATATAGTCGGCGATTTATTCTTTATACGGACCACAAGCCCCTGATTACCTTGTTTCATCCTAACAATTCCATCGATTACAACTGGCCGTTTGATGCGGTGGGCATTAGTTTTGATGAGTTTTACTTACGAGATCCGCTACAAACCGTCGAGCAAACATGCTAATATAGACGCTCCGTCGCGCCTGCCAGCCGGGCCAGATGCAGAGTTTGACGCTTTGGAAGATTCTTGCCAGGAAATCACCCCTGATATGGAAAGATTTAAGAATGTGGCTAAAGAGACTCGTCTCGAAACTTAACCTCGCCTGCAGACAAAAAAATAAATCAAACCAAAGGAAAAGGACTAGAAAGGAAACACATTATAAGGACAGCGAAAACCGTACGTACTATTGTCGACACAAGGGCACTGCGGATGTTGATGCAGTGATACCATTACCCTCCCAACCGTAGGAATCTGCGGCCATAGTTTTAGATTCCTCCAAGATGGCGGATGATCTGTTTCAGATCACACCATCTTCACTGGAACTCAGGTACCGTGGCACCCCTGAAAAATTTCTTCAAAAAATCATGTTCCGTCTATCGGAACAGTGAAACCAAATTCTCTTGTTTTAACATTTGGGGTTTTGATAATTTATTTTATTGAGTCAACAGAACAATTTTTAATTAAATTATTTACTTGATTAATTCCAGATATGAAAACTCAATAGATCAAAAAAAAGGAAAAAACTACTTTAATAAAAACAATGTGACTAGGAAAATCCGTAATAGTGTCAAAACACGAGGAACATAACTGGACCACCTTTTTTTGCATCCTTCAAATATCAAGACGCCACAACGAAAAACATACAAATTCTGCCTACCCCTAAAGAGCTCTGTCGAGGTAACTTGTTATTCTTGAAATTTTTTTGTTTGAATTTCCAATTACATTTGAAATTCTTAGTCACTCACACCAAAAAAAAATTGTTAGAAAAATATGTATATAAAAAAACAAATCTATTAAAAAAATTAATAAATATAATATATAAATATATTAAATACATGTACATACAAACAGACACATAAGAAAATTCTTTCCAATATTGCGTCAAATCCTTTTTTTTTATTTATTTTTTTTGTAATCACTTACTGCGACCTTTTTGATTTTGAGTGGATAGTAGTGATCCGCTGAACGATCTACTGCTCGCAGGCAAGCACTGAAGTAAATGTTCCGCCAGTAATAGAATCCGCAATTATGGATTATAGGACCAAGTTACAAATTTAATGGTGTGGCGGCCCAGTCTTTCCAAGCTCCTCTGGGACCGCCGAAAATTAACCTATACACATTTGTATCTCTTTATATCTTTTCAATTAAAAAAAAATGTTTTATTCTAAACTCACCAATTTCTATTTATTGGCGTTTTTAAGCATTAAGCCATTTAAATCCTGGCTAAGCGTTGAGACCATAAATCTTAAAAAAAAAATTCCTTGAGAACATTCTTCAAAACTTATTTAAACAAAAGAAATTGCACCACAGATTTTAAAGCTTTTACACTTTGCTTTTTTTTTGTACGACACTTTAAATGATCACCAGGCTTTCCGGTGAATTGGTAAAGCCAAGATAGTTGGATAAGCGAATACAAAAAACCATGGACGTATTATATTATGGACTGCTAGTCTAATGCCAGATTCATACAACAATTGTCAAAAAATGTCGGCAAAATTGAGAATGTGATGCTAGCTCTCCTGAACCCACTTCAGGAAAAAAATAACTACTTAAAATGTTGACATAGAAGCTGGCGACATTTTTTTTTTAAATTTTAAAAGTCGCATTTACCGGTAAATATGACACTTTTGGAATCCATCCATAGAAGTGTGCGACATCTTTGGTATTTTGCCTCTTGTTTTCTTAGATCGTGAACAACTTCCTTTTTTTATTTTTTTTTTTATTTTTTTTTATAATTTACACGCGCGAAAGGGGTTTGTGTGTACTGTTAAAAAGTTTAAATACCGCACGAGCATTAGGGAAATGAGGAGGGATACAAGAGGAGATACCGATGCACATTAGTTTTAAAGTTCTGCATATCAAAATGGGAGGGTGGTTTGTGCCTAAGACAAGCTAAAAGCACTAAAAGGAAAAAAAGGATTTTTTTGTTAATTAATTGTGGGATATTCTAAATAACACGGGGAGAAAAAAGGAAATTTTAACATGCCACCGTAGGAAAACCTGCTGCCAAAGTCTGGGATTACTGGATGAAATATCAAAATTGAGGTTTATTTATTTTCCCGCTAGTGTACTCAGGAGGGCTAGTGTCGCCCAAAATAACTGAAACTAAAATGGAACCAACTTGAGGTAGGCAACTAGCAGTCCATATATAATACGTCCGAATATAATACATCGAGTGATTCTCCCCTAACAGGACGAAAATCATCCGATCCACGATTTGGATATTCGAACAGCAGCGAACAGCATGTATTGGTTTTGGTGTAGGCCGTTGTATATAAACTGCTATAGTACTATCATGGGACGTGAAAAAATCATAAAAACACATGCCACTTGGAGTGCTAGTGTCGATCGATCGATCCAGCATTTTCATTTTTTACATTTTTTTTAATGATATATACGTATTTTAATACATATGCACGTACGTCATTGACCAGACTTTTGATTTGAATTCTTCAGGATTTTCCAGTTTTCTTACAAGCACTGGTACTTACTTATACATACTTATACGTACATACACATTTGTCATATTTAAACATATATAGGATATAAATACATATATTCATCATTGACCCGACTTTTGATTCGAGTTCTTCAGGATTTTCAATTTTTGTTTACTATTATGAAGGTTGGCGTTTTGAAAAAATATATACATACATTCTGGAAATTTAGACACAAATTTGCTTCTTGCTGGATATCGATATGTATACAAACGTCCTTGATGACATTGATTTTTGTTTTGAATTTTGCTTTTCATTCAGATAACTACAAATTAAGTGCAAACTATGGGTAGAAATTCATTTAAAAAAATATGTACTCTGTAAATTGATTGTAGATTTGTATATAAGTAGTAAGTACACAGTTCATACACAGCTAGAGGTTGACCAGTTTCCGATTCCTCGACCCGAAGAGTTATTCCAAAAGCTATCCAAAGGTCAATATTTTACCAAATTGGATATGTCTGACGCATATTTACAAATTGAGCTGGAGGAAGAATCGAACAAATATGCTGTTGTTAACACGCCGATGAGGCTTTATCAATATCAGCGTTTACCTTTTAGTGTCGCCAGTGCGCCGGCAATATTTCAGCGGACATTAGAAGCTGTGTTATCCGACATTGAATGCGCCGTGTATCTAGATGATATACTGGTTACAGGAAGGAATATGCAAGAACATTTGCAAAATTTGGAAGCCAGTTTTAAACGTTTATCTCATAATGGACTGCGAGTTAATCTTCAGAAATGTGATTTCATGAAAGCGGAAGCGGTTTACGTCCAACTAAAAGCAAAGTAGAAGCAATGAGAAAATTGCCTCGTCCAAATAACCTCAAAGAGCTGTAATCATTTATGGGTAAGATAAATTACTATAACAGTTTTGTTAAAGGTTTTTCCCAAAGGAAACAAAATACATCATTTATATGGAAAGACCCGCAAGAAAAACCTTTTAAAGCAGCAGATTGAAGATGCCACATATCTAGCTCACTTTAAGCCCGAATGTCCTATCATATTAGCTACAGACGCTTCTTATTATGGCATAGGCGTGGTGATTACTCACCTCAACCAAGATGGCACAGAGCAAGCAATAGCCCATGCATCGAAAACACTAAGCGATTCAGAACGTAATTATAGCCAAATCTGGAAAGAGGCTTTCTCAATTATATTTGGTGTAACAAAATTTCGACAATATTTATATAGTCGGCGATTTATTCTTTATACGGACCACAAGCCCCTGATTACCTTGTTTCATCCTAACAAAAAACTTCCATCGATTACAACTGGCCGTTTGATGCGGTATTAGTTTTGATGAGTTTTACTTACGAGATCCGCTACAAACCGTCGAGCAAACATGCTAATATAGACGCTCTGTCGCGCCTGCCAGCCGGGCCAGATGCAGAGTTTGACGCTTTGGAAGATTCTTGCCAGGAAATCACCCCTGATATCGAAAGATTTAAGAATGTGGCTAAAGAGACTCGTCTCGAAACTTAATCTCGCCTGCAGACAAAAAAATAAATCAAACCAAAGGAAAAGGACTAGAAAGGAAACACATTATAAGGACAGCGAAAACCGGACGTACTATTGTCGACACAAGGGCACTGCGGATGTTGATGCAGTGATACCATTACCCTCCCAACCGTAGGAATCTGCGGCCATAGTTTTAGATTCCCCCAAGATGGCGGATGATCTGTTTCAGATCACACCATCTTCACTGGAACTCAGGTACCGTGGCACCCCTGAAAAATTTCTTCAAAAAATCATGTTCCGTCTATCGGAACAGTGAAACCAAATTCTCTTGTTTTAACATTTGGGGTTTTGATAATTTATTTTATTGAGTCAACAGAACAATTTTTAATTAAATTATTTACTTGATTAATTCCAGATATGAAAACTCAATAGATCAAAAAAATAGGAAAAAACTACTTTAATAAAAACAATGTGACTAGGAAAATCCGTAATAGTGTCAAAACACGAGGAACATAACTGGACCACCTTTTTTTGCATCCTTCAAATATCAAGACGCCATAACGAAAAACATACAAATTCTGCCTACCCCTAAAGAGCTCTGTGGAGGTAACTTGTTATTCTTGAAATTTTTTTGTTTGAATTTCCAATTACATTTTAAATTCTTAGTCACTCACACCAAAAAAAAATTATTAGAAAAATATGTATATAAAAAAACAAATCTATTAAAAAAATTAATAAATATAATATATAAATACATGTGTTTAATAACATGTACATACAAACAGACACAACAAAAAAAATTCTTTCCAATATTGCGTCAAATCCTTTTTTTTTATTTATTTTTTTTTGTAATCACTTACTGCGACCTTTTTGATTTTGAGTGGATAGTAGTGATCCGCTGAACGATCTACTGCTCGCAGGCAAGCACTGAAGTAAATGTTCCGCCAGTAATAGAATCCGCAATTATGGATTATAGGACCAAGTTACAAATTTAATGGTGTGGCGGCCCAGTCTTTCCAAGCTCCTTGGGGACCGCCGAAAATTAACCTATACACATTTGTATCTCTTTATATCGTTTCAATTAAAAAAAATGTTTTATTCTAAACTCACCAATTTCTATTTATTGGCGTTTTTAAGCATTAAGCTATTTAAATCCTGGCTAAGCGTTGGGACCATAAATCTTAAAAAAATAATTCCTTGAGAACATTCTTCAAAACTTATTTAAACAAAAAAAATTGCACCACAGATTTTAAAGCTTTTACACTTTGCTTTTTTTTTGTACGACACTTTAAATGATCACCAGGCTTTCCGGTGAATTGGTAAAGCCAAGATAGTTGGATAAGCGAATACAAAAAACCATGGACGTATTATATTATGGACTGCTAGTCTAATGCCAGATTCATACAACAATTGTCAAAAAATGTCGCCAAAATTGAGAATGTGATGCTAGCTCTCCTGAACCCACTTCAGGAAAAAAATAACTACTTAAAATGTTGACATAGAAGCTGGCGACATTTTTTTTTTAAATTTAAAAAGTCGCATTTACCGGTAAATATGACACTTTTGGAATCCATCCATAGAAGTGTGCGACATCTTTGGTATTTTGCCTCTTGTTTTCTTAGATCGTGGGCAACTTCTTTTTTTATTTTTTTTTTATTTCTTTTTATAATTTACACGCGCGAAAGGGGTTTGTGTGTACCGTTAAAAAGTTTAAACACCGCACGAGCATTAGGGAAATGAGGAGGGATAAAAGAGGAGATACCGATGCACATTAGTTTTAAAGTTCTGCATATCAAAATGGGAGGGTGGTTTGTGCCTAAGACAAGCTAAAAGCACTAAAAGGAAAAAAAGGATTTTTTTGTTAATTAATTGTGGGATATTCTAAATAACACGGGGAGAAAAAAGGAAATTTTAGCATGCCACCGTAGGAAAACCTGCTGCCAAAGTCTGGGATTACTGGATGAAATATCAAAATTGAGGTTTAATTATTTTCCCGCTAGTGTACTCAGGAGGGCTAGTGTCACCCAAAATAACTGAAACTAAAATGGAACCAACTTGAGGTAGGCAACTAGCAGTCCATATATAATACGTCCGAATATAATACATCGAGTGATTCTCCCCTAACAGGACAAAAATCATCCGATCCACGATTTGGATATTCGAACAAGCGAACAGCATGTAATGGTTTTGGTGTAGGCCGTTGTATATAAACTGCTATAGTACTATCATGGAACGTGAAAAAATCATAAAAACACATGCCACTTGGAGTGCTAGTGTCGATCGATCGATCCAGCATTTTCATTTTTTACATTTTTTTTATGATATATACGTATTTTAATACATATGCACGTACGTCATTGACCAGACTTTTGATTTGAATTCTTCAGGATTTTCAAGTTTTCTTACAAGCACTGGTACTTACTTATACATACTTATACGTACATACACATTTGTCATATTTGTACATATATAGGATATAAATACATATATTCATCATTGACCCGACTTTTGATTCGAGTTCTTTAGGATTTTCAATTTTTGTTTACTATTATGAAGGTTGGCGTTTTGAAAAAATATACACATACATTCTGGAAATTTAGACACAAATTTGCTTCTTGCTGGATATCGATATGTATACAAACGTCCTTGATGACATTGATTTTTGTTTTGAATTTTGCTTTTCATTCAGATAACTATTTATAACTAGTTATAATAACTATAACAGACGTCATCCTGCATTTCTTTAAATGCTTTTGATTTGTTTACCTAAACTTGTTAAAACGTTTTTTTATAATTATTGGAAGTAATTTCGTAATTATTTATATTTATAATGTTTATAACATTATAATGTTTATATATTATATATTTTTTTATTTTTTTTTTCTGAAATTCTGATACCTAAGTTTTTTACTTGCGATTTATAGTTATAGTTATGCATTCGTAAAAAAAGAAAAAAAAATAAGAATCAAACATGACATTACGATAATAGGGAAATCGAAAAAAGTGGGTCAGAAAATTCTGTCTGTCTGTCTGTCCGTATCGATTCCTACAGCGTAAACGGTTGGGCCGATTTGATTCAAACTTGCTATATAGTATTTTTAGAGTACTCTACCCGACTGTTTTTCGAATTGGCATTTTAGTTCAAAAACTAACGGTACCTGCCATATAACTTTTAATGAAAAACTTTTTTTTCTCGAAAACGGCTCCTACGATTTTGATAAAACTTTCTGATCAATATCTAAGTTTTAATGGATTTTTCAGAAAAAAGTTTTATAACGGTACCTCCCATATGACTGTTTTTTTTTAAATCAGACTTTTTCGTTAACTAATTGACGGATTTTGATAAAATTTTCAAAATATGTAGTCTTTTATGATTTAAATAATATTGTTTATTAAATTTTCCAAAAAACATCTTTTTTTTAATTTTTAATATTTTTTACAAAAAACTTGTTTTGTTTTTTGAATCTTTTGAAAACGAATCTATAGATTTTTTTAATTTTTTTTCCTGGTATAAACTATAGATTTCTTTAAATTGCAATACCCAAAAAAAATTAAAAATGTTTTTGAAAAGTTTTTCAAAAAACTGGTCGAACGATTTTGAAATGAAAAAATCATAAAATAGAAAACAGCAAAAGAAATAAGATGGCTTACAACATTTTTTTCAAAAATTTTTTGATTTCCTAAAAAAAATTATTTGTTTAGTAATAGTCGGAAAGGTGGAAGGGCAGGAAAAAGGAAGAGGTAGGAAATTAAGGAAGGAAATGTTTGGAAAAGGTAGGTGGAATGTGAAGTTCCGAAGACGTGGCCTGCTTGCAATGCACGGCGTCATCTCGTCGGACGGGGGGATCTTGTCCCCGAAACTTAACCTCGCCTGCAGACAAAAAAATAAATCAGACCAAAGGAAAAGGACTAGAAAGGACAGCGAAAACCGGACGTACTATTGTCGACACAAGGGCACTGCGGATGTTGATGCAGTGATACCATTACCCTCCCAACCGTAGGAATCTGCGGCCATAGTTTTAGGTTCCCCCAAGATGGCGGATGATCTGTTTCAGATCACACAATCTCTTTCTCTCTCTCTCTCTCTTTTTAACATTTAAGGTTTTGATCATTTATTTTATTGAGTCAACAGAACAATTTTTAATTAAATTATTTACTTGATTAATTCCAGATATGAAAACTCAATAGATCAAAAAAAAAGGAAAAAACTACTTTAATAAAAACAATGTGACTAGGAAAATCCGTAATAGTGTCAAAACACGAGGAACATAACTGGACCACCTTTTTTTGCATCCTTCAAATATCAAGACGCCACAACGAAAAACATACAAATTCTGCCTACCCCTAAAGAGCTCTGTGGAGGTAACTTGTTATTCTTGAAATTTTTTTGTTTGAATTTCCAATTACATTTGAAATTCTTAGTCACTCACACCAAAAAAAATTTATAAATATAATATATAAATACATGTGTTTAATAACATGTACATACAAACAGACACAAAAAAAAATTCTTGCCAATATTGCGTCAAATCCTTTTTTTTATTTATTTTTTTTGTAATTACTTACTGCGACCTTTTTGATTTTGAGTGGATAGTAGTGATCCGCTGAACGATCTTCTGCTCGCAGGAAAGCACTGAAGTAAATGTTCCGCCAGTAACAGAATCCGCAATTATGGATTATAGGACCAAGTTACAAATTTAATGGTGTGGCGGCCCAGTCTTTCCAAGCTCCTCTGGGACCGCCGAAAATTAACCTATACACATTTGTATCTCTTTATATCTTTTCAATTAAAAAAAATGTTTTATTCTAAACTCACCAATTTCTATTTATTGGCTTTTTTAAGCATTAAGCCATTTAAATCCTGGCTAAGCGTTGGGACCATAAATCTTAAAAAAAAAAATTCCTTGAGAACATTCTTCAAAACTTATTTAAACAAAATAAATTGCACCACAGATTTTAAAGCTTTTACACTTGGCTTTTTTTTTGTACGACACTTTAAATGATCACCAGGCTTTCCGGTGAATTGGTAAAGCCAAGATAGTTGGATAAGCGAATACAAAAAATCATGGACGTATTATATTATGGACTGCTAGTCTAATGCCAGATTCATACAACAATTGTCAAAAAATGCCGCCAAAATTGAGAATGTGATGCTAGCTCTCCTGAACCCACTTCAGGAAAAAAATAACTACTTAAAATGTTGACATAGAAGCTCGCGACATTTTTTTTTTTAAATTTAAAAAGTCGTATTTACCGGTAAATATGACACTTTTGGAATCCATCCATAGAAGTGTGCGACATCTTTGGTATTTTGCCTCTTGTTTTTTTAGATCGTGGGCAACTTCTTTTTTTATTTTTTTTTTTTTTTTATTTTTTTTTTATAATTTACACGCGCGAAAGGGGTTTGTGTGTACCGTTAAAAAGTTTAAACACCGCACGAGCATTAGGGAAATGGGGAGGGATAAAAGAGGAGATACCGATGCACATTAGTTTTAAAGTTCTGCATATCAATATTGGAGGGTGGTTTGTGCCTAAGACAAGCTAAAAGCACTAAAAGGAAAAAAAGGATTTTTTTGTTAATTAATTGTGGGATATTCTAAATAACACGGGAAGAAAAAAGGAAATTTTAACATGCCACCGTAGGAAAACCTGCTGCCAAAGTCTGGGATGAAATATCAAAATTGAGGTTTAATTATTTTCCCGCTAGTGTCGCCCAAAATAACTGAAACTAAAATGGAACCAACTTGAGGTAGGCAACTAGCAGTCCATATATAATACGTCCGAATATAATACATCGAATGATTCTCCCCTAACAGGACAAAAATCATCCGATCCACGATTTGGATATTCGAACAAGCGAACAGCATGTATTGGTTTTGTTGTAGGGCGTTGTATATAAACTGCTATAATACTATCATGGGACGGGCAAAAATCATAAAAACACATGCCACTTGGAGTGCTAGGTCGATCGATCGATCCAGCATTTTTATTTTTTACATTTTTTTAATGATATGTACGTATTTTTATACATATGCACGTACGTCATTGACCATACTTTTGATTTGAATTCTTCAGGATTTTCAAGTTTTCTTACAAGTACTGGTACTTACTTATACATACTTATACGAACATACACATTTGTCATATTTGTACATATATAGGATATAAATACATACATTCATCATTGACCCGACTTTTGATTCGAGTTCTTTAGGATTTTCAATTTTTGTTTACTATTATGAAGGTTGGCGTTTTGAAAAAATATACACATACATTCTGGAAATTTAGACACAAATTTGCTTCTTGCTAGATATCGATATGTATACAAATGTCCTTGATGACATTGATTTTTGTTTTGAATTTTGCTTTTCATTCAGATAACTACAAATTAAGTGCAAACTATGGGTAGAAATTCATTTAAAAAAATATGTACTCTGTAAATTGATTGTAGATTTGTATATAAGTACTAAGTAGACAGTTCATACCTATACAATTTGGAAAAAGAAAAGGTGGAGACTATTATTTGCGTTAATTTGTTTTTCTAGTTATGTAGGAGAGTTTTTGTTAAAAATATATATTACTAGCGGGCCCGGCAGATGTCATCCTGCATTTCTTTAAATTCTTTTGATTTGTTTACCTAAACTTGTTAAAACGTTTTTTATAATTATTGGAAGTAATTTCGTAATTATTTATATTTATAATGTTTATATATTATATATTTTTTTATTTTTTTTTTCTGAAATTCTGATACCTAAGTTTTTTACTTGCGATTTATAGTTATAGTTATGCATGCGTAAAAAAAGAAAAAAAAATTAAGAATCAAACATGACATTACGATAATAGGGAAATCGAAAAAAGTGGGTCAGAAAATTCTGTCTGTCTGTCTGTCCGTATCGATTCCTACAGCGTAAACAGTTGGGCCGATTTGATTCAAACTTGCTATCTAGTATTTTTAGAGTACTCTACCCGACTGTTTTTTCGAATTGGCATTTTAGTTCTAAAACTAACGGTACCTGCCATATAACTTTTATTGAAAAACTTATTTTTCTCGAAAACGGCTCCTACGATTTTGATAAAACTGTCTGAATAGTGTTTTCTATGCTAAATCAATCTCTAAGTTTTAATGGATTTTTCAGAAAAAAGTTTTATAACGGTACCTCCCATATGACTGTTTTTTTTAAATCAGACTTTCTCGTTAACTAATTGACGGATTTTGATAAAATTTTCAAAATATGTAGTCTTTTATGATTTAAATAATATTGTTTATTAAATTTTCCAAAAAACATCTTTTTTTTAATTTTTAATATTTTTTATAAAAAATTTGTTTTGTTTTTTGAATCTTTTGAAAACGAATCTATAGATTTTTTTAATTTTTTGTCCTAGTATAAACTATAGATTTCTTTAAATTGACATACCCAAAAAAAAATTAAAAATGTTTTTGAAAAGTTCTTCAAAAAACTGGTCGAACGATTTTGAAATGAAAAAATCATAAAATAGAAAACAGCAAAAGAAATAAGATGGCTTACAACATTTTTTTCAAAAAAAAACCTTATGAATAGTGTTTTTTTGATTTCATAAAAAAAATTATTTGTTTAGTAATAGTCGGAAAGGTGGAAGGGCAGGAAAAAGGAAGAGGTTGGAAATTAAGGAAGGAAATGTTTGGAAAAGGTAGGTGGAATGTGAAGTTCCGAGGACGTGGCCTGATTGCAATGCACGGCGTCATCTCGTCGGACGGGGGGGATCTTGTCCCCGAAACTTAACCTCGCCTGCAGACAAAAAAAATAAATCAGACCAAAGGAAAAGGACTAGAAAGGAAACATTATAAGGACAGCGAAAACCGGACGTACTATTGTCGACACAAGGGCACTGTGGATGTTGATGCAGTGATACCATTACCCTCCCAACCGTAGGAATCTGCGGCCATAGTTTTAGGTTCCCCCAAGATGGCGGATGATCTGTTTCAGATCACACCATCTTCACTGGAACTCAGGTACCGTGGCACCCCTGAAAAATGTCTTCAAAAAAATCATGTTCCGTCTATCGGAACAGTGAATTCAAATTCTCTTGTTTTAACATTTGGGGTTTTGATAATTTATTTTATTGAGTCAACAGAACAATTTTTAATTAAATTATTTACTTGATTAATTCCAGATATGAAAACTCAATAGATCAAAAAAAAGGAAAAAACTACTTTAATAAAAACAATGTGACAAGGAAAATCCGTAATAGTGTCAAAACACGAGGAACATAACTGGACTACCTTTTTTTGCATCCTTCAAATATCAAGACACCACAACGAAAAACATACAAATTCTGCCTACCCCTAAAGAGCTCTGTCGAGGTAACTTGTTATTCTTGAATTTTTTTTGTTTCAATTTCCAATTACATTTGAAATTCTAAGTCACTCACACCAAAAAAAAATTATTAGAAAAATATGTATATAAAAAAACAAATCTATTAAAAAAAATAATAAATATAATATATAAATACATGTGTTTAATAACATGTACATACAAACAGACACAAAACGTCAAATCCTTTTTTTTATTTATTTTTTTTTGTAATCACTTACTGCGACCTTTTTGATTTTGAGTGGATAGTAGTGATCCGCGGTGTGGCGGCCCAGTCTTTCCAAGCTCCTCTGGGACCGCCGAAAATTAACCTATACACATTTGTATCTCTTTATATCTTTTCAATTAAAAAAAATGTTTTATTCTAAACTCACCAATTTCTATTTATTGGCTTTTTTAAGCATTAAGCCATTTAAATCCTGGCTAAGCGTTGGGACCATAAATCTTAAAAAAAAAAATTTCTTGAGAACATTCTTCAAAACTTATTTAAACAAAAAAAATTGCACCACAGATTTTAAAGCTTTTACACTTTGCTTTTTTTTTGTACGACACTTTAAATGATCACCAGGCTTTCCGGTGAATTGGTAAAGCCAAGATAGTTGGATAAGCGAATACAAAAAACCATGGACGTATTATATTATGGACTGCTAGTCTAATGCCAGATTCATACAACAATTGTCAAAAAATGTCGCCAAAATTGAGAATGTGATGCTAGCTCTCCTGAACCCACTTCAGGAAAAAAATAACTACTTAAAATGTTGACATAGAAGCTCGCGACATTTTTTTTTTACATTTAAAAAGTCGCATTTACCGGTAAATATGACACTTTTGGAATCCATCCATAGAAGTGTGCGACATCTTTGGTATTTTGCCTCTTGTTTTTTTAGATCGTGGGCAACTTCTTTTTTTATTTTTTTTTTATAATTTACACGCGCGAAAGGGGTTTGTGTGTACCGTTAAAAAGTTTAAACACCGCACGAGCATTAGGGAAATGGGGAGGGATAAAAGAGGAGATACCGATGCACATTAGTTTTAAAGTTCTGCATATCAATAGGGAGGGTGGTTTGTGCCTACGACAAGCTAAAAGCACTAAAAGGAAAAAAAGGATTTTTTTGTTAATTAATTGTGGGATATTCTAAATAACACGGGGAGAAAATAGGAAATTTTAACATGCCACCGTAGGAAAACCTTCTGCCAAAGTCTGGGATAACTGGATGAAATATCAAAATTGAGGTTTAATTATTTTCCCGCTAGTGTACTCAGGAGGGCTAGTGTCGCCCAAAATAACTGAAACTAAAATGGAACCAACTTGAGGTAGGCAACTAACGGGTGATTTTTTTCAGGTTAGGATTTTCATGCATTAGTATTTGACAGATCACGCGGGATTTTAGACATGGTGTCAAAGAGAAAGATGCTCAGTATGCTTTGACATTTCATCATGAATAGACTTACTAACAAGCAGCGCTTGCAAATCATTGAATTTTATTACCAAAATCAGTGCCCTAGAAAAGTTGGCAGAAAATCCGCTTTTTTATCGACAAATTTTGTTCAGCGATGAGGCTCATTTCTGGTTGAATGGCTACGTAAATAAGCAAAATTGCCGCATTTGGAGTGAAGAGCAACCAGAAGCCGTTCAAGAACTGCCCATGCATCCCGAAAAATGCACTGTTTGGTGTGGTTTGTACGCTGGTGGAATCATTGGACCGTATTTTTTCAAAGATGCCGTTGGACGCAACGTTACGGTGAATGAACCGAACACTGATTTTGGTAATAAAATTCAATGATTTGCAAGCGTTGCTCGTTAATAAGTCTATTCATGATGAAATGTCAAAGCATACTGAGCATCTTTTTCTTTGACACCATGTCTGAAATCCCGCGTGATCTGTCAAATACTAATGCATGAAAGTCCTAACCTCAAAAAAATCACCCGTTAGCAGTCCATATATAATACATCCGAATATAAAACATCGAATGATTCTCCCCTAACAGGACAAAAATCATCCGATCCACGATTTGGTTATTCGAACAAGCGAACAGCATGTATTGGTTTTGGTGTAGGCCGTTGTATATAAACTGCTATAGTACTATCATGGGACGTGAAAAAATCATAAAAACACATGCCACTTGGAGTGCTAGTGTCGATCGATCGATCCAGCATTTTCATTTTTTACATTTTTTTTAATGATATATACGTATTTTTATACTATGCACGTACGTCACTGACCAGACTTTTGATTTGAATTCTTCAGGATTTTCAAGTTTTCTTACAAGCACTGGTACTTACTTATTCATACTTATACGTACATACACATTTGTCATATTTGAACATATATAGGATATAAATACATATATTCATCATTGACCCGACTTTTGATTCGAGTTCTTTAGGATTTTCAATTTTTGTTTACTATTATGAAGGTTATCGTTTTGAAAAAATATACACATACATTCTGGAAATTTAGACACAAATTTGCTTCTTGCTGGATATCGATATGTATACAAACGTCCTTGATGACATTGATTTTTGTTTTGAATTTTGCTTTTCATTCAGATAACTACAAATTAAGTGCAAACTATGGGTAGAAATTCATTTAAAAAAATATGTAGTCTGTAAATGGATTGTAGATTTGTATATAAGTAGTAAGTAGACAGTTCATACCTATACAATTTGGAAATATAAGAAAAGGTGGAGAATATTATTTGCGTTAATTTGTTTTTCTAGTTATGTAGGAGAGTTTTTGTTAAAAATATATATTACTAGCGGGCCCGGCAGATGTCATCCTGCATTTCTTTAAATTCTTTGGATTTGTTTACCTAAACTTGTTAAAACGTTTTTTTATAATTATTAGAAGAATTACTCAGTCTTTTATGATTTAAATAATATTGTTTATTAAATTTTTCAAAAACATCTTTTTTTAATTTTTAATACTTTTATAAAAAACTTATTTTGTTTTTTGAATCTTTTGAAAACGATTCTATAGATTTTTTTAAATTTTTTTTCCTAGTATAAACTATAGATTTCTTTAAATTGACATACCCAAAAAAAAATTTAAAATGTTTTTGAAAAGTTTTTCAAAAAACTGGTCGAACGATTTTGAAATGAAAAAATCATAAAATAGAAAACAGCAAAAGAAATAAGATGGCTTACAAAATTTTTTCAAAAAAAAACCTTATGAATAGTGTTTTTTTGATTTCATAAAAAAATTTATTTGTTTAGTAATAGTCGGAAAGGTGGAAGGGCAGGAAAAAGGAAGAGGTAGGAAATTAAGGAAGGAAATGTTTGGAAAAGGTAGGTGGAATGTGAAGTTCCGAGGACGTGGCCTGCTTGCAATGCACGGCGTCATCTCGTCGGACGGGGGGATCTTGTCCCCGAAACTTAACCTCGCCTGCAGACAAAAACATAAATCTAACCAAAGGAAAAGGACTAGAAAGGAAACACATTATAAGGACAGCGAAAACCGGACGTACTATTGTCGACACAAGGGCACTGCGGATGTTGATGCAGTGATGCCATTACCCTCCCAACCGTAGGAATCTGCGACCATAGTTTTAGATTCCCCCAAGATGGCGGATGATCTGTTTCAGATCACACCATCTTCACTGGAACTCAGGTACCGTGGCACCCCTGAAAAATTTCTTCAAAAAATCATGTTCCGTATATCGGAACAGTGAAACCAAATTCTCTTGTTTTAACATTTGGGGTTTTGATAATTTATTTTATTGAGCCAACAGAACAATTTTTAATTAAATTATTTACTTGATTAATTCCAGATATGAAAACTCAATAGATCAAAAAAAAAGGAAAAAACTACTTTAATAAAAACAATGTGACTAGGAAAATCCGTAATAGTGTCAAAACACGAGGAACATAACTGGACCACCTTTTTTTGCATCCTTCAAATATCAACACGCCACAACGAAAACATACAAATTCTGCCTACCCCTAAAGAGCTCTGTCGAGGTAACTTGTTATTCTTGAAATTTTTTTGTTTGAATTTCCAATTACATTTGAAATTCTTAGTCACTCACACCAAAAAAAAATTGTTAGAAAAATATGTATATAAGAAAACAAATCTATTAAAAAAATTAATAAATATAATATATAAATATATTAAATACATGTACATACAAACAGACACAAAAGAAAATTCTTTCCAATATTGCGTCAAATCCTTTTTTTTTATTTATTTTTTTTTGTAATCACTTACTGCGACCTCTTTGATTTTGAGTGGATAGTGGTGATCCGCTGAACGATCTACTGCTCGCAGGCAAGCACTGAAGTAAATGTAAATGTAAAGTAAATGCACTGAAGTGTACTCAGGAGGGCTAGTGTCGCCCAAAATAACTGAAACTAAAATGGAACCAACTTGAGGTAGGCAACTAGCAGTCCATATATAATACGTCCGAATATAATACATCGAATGATTCTCCTCTAACAGGACAAAAATCATCCGATCCACGATTTGGATATTCGAACAGGCGAACAGCATGTATTGGTTTTGGTGTAGGCCGTTGTATATAAACTGCTATAATACTATCATGGGACGTGAAAAAATCATAAAAACACATGCCACTTGGAGTGCTAGTGTCGATCGATCGATCCAGCATTTTCATTTTTTACATTTTTTTTAATGATATATACGTATTTTAATACATATGTACGTACGTCATTGACCAGACTTTTGATTTGAATTCTTCAGGATTTTCAAGTTTTCTTACAAGCACTGGTACTTACTTATACATACTTATACGTACATACACATTTATCATATTTGTACATATACAGGATATAAATACATAAGTATATTCATCATTGACCCGACTTTTGATTCGAGTTCTTTAGGATTTTCAATTTTTGTTTACTATTATGAAGGTTGGCGTTTTGAAAAAATATACACATACATTCTGGAAATTTAGACAAAAATTTGCTTCTTGCTGGATATCGATATGTATACAAACGTCCTTGATGACATTGATTTTTGTTTTGAATTTTGCTTTTCATTCAGATAACTACAAATTAAGTGCAAACTATGGGTAGAAATTCATTTAAAAAAATATGTAGTCTGTAAATGGATTGTAGATTTGTATATAAGTAGTAAGTAGACAGTTCATACCTATACAATTTGGAAATATAAGAAAATGTGGAGAATATTATTTGCGTTAATTTGTTTTTCTAGTTATGTAGGAGAGTTTTTGTTAAAAATATATATTACTAGCGGGCCCGGCAGATGTCATCCTGCATTTCTTTAAATTCTTTGGATTTGTTTACCTAAACTTGTTAAAACGTTTTTTTATAATTATTAGAAGAATTACTCAGTCTTTTATGATTTAAATAATATTGTTTATTAAATTTTTCAAAAACATCTTTTTTTAATTTTTAATACTTTTATAAAAAACTTATTTTGTTTTTTGAATCTTTTGAAAACGATTCTATAGATTTTTTTTAATTTTTTTTTCCTAGTATAAACTATAGATTTCTTTAAATTGACATACCCAAAAAAAAATTTAAAATGTTTTTGAAAAGTTTTTCAAAAAACTGGTCGAACGATTTTGAAATGAAAAAATCATAAAATAGAAAACAGCAAAAGAAATAAGATGGCTTACAAAATTTTTTCAAAAAAAAACCTTATGAATAGTGTTTTTTTGATTTCATAAAAAAATTTATTTGTTTAGTAATAGTCGGAAAGGTGGAAGGGCAGGAAAAAGGAAGAGGTAGGAAATTAAGGAAGGAAATGTTTGGAAAAGGTAGGTGGAATGTGAAGTTCCGAGGACGTGGCCTGCTTGCAATGCACGGCGTCATCTCGTCGGACGGGGGGGATCTTGTCCCCGAAACTTAACCTCGCCTGCAGACAAAAACATAAATCTAACCAAAGGAAAAGGACTAGAAAGGAAACACATTATAAGGACAGCGAAAACCGGACGTACTATTGTCGACACAAGGGCACTGCGGATGTTGATGCAGTGATGCCATTACCCTCCCAACCGTAGGAATCTGCGACCATAGTTTTAGATTCCCCCAAGATGGCGGATGATCTGTTTCAGATCACACCATCTTCACTGGAACTCAGGTACCGTGGCACCCCTGAAAAATTTCTTCAAAAAATCATGTTCCGTCTATCGGAACAGTGAAACCAAATTCTCTTGTTTTAACATTTGGGGTTTTGATAATTTATTTTATTGAGCCAACAGAACAATTTTTAATAAAATTATTTACTTGATTAATTCCAGATATGAAAACTCAATAGATCAAAAAAAAAGGAAAAAACTACTTTAATAAAAACAATGTGACTAGGAAAATCCGTAATAGTGTCAAAACACGAGGAACATAACTGGACCACCTTTTTTTGCATCCTTCAAATATCAACACGCCACAACGAAAAACATACAAATTCTGCCTACCCCTAAAGAGCTCTGTCGAGGTAACTTGTTATTCTTGAAATTTTTTTGTTTGAATTTCCAATTACATTTGAAATTCTTAGTCACTCACACCAAAAAAAAATTGTTAGAAAAATATGTATATAAGAAAACAAATCTATTAAAAAAATTAATAAATATAATATATAAATATATTAAATACATGTACATACAAACAGACACAAAAAAAAATTCTTTCCAATATTGCGTCAAATCCTTTTTTTTTATTTATTTTTTTTTTGTAATCACTTACTGCGACCTCTTTGATTTTGAGTGGATAGTGGTGATCCGCTGAACGATCTACTGCTCGCAGGCAAGCACTGAAGTAAATGTAAATGTAAAGTAAATGCACTGAAGTGTACTCAGGAGGGCTAGTGTCGCCCAAAATAACTGAAACTAAAATGGAACCAACTTGAGGTAGGCAACTAGCAGTCCATATATAATACGTCCGAATATAATACATCGAATGATTCTCCTCTAACAGGACAAAAATCATCCGATCCACGATTTGGATATTCGAACAGGCGAACAGCATGTATTTGTTTTGGTGTAGGCCGTTGTATATAAACTGCTATAATACTATCATGGGACGGGAAAAAATCATAAAAACACATGCCACTTGGAGTGCTAGTGTCGATCGATCGATCCAGCATTTTCATTTTTTACATTTTTTTTAATGATATATACGTATTTTAATACATATGTACGTACGTCATTGACCAGACTTTTGATTTGAATTCTTCAGGATTCTCAAGTTTTCTTACAAGCACTGGTACTTACTTATTCATACTTATACGTACATACACATTTGTCATATTTGTACATATACAGGATATAAATACATATATTCATCATTGACCCGACTTTTGATTCGAGTTCTTTAGGATTTTCAATTTTTGTTTACTATTATGAAGGTTGGCGTTTTGAAAAAATATACACATACATTCTGGAAATTTAGACACAAATTTGCTTCTTGCTGGATATCGATATGTATACAAACGTCCTTGATGACATTGATTTTTGTTTTGAATTTTGCTTTTCATTCAGATAACTACAAATTAAGTGCAAACTATGGGTAGAAATTCATTTAAAAAAATATGTAGTCTGTAAATGGATTGTAGATTTGTATATAAGTAGTAAGTAGACAGTTCATACCTATACAATTTGGAAATATAAGAAAAGGTGGAGAATATTATTTGCGTTAATTTGTTTTTCTAGTTATGTAGGAGAGTTTTTGTTAAAAATATATATTACTAGCGGGCCCGGCAGATGTCATCCTGCATTTCTTTAAATTCTTTGGATTTGTTTACCTAAACTTGTTAAAACGTTTTTTTATAATTATTAGAAGAATTACTCAGTCTTTTATGATTAAATAATATTGTTTATTAAATTTTTCAAAAACATCTTTTTTTAATTTTTAATACTTTTATAAAAAACTTATTTTGTTTTTTGAATCTTTTGAAAACGATTCTATAGATTTTTTTTAATTTTTTTTCCTAGTATAAACTATAGATTTCTTTAAATTGACATACCCAAAAAAAAATTTAAAATGTTTTTGAAAAGTTTTTCAAAAAACTGGTCGAACGATTTTGAAATGAAAAAATCATAAAATAGAAAACAGCAAAAGAAATAAGATGGCTTACAAATTTTTTTCAAAAAAAAACCTTATGAATAGTGTTTTTTTGATTTCATAAAAAAATTTATTTGTTTAGTAATAGTCGGAAAGGTGGAAGGGCAGGAAAAAGGAAGAGGTAGGAAATTAAGGAAGGAAATGTTTGGAAAAGGTAGGTGGAATGTGAAGTTCCGAGGACGTGGCCTGCTTGCAATGCACGGCGTCATCTCGTCGGACGGGGGGGATCTTGTCCCCGAAACTTAACCTCGCCTGCAGACAAAAACATAAATCTAACCAAAGGAAAAGGACTAGAAAGGAAACACATTATAAGGACAGCGAAAACCGGACGTACTATTGTCGACACAAGGGCACTGCGGATGTTGATGCAGTGATGCCATTACCCTCCCAACCGTAGGAATCTGCGACCATAGTTTTAGATTCCCCCAAGATGGCGGATGATCTGTTTCAGATCACACCATCTTCACTGGAACTCAGGTACCGTGGCACCCCTGAAAAATTTCTCCAAAAAATCATGTTCCGTATATCGGAACAGTGAAACCAAATTCTCTTGTTTTAACATTTGGGGTTTTGATAATTTATTTTATTGAGCCAACAGAACAATTTTTAATTAAATTATTTACTTGATTAATTCCAGATATGAAAACTCAATAGATCAAAAAAAAAGGAAAAAACTACTTTAATAAAAACAATGTGACTAGGAAAGTCCGTAATAGTGTCAAAACACGAGGAACATAACTGGACCACCTTTTTTTGCATCCTTCAAATATCAAGACGCCACAACGAAAAACATACAAATTCTGCCTACCCCTAAAGAGCTCTGTCGAGGTAACTTGTTATTCTTGAAACTTTTTTGTTTGAATTTCCAATTACATTTGAAATTCTTAGTCACTCACACCAAAAAAAAAATTGTTAGAAAAATATGTATATAAGAAAACAAATCTATTAAAAAAATTAATAAATATAATATATAAATATATTAAATACATGTACATACAAACAGACACAAAAGAAAATTCTTTCCAATATTGCGTCAAATCCTTTTTTTTTATTTATTTTTTTTTGTAATCACTTACTGCGACCTCTTTGATTTTGAGTGGATAGTGGTGATCCGCTGAACGATCTACTGCTCGCAGGCAAGCACTGAAGTAAATGTAAATGTAAAGTAAATGCACTGAAGTGTACTCAGGAGGGCTAGTGTCGCCCAAAATAACTGAAACTAAAATGGAACCAACTTGAGGTAGGCAACTAGCAGTCCATATATAATACGTCCGAATATAATACATCGAATGATTCCCCTCTAACAGGACAAAAATCATCCGATCCACGATTTGGATATTCGAACAAGCGAACAGCATGTATTGGTTTTGGTGTAGGCCGTTGTATATAAACTGCTTTAATACTATCATGGGACGGGAAAAAATCATAAAAACACATGCCACTTGGAGTTCTAGTGTCGATCGATCGATCCAGCATTTTCATTTTTTACATTTTTTTTAATGATATATACGTATTTTAATACATATGTACGTACGTCATTGACCAGACTTTTGATTTGAATTCTTCAGGATTCTCAAGTTTTCTTACAAGCACTGGTACTTACTTATACATACTTATACGTACATACACATTTGTCATATTTGTACATATATAGGATATAAATACATACATTCATCATTGACCCGACTTTTGATTCGAGTTCTTTAAGATTTTCAATTTTTGTTTACTATTATGAAGGTTGGCGTTTTGAAAACATATACACATTCTGGAAATTTAGACACAAATTTGCTTCTTGCTGGATATCTATATGTATACAAACGTCCTTGATGACATTGATTTTTGTTTTGAATTTTGCTTTTCATTCAGATAACTACAAATTAAGTGCAAACTATGGGTAGAAATTCGTTTAAAAAAATATGTAGTCTGTAAATTGATTGTAAATTTATATATAAGTAGTAAGTAGACAGTGCATACCTATACAATTTTGAAATAAGTATAAGAAAAGGTGGAGACTATTATTTGCGTTAATTTGTTTTTCTAGTTATGTAGGAGCTTTTTTGTTAAAAATATATATTACTAGCGGGCCCGGCAGATGTCATACTACATTTCTTTAATTCTTTTGATTTGTTTACCTAAACTTGTTTAAACGTTTTTTTATAATTATTGGAAGAATTACTCATAAAATTTCATAGAAAATCAGACTTTTTCGGAGATTTTTCCCAAAGTTTTCTTTCGTAATTATTTATATTTATAATGTTTATATATTATATATTTTTTTATTTTTTTTTCTGAAATTCTGATACCTAAGTTTTTTACTTGCGATTTATAGTTATAGTTATATATTATGCATTCGTAAAAAAATAAAAAAAAATAAGAATCAAACATGACATTACGATAATAGGGAAATCGAAAAAAGTAGGTCAGAAAATTCTGTCTGTCTGTCTGTCCGTATCGATTCCTACAGCGTAAATGGTTGGGCTGATTTGATTCAAACTTGCTATATAGTATTTTTAGAGTACTCTACCCGACTGTTTTTCGAATTGGCATTCTAGTTCCAAAATTAACGGTACCTGCCATATAACTTTAATAAATATAATATATAAATATATTAAATATATGTACATACAAACAGACACAAAAGAAAATTCTTTCCAATATTGCGTCAAATCCTTTTTTTTTATTTATTTTTTTTTGTAATCACTTACTGCGACCTCTTTGATTTTGAGTGGATAGTGGTGATCCGCTGAACGATCTACTGCTCGCAGGCAAGCACTGAAGTAAATGTAAATGTAAAGTAAATGCACTGAAGTGTACTCAGGAGGGCTAGTGTCGCCCAAAATAACTGAAACTAAAATGGAACCAACTTGAGGTAGGCAACTAGCAGTCCATATATAATACGTCCGAATATAATACATCGAATGATTCCCCTCTAACAGGACAAAAATCATCCGATCCACGATTTGGATATTCGAACAAGCGAACAGCATGTATTGGTTTTGGTGTAGGCCGTTGTATATAAACTGCTATAATACTATCATGGGACGGGAAAAAATCATAAAAACACATGCCACTTGGAGTTCTAGTGTCGATCGATCGATCCAGCATTTTCATTTTTTACATTTTTTTTAATGATATATACGTATTTTAATACATATGTACGTACGTCATTGACCAGACTTTTGATTTGAATTCTTCAGGATTCTCAAGTTTTCTTACAAGCACTGGTACTTACTTATACATACTTATACGTACATACACATTTGTCATATTTGTACATATATAGGATATAAATACATACATTCATCATTGACCCGACTTTTGATTCGAGTTCTTTAAGATTTTCAATTTTTGTTTACTATTATGAAGGTTGGCGTTTTGAAAACATATACACATTCTGGAAATTTAGACACAAATTTGCTTCTTGCTGGATATCTATATGTATACAAACGTCCTTGATGACATTGATTTTTGTTTTGAATTTTGCTTTTCATTCAGATAACTACAAATTAAGTGCAAACTATGGGTAGAAATTCGTTTAAAAAAATATGTAGTCTGTAAATTGATTGTAAATTTATATATAAGTAGTAAGTAGACAGTGCATACCTATACAATTTTGAAATAAGTATAAGAAAAGGTGGAGACTATTATTTGCGTTAATTTGTTTTTCTAGTTATGTAGGAGCTTTTTTGTTAAAAATATATATTACTAGCGGGCCCGGCAGATGTCATACTACATTTCTTTAATTCTTTTGATTTGTTTACCTAAACTTGTTTAAACGTTTTTTTATAATTATTGGAAGAATTACTCACAAAATTTCATAGAAAATCAGACTTTTTCGGAGATTTTTCCCAAAGTTTTCTTTCGTAATTATTTATATTTATAATGTTTATATATTATATATTTTTTTATTTTTTTTTCTGAAATTCTGATACCTAAGTTTTTTACTTGCGATTTATAGTTATAGTTATATATTATGCATTCGTAAAAAAATAAAAAAAAATAAGAATCAAACATGACATTACGATAATAGGGAAATCGAAAAAAGTAGGTCAGAAAATTCTGTCTGTCTGTCTGTCCGTATCGATTCCTACAGCGTAAATGGTTGGGCTGATTTGATTCAAACTTGCTATATAGTATTTTTAGAGTACTCTACCCGACTGTTTTTCGAATTGGCATTCTAGTTCCAAAATTAACGGTACCTGCCATATAACTTTAATAAATATAATATATAAATATATTAAATATATGTACATACAAACAGACACAAAAGAAAATTCTTTCCAATATTGCGTCAAATCCTTTTTTTTTATTTATTTTTTTTTGTAATCACTTACTGCGACCTCTTTGATTTTGAGTGGATAGTGGTGATCCGCTGAACGATCTACTGCTCGCAGGCAAGCACTGAAGTAAATGTAAATGTAAAGTAAATGCACTGAAGTGTACTCAGGAGGGCTAGTGTCGCCCAAAATAACTGAAACTAAAATGGAACCAACTTGAGGTAGGCAACTAGCAGTCCATATATAATACGTCCGAATATAATACATCGAATGATTCCCCTCTAACAGGACAAAAATCATCCGATCCACGATTTGGATATTCGAACAAGCGAACAGCATGTATTGGTTTTGGTGTAGGCCGTTGTATATAAACTGCTATAATACTATCATGGGACGGGAAAAAATCATAAAAACACATGCCACTTGGAGTTCTAGTGTCGATCGATCGATCCAGCATTTTCATTTTTTACATTTTTTTTAATGATATATACGTATTTTAATACATATGTACGTACGTCATTGACCAGACTTTTGATTTGAATTCTTCAGGATTCTCAAGTTTTCTTACAAGCACTGGTACTTACTTATACATACTTATACGTACATACACATTTGTCATATTTGTACATATATAGGATATAAATACATACATTCATCATTGACCCGACTTTTGATTCGAGTTCTTTAAGATTTTCAATTTTTGTTTACTATTATGAAGGTTGGCGTTTTGAAAACATATACACATTCTGGAAATTTAGACACAAATTTGCCTCTTGCTGGATATCTATATGTATACAAACGTCCTTGATGACATTGATTTTTGTTTTGAATTTTGCTTTTCATTCAGATAACTACAAATTAAGTGCAAACTATGGGTAGAAATTCGTTTAAAAAAATATGTAGTCTGTAAATTGATTGTAAATTTATATATAAGTAGTAAGTAGACAGTGCATACCTATACAATTTTGAAATATAAGAAAAGGTGGAGACTATTATTTGCGTTAATTTGTTTTTCTAGTTATGTAGGAGCTTTTTTGTTAAAAATATATATTACTAGCGGGCCCGGCAGATGTCATCCTACATTTCTTTAATTCTTTTGATTTGTTTACCTAAACTTGTTTAAACGTTTTTTTATAATTATTGGAAGAATTACTCACAAAATTTCATAGAAAATCAGACTTTTTCGGAGATTTTTCCCAAAGTTTTCTTTCGTAATTATTTATATTTATAATGTTTATATATTATATATTTTTTTATTTTTTTTTCTGAAATTCTGATACCTAAGTTTTTTACTTGCGATTTATAGTTATAGTTATGCATTCGTAAAAAAATAAAAAAAAATAAGAATCAAACATGACATTACGATAATAGGGAAATCGAAAAAAGTAGGTCAGAAAATTCTGTCTGTCTGTCTGTCCGTATCGATTCCTACAGCGTAAATGGTTGGGCCGATTTGATTCAAACTTGCTATATAGTATTTTTAGAGTACTCTACCCGACTGTTTTTCGAATTGGCATTCTAGTTCCAAAATTAACGGTACCTGCCATATAACTTTAATAAATATAATATATAAATATATTAAATACATGTACATACAAACAGACAAAAAATTTTTTTTTTGTAATCACTTACTGCGACCTTTTTTATTTTGAGTGGATAGTGGTGATCCGCTGAACGATCTACTGCTCGCAGGCAAGCACTGAAGTAAATGTTCCGCCAGTAATAGAATCCGCAATTATGGATTATAGGACCAAATTACAAATTTAATGGTGAGGCGGCCCAGTCTTTCCAAGCTCCTCTGGGACCGCCGAAAATTAACCTATACACATTTCTATCTCTTTATATCTTTTCAATTAAAAAAAAACGTTTTATTCTAAACTCACCAATTTCTATTTATTGGCTTTTTTAAGCATTAAGCCATTTAAATCCTGGCTAAGCGTTGGGACCATAAATCTTAAAAAAAAAAATTCAGACTTTTTCGGAGGGTTTTCCCAAAGTTTTCTTTCGTAATTATTTATATTTATAATGTTTATATATTATATATATATTTTTTTTTTTTTTTTTAATTCTGATACCTAAGTTAGTTTTTACTTGCGATTTATAGTTATAGTTATGCAAAAAAAAAAAAAAAAATTAAGAATCAAAAATGACATTACGATAATAGGGAAATCGAAAAAAGTGGATCAGAAAATTCTGTCTGTCGGTCTGTCCGTATCGATTCCTACAGCGTAAACGGTTGGGCCGATTTTATTCAAACTTGCTTTATAGTATTTTTAGAGTACTATACCCGACTGTTTTTCGAATTGGCATTCTAGTTCCAAAACCAACGGTACCTGCCATTAAACTCTTAATGAAAAACTTATTTTTCTCGAAAACGGCTCCTACGATTTTGATAAAACTTTCTGAATAGTGTTTTCTATGCTAAATCAATCTCTAAGTTTGAATGGATTTTTCAGAAAAAAGTTCGGTACCTCCCATATAAAGGGTTTTTTTTTAAATCAGACTTTCTCGTTAACTAATTGACGGATTTTGATAAAATTTTCGAAATATGTAGTCTTTTATGATTTAAATAATATTGTTTATTAAATTTTTCCAAAACATCTTTTTTTTAATTTTTAATATTTTTAATAAAAAACTTGTTTTGTTTTTTGAATCTTTTGAAAACGAATCTATAGATTTTTTTAATTTTTTTTCCTAGTATAAACTATAGATTTCTTTAAATTGACATACCCAAAAAAAAATTAAAAATGTTTTTGACAAGTTTTTCAAAAAACTGGTCGAACGATTTTGAGATGAAAAAATCATAAAATAGAAAACAGCAAAAGAAATAAGATGGCTTACAACATTTTTTTCAAAAAAAAACCTTATGAATAGTGTTTTTTTGATTTCATAAAAAAAATTATTTGTTTAGTAATAGTCGGAAAGGTGGAAGGGCAGGAAAAAGGAAGAGGTAGGAAATTAAGGAAGGAAATGTTTGGAAAAGGTAGGTGGAATGTGAAGTTCCGAGGGCGTGGCCTGCTTGCAATGCACGGCGTCATCTCGTCGGACGGGGGGGATCTTGTCCCCGAAACTTAACCTCGCCTGCAGACAAAAAAAATAAATCAGACCAAAGAAAAAGGACTAGAAAGGAAACACATTATAAGGACAGCGAAAACCGGACGTACTATTGTCGACACAAGGGCACTGCGGATGTTGTTGCAGTGATGCCATTACCCTCCCAACCGTAGGAATCTGCGGCCATAGTTTTAGATTCCCCCAAGATGGCGGATGATCTGTTTCAGATCACACCATCTTCACTGGAACTCAGGTACCGTGGCACACCTGAAAAATGTCTTCAAAAAATCATGTTCCGTCTATCGGAACAGTGAAACAATTTTTAATTAAATTATTTACTTGATTAATTCCAGATAAGAAAACTCAATAGATCAAAAAAAAAGAGGACAAAAAATAGAGTCAAAACACGAGGAACATAACTGGACCACCTTTTTTTGCATCCTTCAAATATCAAGACGCCCCAACGAAAAACATAAAAATTCTGCCTACCCCTAAAGAGCTCTGTGGAGGTAACTTGTTATTCTTGAAATTTTTTTTGTTTGAATTTCCAATTACATTTGAAACTCTTAGTCACTCACACCAAAAAAAAAATATTAGAAAAATATGTATATAAAAAAACAAATCTATTAAAAAAATTAAAAAAATATAATATATAAATATATTAAATACATGTACATACAAACAGACACAAAAAAAAATTCTTTCCAATATTGCGTCAAATCCTTTTTTTTTTATTTATTTTTTTTTTTTGTAATCACTTACTGCGACCTTTTTGATTTTGAGTGGATAGTAGTGATCCGCTGAACGATCTACTGCTCGCAGGCAAGCACTGAAGTAAATGTTCCGCCAGTAATAGAATCCGCAATAATGGATTATAGGACTAAGTTACAAATTTAATGGTGTGGCGGCCCAGTCTTTCCAAGCTCCTCTGGGACCGCCGAAAATTAACCTATACACATTTGTATCTCTTTATATCTTTTCAATTTAAAAAAAACGTTTTATTCTAAACTCACCAATTTCTATTATTAAGCCATTTAAATCCTGGCTAAGCGTTGGGACCATAAATCTTAAAAAAAAATTTCTTGAGAACATTCTTCAAAACTTATTTAAACAAAAAAAATTGCACCACAGATTTTAAAGCTTTTACACTTTGCTTTTTTTTTGTACGACACTTTAAATGATCACCAGGCTTTCCGGTGAATTGGTAAAGCCAAGATAGTTGGATAAGCGAATACAAAAAACCATGGACGTATTATATTATGGACTGCTAGTCTAATGCCAGATTCATACAACAATTGTCAAAAAATGTCGCCAAAATTGAGAATGCGATGCTAGCTCTCCTGAACCCACTTCAGGAAAAAAATAACTACTTTTATTTTTTTTTATAATTTACACGCGCGAAAGGGGTTTGTGGGTACCGTTAAAATGTTTAAACACCACACGAGCATTAGGGAAATGAGGAGGGATAAAAGAGGAGATACCGATGCACATTAGTTTTAAAGTTCTGCATATCAAAATGGGAGGGTGGTTTGTGCCTAAGACAAGCTTAAAGCACTAAAAGGAAAAAAAGAATGTTTTATTAATTAATTGTGGGATATTCTAAATAACACGGGGAGAAAAAAGGAAATTTTAACATGCCACCGTAGGAAAACCTGCTGCCAAAGTCTGGGATGAAATATCAAAATTGAGGTTTAATTATTTTCCCGCTAGTGTCGCCCAAAATAACTGAAACTAAAATGGAACCAACTTGAGGTAGGCAACTAGCAGTCCATATATAATACGTCCGAATATAATACATCGAATGATTATCCCTTAACGGGACAAAAATCATCCGATCCACGATTTGGATATTCGAACAAGCGAACAGCATGTATTGGTTTTGGTGTAGGCCGTTGTATATAAACTGCTATAGTACTATCATGGGACGTGAAAAAATCATAAAAACATATGCCTTTTGGAGTGCTAGTATCGATCGATCGATCCAGCATTTTCATTTTTTATATTTTTTTAATGATATATACGTTTTTTAATACATATGTACGTACGTCATTGACCAGACTTTTAATTTGAATTCTTCAGGATTTTCAAGTTTTCTTACAAGCACTGGTACTTACTTATACATACTTATACGTACATACACATTGGTCATATTTGTACATATACAGGATATAAATACATACATTCATCATTGACCCGACTTTTGATTCGAGTTCTTTAGGATTTTCAATTTTTGTTTACTATTATGATGGTTGGCGTTTTGAAAAAATATACACATACATTCTGGAAATTTAGACACAAATTTGCTTCTTGCTGGATATCGATATGTATACAAACGTCCTTGATGATATTGATTTTTGTTTTGAATTTTGCTTTTCATTCAGATAACTACAAATTAAGTGCAAACTATGGGTAAAAATTAATTAAAAAAAATATGTAGTCTGTAAATTGATTGTAGATTTGTATATAAGTAGTAAGTAGACAGTTCATACCTATACAATTTGGAAATATAAGAAAAGGTGGAGACTATTATTTGCGTAAATGTGTTTTTCTAGTTATGTAGGAGTGTTTTTGTTAAAAATATATATTACTAGCGGGCCCGGCAGATGGCATCCTGCATTTCTTTAAATTCTTTTGATTTGTTTACCTAAACTTGTTAAAACTTTTTTTTATAATTATTAGAAGAATTACTCACAAAATTTCATAGAAAATCAGACTTTTTCGGAGGGTTTTCCCAAAGTTTTCTTTCGTAATTATTTATATTTATTTATGTTTATATATTATATATTTTTTTTATTTTTTTTTTCTGAAATTCTGATACCTAAGTTTTTTACTTGCGATTTATAGTTATATTTATGCATTCGTAGAAAAAGAAAAAAATATTAAGAATCACATGACATTACAAGTGGGTCAGAAAATTCTGTCTGTCTGTCTGTCCGTATCGATTCCTACAGCGTAAACGGTTGGGCCGATTTGATTCAAACTTGCTATATAGTATTTTTAGAGTACTCTACCCGACTGTTTTTCGAATTGGCATTCTAGTTCTAAAACTAACGGTACCTGCCATATAACTTTTAATGAAAAACTTATTTTTCTCGAAAACGGCTACTACGTTTTTTATAAAACAGATATGAAAACTCAATAGATCAAAAAAAAAGAAAAAAACTACTTTAATAAAAACAATGTGACTAGGAAAATCCGTAATAGTGTCAAAACACGAGGAACATAACTGGACCACCTTTTTTTGCATCCTTCAAATATCAAGACGCCACAACGAAAAACATACAAATTCTGCCTACCCCTAAAGAGCTCTGTGGAGGTAACTTGTTATTCTTGAAATTTTTTTTGTTTGAATTTCCAATTACATTTTAAATTCTTACTCACTCACACCAAAAAAAATTGTTAGAAAATATGTATATAAAAAAACAAATCTATTAAAAAAACTAATAAATATAATATATAAATACATGTGTTTAATAACATGTACATACAAACGGACACAAAAAAAAATTCTTTCCAATATTGCGTCAAATCCTTTTTTTTTATTTATTTTTTTTTTGTAATCACTTACTGCGACCTTTTTGATTTTGAGTGGATAGTGGTGATCCGCTGAACGATCTACTGCTCGCAGGCAAGCACTGAAGTAAATGTTCAGCCAGTAATAGAATCCGCAATTATGGATTATAGGACCAAGTTACATATTTAATGGTGTGGCGGCCCAGTCTTTCCAAGCTCCTCTGGGACCGCCGAAAATTAACCTATACACATTTGTATCTCTTTATATCTTTTCAATTAAAAAAAATGTTTTATTCTAAACTCACAAATTTCTATTTATTGGCGTTTTTAAGCATTAAGCTATTTAAATCCTGGCTTAGCGTTGGGACCATAAATCTTAAAAAAATAATTCCTTGAGAACATTCTTCAAAACTTATTTAAACAAAAAAAATTGCACCACAGATTTTAAAGCTTTTACACTTTGCTTTTTTTTTGTACGACACTTTAAATGATCACCAGGCTTTCCGGTGAATTGGTAAAGCCAAGATAGTTGGATAAGCGAATACAAAAAACCATGGACGTATTATATTATGGACTGCTAGTCTAATGCCAGATTCATACAACAATTTTCAAAAAATGTCGCCAAAATTGAGAATGTGATGCTAGCTCACCTGAACCCACTTCAGGAAAAAACTAACTACTTAAAATGTTGACATAGAAGCTGGCGACATTTTTTTTTTTTTAAATTTAAAAAGTCGCATTTACCGGTAAATATGACACTTTTGGAATTCATCCATAGAAGTGTGCGACATCTTTGGTATTTTGCCTCTTGTTTTTTCAGATCGTTGGCAACTTCTTTTTTTATTTTTTTTTTATAATTTACTCGCGCGAAAAGGGGTTTGTGTGTACCGTTAAAAAGTTTAAACACCGCACGAGCATTAGGGAAATGAGGAGGGATAAAAGAGGAGATACCGATGCACTTATACTTATACATACTTATACGTACATACACATTTGTCATATTTGTACATATATAGGATATAAATACATACATTCATCATTGACCCGACTTTTGATTCGAGTTCTTTAAGATTTTCAATTTTTGTTTACTATTATGAAGGTTGGCGTTTTGAAAACATATACACATACATTCTGGAAATTTAGACACAAATTTGCTTCTTGCTGGATATCTATATGTATACAAACGTCCTTGATGACATTGATTTTTGTTTTGAATTTTGCTTTTCATTCAGATAACTACAAAAGTGCAAACTATGGGTAGAATTCGTTTAAAAAAATATGTAGTCTGTAAATTGATTGTAGATTTGTATATAAGTAGTAAGTAGACAGTGCATACCTATACAATTTGGAAATAAAAGAAAAGGTGGAGACTATTATTTGCGTTAATTTGTTTTTCTAGTTATGTAGGAGTGTTTTTGTTAAAAAATATATATTTCTAGCGGGCCCGGCAGACGTCATCCTACGTTTCTTTAAATTCTTTTGATTTCTTTACCTAAACTTGTTTAAACGTTTTTTTATAATTATTGGAAGAATTACTCACAAAATTTCATAGAAAATCAGACTTTTTCGGAGAGTTTTCCCAAAGTTTTCCCAAAGTTTTCTTTCGTAATTATTTATATTTATAATGTTTATATATTATATATTTTTTTATTTTTTTTTCTGAAATTCTGATACCTAAGTTTTTTACTTGCGATATATAGTTATAGTTATGCATTCGTAAAAAAAGAAAAAAAAATTAAGAATCAAACATGACATTACGATAATAGGGAAATCGAAAAAAGTGGGTCAGAAAATTCTGTCTGTCTGTCTGTCCGTATCGATTCCTACAGCGTAAACGGTTGGGCCGATTTTATTCAAACTTGCTATATAGTATTTTTAGAGTACTCTACCCGACTGTTTTTCGAATTGGCATTCTAGTTCCAAAACTAACGGTACCTGCCATATAACTTTTAATGAAAAACTTATTTTTCTCGAAAATGGCTCCTACGATTTTGATAAAACTTTCCGAATAGTTTTTTATGTATTATAATATATAAGTTATATATTATAATACTTTTATAAGTTATTCTATGCGAAATAAATCTCTAAGTTTTAATGGATTTTTCAGAAAAAAGTTTTATAACGGTACCTCCCATTGGACTGTTTTTTTTTTAAATCAGACTTTCTCGTTAACTAATTGACGGATTTTGATAAAATTTTCAAAATATGTAGTCTTTTATGATTTAAATACTTACTTATTTAGGTGGCGCTACAGTTCGGGACGAACCTGGGCCTCAACCAACATGCCTCTCCAGCCAACTCGGTCTTTGGCTAGCTGCCTCCAGTTTTGCACTCCAAGTTGGTTGAGGTCGTCCTCCACTTGAGCGCGCCACCTAAGGCGAGGTCTTCCTTGACTGCGTCTACCCTTGGGATGGAATCGAAGATTCTGCGAGCCGGAGCATTGTTGTCCATTCGCTCTACATGACCTAGCCATCTTAAACGTGATATGCGTATTTTTTTGACCAGGTCAATGTCGCTGTACAGCTCGTATAGTTCTTGATTGAACCTTCTCCCCCAAAGCCCGTTAACGCAGATAGGGCCAAAAATCTTCCGAAGAATCTTACGCTCGAAACGACTAAGGATATCTTCATCCGCTTTAGATAGAGTCCATGCCTCGGCGCCATAGAGCAGGACTGGGATGATTAGGGTCTGATACAGAGTCTCCTTTGTCTTTCGAGAGAGGGCTTTGCTACTCAATTGCCTTCCTAGTCCATAGAAACAGCGATTGGCAAGAGTAATTCTTCGCTTTATTTCTGACGAGATGTTGTTGTCAGATGTTATAGCGGATCCGAGGTACACAAAGTCCCTAACTACCTCAAAGTTGTACCTGTCTATTGTGATGTTTTGTCCAATCCGCCGGTGTTGTGTGTCCCTTTTTGTGGACAGCAGGTACTTCGTTTTGGCCTCATTGACTGCTAGTCCCATCTGAGCCGCTTTAGCTTCAATGCTAGCAAACGTTCCAGTGACAGCTCGCCGAGTTCTGCCAATGATGTCTATGTCGTCAGCGTATGCTAGCAATTGCACAGACTTGACAAAATTGTCCCACTACAATTGACTTGCGAGTTTCTTATAATTTTTTCAAGTATTAAGTTGAAGAAATCGCACGATAGCGCATCACCTTGTCGGAATCCTTTTTTGACGTCAAAAGCTTCTGTGAGGTCAGAACCAACCTTGACGGAGCAGCGAGAGTTCTCCATCGTCATCCTGCACATTCGAAAGAGTTTTGTAGGAATGCCAAAACCTGACATGGCTCTGTATAGCTCGTCTCTATAAATGCTATCGTACGCGGCCTTAAAATCGATAAAGAGGTGGTGGGTATCGATTTGGAATTCTTGGGTGGTTTCCAGGATCTGCCGTAGAGTGAACATTTGATCGATTGTGGACTTTCCTGGTCTGAAACCACACTGATAGGGGCCAATCAGGTTGCTGACGAAAGGTTTCAGGCGTTCACATAGTACGGCAGAGAGGATCATGTAGGCGATATTCGGGAGACTAATTCCTCTATAGTTGGCGCAGTTTAGAGGGTCTCCTTTCTTGTGGATCGAGCAAGCGATGCTGAGGTTCCATTCATCAGGCATACTTTCTTCTGACCAAACTTTAGAGATAAGTTGGTGTATGCACTCCACCAGGTCATCTCCGGCCGCTTTAAAAAGTTCGGCGGGTAGTCCGTCGGGTCCAGCAGCTTTGTTGTTTTTGAGTTTAGATATTGCTATCCTTACTTCATTTTGGTCAGGTGGACGGAAGTTTTGTCTGTCATCATCCATGTTGAATGGTTCATTCTGCCTGACAGCGGGATTTTAGCCTTCATCGCCGTTTAACAGTCTGCAGAAATGGTCCTTCCATGTACTCAGCACCGACTGTGACTCTACTACGAGGTTTCCATTCCTATCTCTACAGGCTTCTGTGCGGGATTTTTGTCCTTGGCATGTTCTTTTTACCTGTTGGTAATACTTCCGCACGTTGTTCCTGGAGTAGCATCTCTCAATATCTTCTTCTCATGCTCTCTCTTTTTCTTTTGGAGAAGCCGGTAATCTTCCCGTCTTTTCTGCTCGTAAAGCTCGCGAGCAGCTCTCGTCTTTCTTTGCAGCGTCGCTTTATATGCCTCTTGTTTGGCTGCATGGGCCTGCCTGCATTCGTCATCAAACCAGAGGTTTCGTGGTGGTGGTCTGGTGAAACCTAGCACATCAGTTGCGGCATCTTTGATGGTTTGTTGGCAGTGTTGCCACTGATCTTCGGCACTTGATGCTGGGGGTACTGGATTTCTTGAGAGGTTACGGGATATTCGATCGGCATAGGTTCTGGCGGTTTCTTGCGATTGCAGCTTTCCGACGTCATACTTCCTCACAGTATTACTCCGTTGTTGTGGAGTTCGGGTTATTCGCATTCTTACCTTTGCTGCAACAAGGTAGTTATTGTTATGTTCCGCTGCGAAGTCAATTAGCCTAAGTCCGTTTTCAGACGTTGTGTCGTGTAGGCTATGTTTTTCGACAGTCCTACCAAAGATTTCCTCTTTACCTATTTTGGCATTAAAATCGCCTAGTACGATCTTAATGTCGTATTTAGGGCATTGCTTATAGGTTTTGTCGAGGAGCTCATAGAAGTCATCCTTGGTGGCGTCATCTTTGTCCTCTGTGGGGGCATGAGCGCATATTAGGCTAATGTTGGCGAATTTAGCCTTGATACGGATTGTCACAAGTCGCTCACTTACGTGTTGAAAGCCCAAGACTTCTTGCCTAAGTCTACCGCTTATGACGAATCCGCACCCAAATAAACGCTATGGTCTTCTTGCGCAATCACCGTAGTACACGTCACAGTTTTTCATCCTCCTTTTGCCCGGCCCATTCCATCGCACTTCCTGGATGGCAGTAATTCCTGCTCTGTAGCAGTCTAGGGCCTCCGCTAGTTGTTTGGATGCACGTGGTCTGTTAAGAGTTCTAACATTCCACGTGCAGATCCAAAAGTCGTTGTCCTTGATTTATGATTTAAATAATATTGTTTATTAATTTTTTCAAAAACATCTTTTTTTTAATTTTTAATATTTTTATAAAAAACTTATTTTGTTTTTTGAATCTTTTGAAAACGAATCTTACTTACTTACTTAGGTGGCGCTACAGTTCGGGACGAACCTGGGCCTCAACCAACATGCCTCTCCAGCCAACTCGGTCTTTGGCTAGCTGCCTCCAGTTTTGCACTCTAAGTTGGTTCAGGTCGTCCTCCACTTGAGCGCGCCACCTAAGGCGAGGTCTTCCTTGACTGCGTCTACCCTCTGGGATGGAATCGAAGATCCTGCGAGCCGGAGCATTATTGTCCATTTGCTCTACATGACCTAGCCATCTTAAACGTGATATGCGTATTTTTTTGACCAGGTCAATGTCGCTGTACAGTTCGTATAGTTCTTGGTTGAACCTTCTCCTCCAAAGCCCGTTAACGCAGATAGGGCCAAAAATCTTTCGAAGAATCTTACGCTCGAAACGACTAAAGATATCTTCATCCGCTTTAGATAGAGTCCATGCCTCGGCGCCATAGAGCAGGACCTGGATGATTAGGGTCTGATACAGAGTCTCCTTTGTCTTTCGAGAGAGGGCTTTGCTACTCAATTGCCTTCCTAGCCCATAGAAACAGCGCTTGGCAAGAGTAATTCTTCGCTTTATTTCTGACGAGATGTTGTTGTCAGATGTTATAGCGGATCCGAGGTACACAAAGTCCCTAACTACCTCAAAGTTGTACCTGTCTATTGTGATGTTTTGTCCAATCCGCCGGTGTTGTGTGTCCCTTTTTGTGGACAGCAGGTACTTCGTTTTGGCCTCATTGACTGCTAGTCCCATCTTAGCCGCTTCAGCTTTTATGCTAGCAAACGTTCCAGTGACAGCTCGCCGAGTTCTGCCAATGATGTCTATGTCGTCAGCGTATGCTAGCAATTGCACAGACTTGAAAAAAATTGTCCCACTACAATTGACTTGCGAGTTTCTTATAATTTTTTCAAGTATTAAGTTGAAGAAATCGCACGATAGCGCATCACCTTGTCGGAATCCTTTTTTGACGTCAAAAGCTTCTGTGAGGTCAGAACCAACCTTGACGGAGCAGCGAGAGTTCTCCATCGTCATCCTGCACAGTCGGAGGAGTTTTGTGGGAATGCCAAAACCTGACATGGCTCTGTATAGCTCGTCTCTATAAATGCTATCGTACGCGGCCTTAAAATCGATAAAGAGGTGGTGGGTATCGATTTGGAATTCTTGGGTGGTTTCCAGGATCTGCCGTAGAGTGAACATTTGATCGATTGTGGACTTTCCTGGTCTGAAACCACACTGATATGGGCCAATCAGGTTGCTGACGAAAGGTTTCAGGCGTTCACATAGTACGGCAGAGAGGATCTTGTAGGCGATATTCAGGAGACTTATTCCTCTATAGTTGGCGCAGTTTAGAGGGTCTCCTTTCTTGTGGATCGGGCAAACGATGCTGAGGTTCCATTCATCAGGCATACTTTCTTCTGACCAAACTTTAGAGATGAGTTGGTGTATGCACTCCACCAGGCCATCTCCGGCCGCTTTAAAAAGTTCGGCGGGTAGTCCGTCGGGTTCAGCAGCTTTGTTGTTTTTGAGTTTAGATATTGCTATCCTTACTTCATTTTGGTCAGGTGGACGGAAGTTTTGTCTGTCATCATCCATTTTGAATGGTTCATTCTGCCTGACAGCGGGATTTTGGCCTTCATCGCCGTTTAACAGTCTGCAGAAATGGTCCTTCCATGTACTCAGCACCGACTGTGACTCTACTACGAGGTTTCCATTCCTATCTCTACAGGCTTCTGTGCGGGATTTTTTTCCTTGGCATGTTCTTTCTACCTGTTAGTAAAACTTCCGCACGTTGTTCCTGGAGTAGCATCTCTCAATATCTTCTTCTCATGCTCTCTCTTTTTCTTTTGGAGAAGCCGGTAATCTTCCCGTCTTTTCTGCTCGTAAAGCTCGCGAGCAGCTCTCGTCTTTCTTTGCAGCGTCGCTTTATATGCCTCTTGTTTGGCTGCATGGGCCTGCCTGCATTCGTCATCAAACCAGAGGTTTCGTGGTGGTGGTCTGGTGAAACCTAGCACATCAGTTGCGGCATCTCTGATAGCTTGTTGGCAGTGTTGCCACTGATCTTCGGCACTTGATGCTGGCGGTACTGGATTTTTTGAGAGGTTACGGGATATTCGATCGGCATAGGTTCTGGCGGTTTCTTGCGATTGCAGCTTTCCGACGTCATACTTCCTCACAGTATTACTCCGTTGTTGTGGAGTTCGGGTTATTCGCATTCTTACCTTTGCTGCAACAAGGTAGTGATCCGAGTCGATGTTAGCTGCTCGGAAGATGCGAACGTCCAAAATACTGGAGGCGTGTCTTGCATCGATCAACGTGATCAATCTGATTGACGGTTCTTTGATCTGGGTGTCGCCAAGTCCCTTTGTGTATATCGAGATGAGGAAACCGTGTGCTTGCAATGGTGACGTTATGTGCCGCTGCGAAGTCAATTAGCCTAAGTCCGTTTTCAGACGTTGTGTCGTGTAGGCTATGTTTTCCGACAGTCCTACCAAAGATTTCCTCTTTACCTTTTTTGGCATTAAAATCGCCTAGTACAATCTAAACGTCGTATTTAGGGCATTTCTCATAGGTTTTGTCGAGGAGCTCATAGAAGTCATCCTTGGTGGCTCTGTGGGGGCATGAGCGCATATTAGGCTAATGTTGGCGAATTTAGCCTTGATACGGATTGTCACAAGTCGCTCACTTACGTGTCGAAAGCCCAAGACTTCTTGCCTAAGTCTACCGCTTATGACGAATCCGCACCCAAATAAACGCTGTGGTCTTTTTGCGCAATCACCGTAGTACACGTCACAGTTTTTCATCCTCCTTTTGCCCGGCCCATTCCATCGCACTTCCTGAATGCCAGTAATTCCTGCTCTGTAGCAGTCTAGGGCCTCCGCTAGTTGTTTGGATGCACGTGGTCTGTTAAGAGTTCTAACATTTCACGTGCAGATCCGAAGGTCGTTGTCCTTGATTCGTTTTTCCGGGTCGTCAACAGTAAATCCGTCCTTTTCCGAGGCTATTGGTCGCTTCGCAACTTTTTCTTTTTTCCGTGGCAGGGTTGTTAACCCCACGCACAACCCCCAACCTGGAGGGCCAGGTCCTTTGTTGGATTCCTTGGACAAAAGGAACCGGAGAATCCGGAGTCAGTAACCCACTTCGGGGATATGAGCGCTGCCGTTGGCCCATTAAGGGTTCATCCGCCACCATCTCTATTTCAATGCCCTGACTTGCATTGAATTGTCCTAATGACCTTATCTCCAAATACGTCGAAGTAGCTCATTAGAGCGTCTGCTTCGTTGACTGTTGACGCCACCGTTGGTCCAATTGGTTGGGCTCATCCGCCGTACGTCCTCTTTCTGAGGGGCTCGTGCAAGACTTCTGCGAATCGATCAGAACAGTCATTAAAGCAGAGCATTATAGTGTTGCTATTTTTTCTGTGTTCAACACTCGCGCTTATAAGTTTAGCAGGAATGCCCGGGTGGACAGACCAGTACCCGGTGGTTACCGCGGGGAGGTAAAATAAGCACAATTGATGTGTACGATATAGTTGCAGCGACTGTGCATCACCAGTTTGATGCCTTTCAGTGCCTACCCTATTCATACAGCACCCAACCACCGAAAACGAATCTATAGATTTTTTTTTTCGAAAACGAATCTATAGATTTTTTTAAATTTTTTTTTCCTAGTATAAACTATAGATTTCTTTAAATTGACATACCCAAAAAAAATTTAAAATGTTCTCGATGTTTTTCAAAAAAACTGGTCGAACGATTTTGAAATGAAAAAATCATAAAATGGAAAACAGCAAAAGAAATAAGATGGCTTACAACATTTTTTCAAAAAAAAACCTTATGAATAGTGTTTTTTTGATTTCCTTAAAAAAATTATTTGTTTAGTAATAGTCGGAAAGGTGGAAGGGCAGAAAAAAGGAAGAGGTAGGAAATTAAGGAAGGAAATGTTTGGAAAAGGTAGGTGGAATGTCAAGTTCCGAGGACGTGGCCTGCTTGCAATGCACGGCGTCATCTCGTCGGACGGGGGGGATCTTGTCCCCGAAACTTAACCTCGCCTGCAGACAAAAAAATAAATCAGACCAAAGGAAAAGGACAAGAAAGGAAACACAACCTTAGGAATCTGCGGCCACAGTTTTGAATTCCCCCAAGATGGCGGATGATCTGTTTCAGATCACACCATCTTCAATGGAACTCAGGTACCGTGGCACCCCTGAAAAATTTCTTCAAAAAATCTATCATCGGAACAGTGAAACCAAATTCTCTTGTTTTAACATTTGTGGTTTTGATAATTTATTTTATCGAGCCAACAGAACAATTTTTAATTAAATTATTTACTTGATTAATTCCAGATAAGAAAACTCAATAGATAAAAAAAAAGGAAAAAAAATAGTGTCAAAACACTGGACCACCTTTTTTTGCATCCTTCAAATATCAAGACGCCACAACGGAAAAACATACAAATTCTGCCTACCCCTAAAGAGCTCTGTCGAGGTAACTTGTTATTCTTGAATTTTTTTTGTTTGAATTTCCAATTACATTTGAAATTCTTAGTCACTCACACCAAAAAAAAATTGTTAGAAAAATATGTATATAAAAAAACAAATCTATTAAAAAAATTAATAAATATAATATATAAATATATTAAATACATATACATACAAACAGACACAAAAAATTTTTTTTTTTTGTAATCACTTAGTGCGACCTTTTTTATTTTGAGTGGATAGTGGTGATCCGCTGAACGATCTACTGCTCGCAGGCAAGCACTGAAGTAAATGTTCCGCCAGTAATAGAATCCGCAATTATGGATTATAGGACCAAATTACAAATTTAATGGTGTGGCGGCCCAGTCTTTCCAAGCTCCTCTGGGACCGCTGAAAATTAACCTATACACATTTGTATCTCTTTATATCTTTTCAATCAAAAAAAACGTTTTATTCTAAACTCATCAATTTCTATTTATTGGCTTTTTTAAGCATTAAGCCATTTAAATAATAACTAAGCGTTGGGACCATAAATCTTTAAAAAAAATTCCTTGAGAACATTCTTCTTCTTTTTTTGTACGACACTTTAAATGATCACCAGGCTTTCCAGTGAATCGGTAAAGCCAAGATAGTTGGATAAGCGAATACAAAAAACCATGGACGTATTATATTATGGACTGCTAGTCTAATGCCAGATTCATACAACAATTGTCCAAAAATGTCGCCAAAGTTGAGAATGCGATGCTAGCTCTCCTGAACCCACTTCAGGAAAAAAATAACTACTTGAAATGTTGACATAGAAGCTCGCGTCATCTGTTTTTAAAAATTCAAAAAGTCGCATTTACCGGTAAATATGACACTTTTGGAATCCATCCATAGAAATGTACGACATCTTTGGTATTTTGCCTCTTGTTTTTTGAGATCGTGGGCAACTTCTTTTTTTATTTTTATTTTATTTTTATTTTTTATAATTTACACGCGCGAAAGGGGTTTGTGTGTACCCTTAAAATGTTTAAACACCGCACGTGCATTGGGGAAATGAGGGGGGATAAAAGAGGAGATACCGATGCACATTAGTTTTAAAGTTCTGCCTATCAAAATGGGAGGGTGGTTTGTGCCCAAGACAAACTAAAAGCACTAAAAGGAAAAAAGGATTTTTTTATTAATTAATTGTGGGATATTCTAATTAAAACGGGGAGAAAAAAGGAAATTTTAACATGCCAACGTAGGAAAACCTGCTGCCAAAGTCTGGGATTACTGGATGAAATATCAAAATTGAGGTTTAATTATTTTCCCGCTAGTGTACTCAGGAGGGCTAGTGTCGCCCAAAATAACTGAAACTAAAATGGAACCAACTTGAGGTAGGCAAGTAGCAGTCCATATATAATACGTCCATGCAAAAAAACCATCGAATGATTCTCCCCTAACAGGACAAAAATCATCCGATCCACGATTTGGATATTCGAACAAGCGAACAGCATGTATTGGTTTTGGTGTAGGCCGTTGTATATAAACTGCTATAGTACTAATAAAAAAAATATTTTTAGATTTTATAAAAAATCATAAGAACACATGCCACTTGGAGTGCTAGTGTCGATCGATCGATCGATTCAGCATTTTCATTTTTTACATTTTTTTTAATGATATGTACGTACGTCATTGACCAGACTTTTGATTTGAATTCTTCAGGATTTTCAAGTTTTCTTACAAGCACTGGTACTTACTTATACATACTTATACGTACATACACATTTGTCATATTTGTACATATATAGGATATAAAAACATACGTTCATCATTGACCTGACTTTTGATTCGAGTTCTTTAAGATTTTCAATTTTTCTTTATTATTATGAAGGTTGGCGTTTTGAAAAAATATACACATACATTCTGGAAATTTAGACACAAATTTGCTTCTTGCTGGATATCGATATGTATACAAACGTCCTTGATGACATTGATTTTTGTTTTGAATTTTGCTTTTCATTCAGATAACTACAAATTAAGTGCAAACTATGGGTAGAAATTCATTTAAAAAAATATGTAGTCTGTAAATGGATTGTAGATTTGTATGTAAGTAGTAAGTAGACAGTTCATACCTATACAATTTGGAAATATAAGAAAAGGTGGAGAATATTATTTGCGTTAATTTGTTTTTCTAGTTATGTAGGAGAGTTTTTGTTAAAAATATATATTACTAGCGGGCGCGGTAGATGTCATCCTGCACTTCTTTAAATTCTTTTGATTTGTTTACCTAAACTTTTTAAAACATTTTTTTATAATTATTGGAAGAATTACTCACAAAATTTCAAAGAAAATCAGACTTTTTCGGAGGGTTTTCCCAAAGTTTTCTTTCGTAATTATTTATATTTATAATGTTTATAATTTATATATTTTTTTTATTTTTTTTATGAAATTCTGATACCTAAGTTTTTTACTTGCGATTTATAGTTATAGTTATGCATTCGTAAAAAAATTAAGAATCAAACATGACATTACGATAATAGGGAAATCGAAAAAAGTTGGTCAGAAAATTCTGTCTGTCTGTCTGTCCGTATCGATTCCTACAGCGTAAACGGTTGGGCCGATTTGATTCAAACTTGCTATATAGTATTTTTAGAGTACTCTACCCGACTGTTTTTCGAATTGGCATTCTAGTTCCAAAGCTAACGGTACCTGCCATATAGCTTTTAATGAAAGACTTATTTTTCTCGAAAACGGCTCCTACGAGTTTGATAAAACTTTCTGAATAGTGTTTTCTATGCTAAATCAATCTCTAAGTTTTAATGGATTTTTCAGAAAAAGTTTTATAACGGTACCTCCCATATGACTGGTTTTTTTTTAAATCAGACTTTCTCGTTAACTAATTGACGGATTTTGATTAAATTTTCAAAATATGTAGTCTTTTATGATTTAAATAATATTCCTTATTAAATTTTTCGAAAACATCTTTTTTTTTTAATTTTTAATATTTTTATAGAAAACTTATTTTGTTTTTTGAATCTTTTGAAAACGAATCTATAGTTTTTTTTTAAGTTTTTTTTTCTAGTATAAACTATAGATTTCTTTAATTTGACATACCCAACAAAAAATTAAAAATGGTCGAACGATTTTGAAATGAAAAATTCATAAAATAGAAAACAGCAAAAGAAATTAGATGGCTTACAACATTTTTTCAAAAAAAAACCTTAAGATTAGTGTTTTTTTGATTTCATAAAAAAAAATATTTGTTTAATATTTTCGGTTGAGTTCTATCCACTAGTCTAGACAGACAGAATTTTGCTAGTGAATCAAATATGTTTCTCTATCATCGTAATGTTATATTTGATTGTTATTTAATTTTTTCTGCACGAATGCATAACTTGTTCTTAGTACCTACCAACGTATAATCGCAAGTAAAAATTAAACAATAAGATAATTAAATACCGCAAGAAGTAAGTTTGTGTTTAAGCTTCAAGAATGTACATACATATCTATGTGTACCTACATTTTTTGAAGACCTTAATAGTAAACAAAAATTGAAAATCCTTAAGAATTCGAGTCAAAAGTCAATGATGTATGTAGTATAGGTATGTACAAATATGACAAATATGTATATACATAGGTAAGTAGTACCAGTGCTCGTACAAAACTTGAAAATCCTAGATTTCGAATCAAAAGACTGGTGGACTGACGTACCAGTTCCCGTCCATATAAAAAAATGTAAAAAATGAAAATGTTGGATGGTGTATAAATCCCAACAAAAAAATTATTCGCCGCAGCTAAGCCAAACCCTTTTTCTAATTATTTCATATTGGTCTTCTTTTTTTTCCTGCACATGCGGAGTAAACTAAGCACAAAGCATAACACTAAAAACTATGCTCTTTATTCATCTCTCTCAACTTACCCAGTTAGTAAACACACATGCCGCTTGTAACGCCACGGTCCACAGGTCGTCATAATAGTACTATAGCAGTCTATATACAATGGTGTATGCGAGAGAAAGAAGAAAGACCTATCGAAAGATTATTTCTAACAACTCCATATTTCTCTCTCCTTTTTTTTGAGTCTCGAACAGGGACACGTTCAGAAATAATAGTCACATCAAGCGAGAGCTGATTTATGTGTTTCGTATAGCGGACAGATGAAGCTAGTGTCATTAATTAAGGTCTGATTACATATAAGTTTTTTTTCTTTGTCATTTCACCCCACTAATAAAGAGGCGTCTGCAACAATCTTCATATAAAAAGAATATTCTGGGTTGTACATTACAAGCATATATTGATTATCGAAATTGTATTTTTTTACATAAAGTGATTAACACAAAAACACCCCAGTATCTTTTCGAAAAACATAAGTATCTCTCACTCGTTTAGAACAGGAAATACTACTTTTATTACTGCCCTTATTTTACTTTTTATACTTGACGATTGTTCTTTGTAAATAGCATTTGCCTTTGGAATTCTTTGCCGTGAGAATTAAAGAAATAAAGGAAATTGCAAATTTCAAGAGTGAAGCATTTAATAATTTTTTCTTTTGTTCACTATTAGATAATAATCCTTTTAAACTAAATAGGGGAGAAGGAAAAAATGGAAAATTTATATTTAGTGCATTTAAAAACTAAAATTTAATTTGTAAAATGTATTCTATTATTAATTTGTAACCCTTAATCACTACATAGCATAAAACAAAGTCGCTTTTTCTGTCCCTATATCGCTATATCGCTATGTATGCTTAAATCTTTAAAACTACGCAACGGATTTTGATGCGGTTTTTTTAATAGATATTCTGATTGAAGAGAAAGGTTTATATGTAAAATAACATCCATTAAAAAGTGGAGAAATACTGTTATTTTTGAAGCTTCTAATGTGATGTAGTAAATAATTACATTTTTCCGCTAACATTGCAAACGCAGGCTGAAACCTACGAGATTTATCAAAATAATGTACTAAGGTTTATATGTATAATACATGCATAATAATATACATAATTTACATATACATAATATTGTAGAAAAACACTGATAATTTTAGGGGTTTCTTATGCGATGTCGTAAATAAAGACATTTTTTTGCGCTAACATTGCAAACACTGGCTGAACACTACGAAATAGATCAAAATAATGTACTACAGTATTGTACACATTTAAAAGGTCTATAAACAGTCTGCGATGGTATCTATATGTCTATCTCTTAGGGATAACCCATTACTACTACCTAGTTTGAAACAAAGTCCATTCCCACGGTTTGTCTGTCTATGTGTTTGATCTTTCAACAGATTTTTATACAGTCATGAGCAAAATTATTTGCACAATGTATTTTTTTAGTAGAACTTCTCGAAAAAAAATAGTTGTACCTTTCAGAACACCCTTTATCTGGTTTATTTGTTTTATTAATCAATAATAACAACAATTTTTGAAAAAAATTAACACAAAAAAAATTATCAAACTTCATAAATAACGGTTAAATTCATAATTTAAAAAGTGGCACAATTATTGTCACACCCAACAAAGCTGGCAAAATAATTTGCACAAGGGCAATCGATGACTTGGGAGAGAAAACCGTAAGTTAATGTTGAATTCAATCAATGTGAAGTGATGTGTGCTGCTATTGTAGTAGTCTAGCGTCATTCTCCATCAAGGTTACTTGTTTTAAATGGGTAAAACTATGGAAATTGCGTTAGAAACACGTGCGGCGATTGTTGCAGAATTTAGACTCGGTATTTCGGCTGAAAATATCTCTGAAAAATATCACTGCAGTCGGCGCTCGGTTTATTATCTGATAGATAAAGAAGAAAAAATTAACAGTTTTTAAAATCAAATCGAAAGAGGAAGAAAAAGAATAACAAAGAGTCAGGAAGACAAACTTATCGTACGATATTTCAAATGTAACCCTTCTTGAAAAGCCCGAAGTGTGCTATAACATTAACAAAAATCGTGAGACCAATATTAGTGAAAGAACACTGTGACAAAGGTTGAAAGAAAACCAAGTTAAAGCTTACGTTTCCCAAAAAAACCTTCATAACAAAGAAAAACAGAAAAGCAGGATTAAAATTTGCACGGGATCACATAAATAAAACAGCAGATTTTTGAAGAAAAGTTCTTTGGATCGATGAGACTGCTTATTCTCTAGATGGCACTTATGGACGAAGATTTTTTTATTCCAATCCAAAAACCAAAGCAAAAAGATCCACCACCCGACCCATAAGGCACTCACATGGAGGCAAAGTATTGATATGGGGATCCTATAGTGGCAGAGGACCACTTGTGAGGTGCTCAGATCGTATGAATCAGTCTCATTATTTAGAGATTCTAAATGATGTAGCACTGCTAGCACGATCAAGGTTTATCGGAACCGACTTTGTACTTCAACATGACAATGCACCCATACACACGGCTTTTACTATCAAAAAGTATCTATAAGAAGTAGAGCAAGTAGTTTTGAATCGGACTGCAAAGTCCTGACTTAAATGTTTTGGAAAATGTTTGGCATATTGCGAAGTCTAAAAGGGTTTTTTGAAAGGAACAACTATTTGTTTGAGAAGTTCTACTAACAAAATACATTGTGCAAATAATTATGCTTAAGACTGTACGTTCTTTTTTAATAGATAGAGTGATTCAAGAGGAGCGTTGAGTGTTTTTCACATGGCCAATTATGCGTCGCTCTTTCAAGAATAACCTCTAAATAAAACACCTAATCTAATCTAATGACAGAAAAGCTGTGAACGTTGTATATAAAGACATTCTGTTGTGTATTTAGTATCATTATTGCACCCGTGCAAAGTCGGGAAGAGTCGCTAGTTTAATATAAACTCTTCTGTAAAAATACTATAAAAGACTAAGTCTTATTATATTATGCCAGTAAAATAAAATTCAATTGACTCAGACTGACTAAAGAACATAGAAAATAAATAAATACATTTATTGGCGCGACAGCTCCTTAAGGAGCCAAGGCCTAGTGACTTATACTCTCAACCATTGCTGTGTGTGTGTTGTTAATCTGCAAGAATGGAAGAGACCTACAGTTTACCGCCGAGACCGAACGGCTACATGAGATGCACATTTTCGAGACAAATTTTACTCTTGGAGGTTTTATCAGTTCCTCGCAAGATTTGTTTTTTGATTTGATTTTGTGTATAAGAAATCACAAATTCGATAAAAGTGTGAATGAGGCAAATGGATGTAAGCACATGGAGTCTACAGAATTTCATGTTGATGCTGTTTGGAGTTCGTATTTTATTTTATGCGCGAAACAGATTGAACCAGCAACAGCAAGAGCGCCAGCAACAGCGGCCGCCATTATTTTAGAACTAATGTATTTTAATTGCTCAAGTTAGGTTAGACCAGTACCGGCAACGTCAACAGCGTCGTTAGACCAAGGTCCTTAATTTGCTGTTGCTATTCCATTACAACCAAGTGAAATTCAGGGGCACCATATTGCAGAAAAAAAAAAAAAATATTGACAATTTTATTTAGCGCTCGTCGCCATTGTTGTGCTTTCAGAGGCTATTTATTAATTGATATTTTTTTTTGGACTCATCAGTTGGCAGTGAATACCTTTGTCAAGACGCAACTTTCGATTTGTTCAGTTCAACATATATAAAGTTTTTGCGAAAAACTTAATTTGAACTATATCCAACAAGATTAAAATTGTAATCATTAATTTGGAAAGAAAGAGGTTAAAGTACATGGCCAGACTAAGTTAATGAAATGAAGGTTTTAATACAAACTCTATATACTACGTTCTAAGAAAATAAAATTAAAAAACAACTAAATAAAAGACTCAGCACTAATTTTGGACTTTGTTCAATTATTGATTTAAAGTAGCTTTTTACGGCTATCTTATAAAAACATCGACTCAAAGGAAACACAATGGAAAGAGATTGGAGATTCTATTCTATGTGTACTATACTGATACTTCGTATACTTTTTTTATGACACAAAGTGTCAAACAGAAGTAAGAAGACGATGCTGGTGCTGGTGGCAATGTGTTTCAAGTTCTTTCGCTGGTCAGCGTGCTGTTTGCTGTTAACGGTGCTGGTGTCGTTGCTGGTTCAATCTGTTCCGCGCTTAATTTCCTGTGAAATTAAATTTTTTAGTAGGGTTCTATTATGACTCGCGATTCCCCACAAATAATTGGCGAATGCAAATATTTGGTATTACTGTTTTCGAATCGCCTAATTACTTTCGCTTCATATGTCAAAAAATGTGGAGAGCTGAAAACTCGTTCTCATGGACGTATTATATATGGACTGCTAGTCTAATGTCAGCTTCATACAACAATTGTCAAAAAAAAATTCGCCAAAATTGAGTATGCGATTCTAGCTCTCTTGAACCCACTCCAGGAAAAAAATAACTACTTAAAATGTTGACATAGAAGCTCGCGACATCTGTTTTTAAAATTCAAAAAGTCGCATTTACCGGTAAAACATAACTGACACTTTTGAATTCCATCCATAGAAGTGTGCGACATCTTCGGTATTTTCACTCTTTTATTTTTCCATGCAAAAAACCATCGAATGATTCTCCCCTAACAGGACAAATATCATCCGATCCACGATTTGGATATTCAAACAGGCGAACAGCATGTGTTGGTTTTGGTATAGACGAGAGAAAAACCTATCGAAAGATTATTTATAACAACTCCATATTTCTCTCTCCTCTTTTTCTATGTTTTCTAAACTATTGATAGTCCAGCTAGTTCATGAATCTGTAGAAGGAACAGCCTGTTATTAACAAAAAAAAACTGTAGAAATGGCTTTTCACTTCATAATTGTCCTTGAATGAAACTTTCTGAATCTGAATGAAGTTCAGTTCGTAGTTGAATGTACCCAATGCCATAAACACACTTCTTGGCATTCACTTTTCACTGGCAGAGTATATTGCAAAAACGGCATATAGTCACAAATCGAATGGAATTTTCTATTGGATTTGAAATTTCAGATATGCAAAATCCGTTTATGTTTTTGCTTACGAAAACACTTAGTTAGAGGTAGTAGTTTACCTTCGAAATTCGAAACAAAAAGAAAGTCAGTCAGTTGTTTCTCACATGTTTCATCAATAAATTTTAGAATGCCTTTGGATTTGTTCGTTGTGATACTATCGGCTGTATATCAGCTATGTTTTAACATACTACATACTAAGATCAACAAAAAGCTATCTAATCCATCCATGCACCCATTGTCAACGATTTTTAGTAAAAGAACGCATCACTCTTGTTATCCATTTATTTTTGGCAAAATAAAAAATAAATAGTTTTTTCTTCCAAAACTCATTTTGTTTGTTATTAATAAAACTATCGATCCTGTGCCGATTAATCGATTGTTTTTTTTTAACAATCGATACTATCGGAAAGTTCAACAATCGATGTTTTATTAACACTATCTGCCACTCGTCTAGAACTGGAAATACTTATATCATTGCCCCCCTTATTTTACTTTCTATACTCATGACGATTGTTCTTTGTCAATAGCATTCGCCTTTGGAATTCTTTGACTGTGAGAATTAAACAAATAAAGGAGATTGCGAATCTCAAAAGTGAAGCATTTAAACATTTTTCTAATGTTCACTATTAGATAATAATCCTTTTAAACTACATAGGGGAGAAGGAAAAAATGGAATATCGAAGAAAACAAAATAAAAATAAATTTATATTTAGTGCATTTAAAAACTGAAATTTAATTTGTAAAATGAATTCTATTTTTAATTTGTAAGCCTTTATTTAATATAACCTCTTCTGTAAAAATACTATAAAAGACTAAGTCTTATTATATTAGCCAATAAACTAAATTCAATTGACTCATTGCTGTTGAAATTAGCGTCTTCAAAAACCTACAGATTGTAGAACATATATATAGAAAATATAGTGAATTGAATTCTAAACTATTAAAGCCTTACCACTGGTGGGGGATAATAATAGAAAACAACTCAATAGTAAACACTTAATATAAACAACCTTTAGTTTTGGCGTTTAAAATAGTATTCAGTCATTCTTTATTACATTACAACCTTTTATACCCATACATTAATATTAAATTGCTGACATTGCGACTGGGCGCAATTGACACCTGGTATCAATCCGGTAATTGGAATCATCGTTATTATTATGTGTATATTATATGTATGCATGTATGTTCAAACTCGTACATTCGGCCGTGCCAAGATCGTTTACACCTGGAAGTCTGAAGTTGAGTATCTCCTTTTTGTCGTACTGGAATCTCACGGTTGTGCAGCTCGATAACAGGTGTTGAAGCTTTGTGTCCGCGACTTTTCATGATTAAAGTAAGGAGGATCATACCGAAGAAGAGTCCCGCAATTAAACTGTAGCTTACAGTCTGAAGTATTTTGTGAGATGTTGTAATTGTGGGTAATTGCTCATGAGTTTTGAGAGCTGTTATCCATTTTTGCAGAGTCTTTACATCTTCACCACCATCTGCTAGAAATACCTCTGGCATCCTCATTGGAGTTGACGTGTTATGTGGCGTTTCCTGTAGTAGCGTGGTTATATTTGTAGCCGGTATGAATGATGTATATAACTCGCTTGAAAGGATGTTATGTGATGTTATAGTCATGGTTTCTTGTTTTAATATGCAGTTTTGTTGCAGCGTCAACATTCCATCGTCCTTGAGTGTGATGTCTGAAACCAGGTTTTTGCAGATCAGATTACACGTGTACGGTTTGTCGAGCACATATATCCAACTGTTTGCCTTATTCAGTTGTATCCAGACTGCTGATGGTAGTATTCTCCGTAACTTACAAAATGCTGACGGCTCCTTCTTGTGCGTTAGAAGGTCTTATTCACACCGGCTTACATTTGATCTCCGATTGAAGACAGGGTGCTGTTGCTGGCATAAGTATGTATTGCTAAAGCGACTGCACTTACTTATTTCAGCTTTTGTCATCGTATAATATGCTTCTCGAAGAATATTTACAGCCAAGTAGTCTGCTGAAGGTTCGATGTACACAAATTCGTTCCAATGAGCTGCTGGGACTGGAATTATTTTAAAGACTTCGAAATCCTCAATCGTTATTAGAGGAAGTCTAATATCAAAGATGACACTTTGCTTTGTTATTCGTCTTCTTGCTGCTATTAGCCTGCATAATGGCAAGAGGTCATTTTTATCTCCAGTTACAGTCAATTGTGGAGGCAAGTGATTTCTTATAACTGCTACTTGGGCACGCAGTTGATCCGGTGGTATTATTAGTAAATTTATCTTTAAATGCATTCTGAGTTTGTTGAAAACTTAGCATTGCAAGTGTAGCATAAGCTGATAGCGTAAGGAAATGTTGTTCAACGGCGTTTTCTTCGTTGGCAGTTTTAAAGTTTGATGACAACAAATCTAAGTTATTTTGGAAGAAATGTATCTGCTGCGCGACTGCTTCTTCGTCTTTGCGTATGATATTAGCAGTGGCCTCTGCCACTGGTCCAAGACACCGAACAGTCTATTTGCCACAGTTCCAACGAAGTCAAAAGGTGATCGTTTGGGTCTTGTTTCTGACTGGTCTTGTTTTTGTTGGTTGAATAACAGCTTATTGTTTTTTCGTATTGCTATAAGTTGGTGATTGAATTGGTTTACCAAATTGATGCACTGATTGTAACGTTTCAGCCTCATATCTACACCCTTTTATCTACAATAAGTGCTCATGCCACCAACCAGGTCTTCAAATCCTTGAATTTCATGCCAATAGTTGGTGAGATCGTAGTAAATGATAAGCTTCCAGTCACTCGAAATAAGGTTAATGTTCACGATTTTTTTAAAATAAATGCCAGGATGGTTTTCGAATGGCCTTATTTCTATACCTCGTTTTTACTAGCAGCTAGCAGCATCTAACGACGTTGCGTTTCTGCCCCCAGCAAGAGGAGTAGCAGTAGGGTAGTTACGAATCCCATTGGATTGATTTCAGATTTGTCTATAGTCGTTCTTTCAGGGATTTTCCTCATACTCGTTAGGCTCGTCATCGAGTTTGTGTATTTCTTTAAGTCTTCGTTATTTGATTTTTCCTCATTGTTGATGCAATAATTATCGATAATTGGTAAAGGACACACTTTACTTATTGGTCTTTTGAAGATTTTATTTTTTGTTCTTACAGAGACAACTCGTACAAGTCCGCCGCCGCCTGCATGAGTATTTTCAATGATCCCTAACGACCATCGTGTTGGTTGAAGATTCTCATCTCTTAATAGAACAATGTTACTGGTTTTAGGATTTTTAACCAGCTGCGTCCACTTCTGTCGTTGTTGAAGAGTTGTCAAATAACTTTCGCTCCACTTTTTTCCAAAATTGTTGTTGCATACGTTCAACTAGCTGCCATCGTGTAAGCAATCCTTCCTTTTCGTTAAGTCTGTGTTTTTCCGGAGGTGCCAACAAAGCCGTTCCGATTAGAAAGTGACCTGCAGTCAAAACATCTGGATCTTCCGGGTTGTTCGAGAGTGGATAAAGTGGCCTCGAATTAAGGCATGCCTCAATTTGAGTTAACAAAGTTGACAGTTCCTCATATGTTAATTTTTGTTCCCCGATCGTTCTTTTCAAGTGGTGCTTTATAGATTTTACACCAGCCTCCCAAAGTCCACCAAAGTGTGGGGCTGCAGGGGGTATAAAATGCCACTCCGTGTGGCATGAGGACAACATGTTGCATACGTCTTGATTGTTCTTCTCTTGGTCTTTAACGTTTTGTTGAAGAATTTTGTTTGCAGATACAAAGTTTGTACCATTATGAGTATAGAGATAGAGTCATCGAGTTTGTGTTTTTCTTTAAGTCTTCGTTATTTGATTTTTCCTCATTGTTGATGCAATAATTATCGATAATAGGTAAAGGACACACTCTACTTATTGGTCTTTTGAAGATTTTATTTTTTGTTCTTACAGAGACACCTCGTACTAGTCCGTCGCCGCCTGCATGAGTATTTTCAATGATCCCTAAAGACCATCGTGTTGGTGGAAGATTCTCATCTCTTAATAGAACAATGTTACCGGTTCTAGGATTTTTAACCAGCTGCGTCCACTTCTGTCGGTGTTGAAGAGTTGTCAAATAACTTTCGCTCCACTTTTTCCAAAATTGTTGTTGCATACGTTCAACTAGCTGCCATCGTGTAAGCAATCCTTCCTTTTCGTTAAGTCTGTGTTTTTTCGGAGGTGCCAACAAAGCCCTTCCGATTAGATAGTGCCCTGCAGTCAATACATCTGGATCATCCGGGTTGTTCGAGAGTGGATAAAGTGGCCACGAATTAAGGCATGCCTCAATTTGAATTAACAAAGTTGACAGTTCCTCATATTTTAATTTTTGTTCCCCTATCGTTCTTTTCAAGTTGTGCTTTATAGATTTCACACCAGCCTCCCAAATCCACCAAAGTGTATAGCTCCAGGGGGTATAAAATACCACTCCGTGTGGCATGAGGACAACATGTTGCATACTTCTTGATTGTATTTCTCTTGGTCTTTAACGTTTTGTTGAAGAATTTTGCTTGCAGATACAAAGTTTGTACGATTATCACTATAGAGATGCGCAACATGACCTATACGTCCACCTAACCTTTTAAATGCTTCAATAAATGCGTTAGATCGCTCACAGTGAGATCGCTCACAACTTCGATATGTATAGCTTTTGTTGCTAGGCATATGAATATGGCGAAGTATCCTTTGTTAGATTTATTGCTCTTCCTTTTGACATCCTGACGTCTATTGGTCCAGCATAGTCGACACCCGTGTTTAGGAAAAGCGTGCTTCTTCTAACTCTAGGCTGAGGCAGATTTCCCATCAATTGTTTGCTTTTATCTGCTTTATATCTTAAACACACAGTGCATCTGTGAAGCCTTTCTTTAATTGCATTAAGCCCATTGATAATCCAGTACTGCTGTCGTAAAGGAGTGTGTTTATGCGTTTCCTCCATGTAGAGTTGATTTGTGGGCATCATCAATAAGCAGCATAGTAGTGCGTGTGGAATTATCATGGGATGCTTTTGTAAGTCGGATAGCTCGGATTCTATCAGCCTTCCAGTAACTCGAATAATTCCTTCTTCATCGATAAAGGGAGTGAGGCTTCGTAATTTGCTTTTCTTATCCACATTTCTTCCAGCGTTAAGGTCTCTTAGTTCAGGTCCAAAAATCCTTTGTTGGGCATTTTTGAAGTTTTGTTGCACTCCATACTTCATTGCTTGAGGATCCTGATTGCTTTTCTTTGTTTTTGGGTTGTAAATTATAAAGATATCGTTTGCAATATGCTAGAACTCTAGTAAGACGTATGAGCGAGCTGTATCGTTTACCATTTGACTTATTACATCTTGGCTTCGTGATTGTACTAACATCATTGTGCATATGTTGACCTTTTTTGCTTCGAGTTCTGTGCTATGTATGTTGTCATCATAAGTTATTTCTGCTTGAGATAACCAATCAGGACCGTTCCACCAAAGAAAATGTTCTTTAAGTTGTAATAGATTTATTCCTCTCGAAGCATAATCGGCTGGGTTTTCACTTCCTTTAACGTGATGCCATTTAAATGAATTGATTTTTTTAATAATGTTTTCCACTCTATTAGCGACGTAATTTTTCCATTTGCTTGGATTGCCGTTTAACCACGCCAGAGTAATCTTTGAGTCTGTCCACGCGTGTACCTCCAAATTATCTATTTCAAGCGCTTTCATCGTCTTTTTTATCAGTTTCGCCAGTAACACCGCTCCACAAAATTCTAGCCTCGGTATCGACACTTTTTTAATTGGTGCAACTTTTGATTTTGCACAGAAATCTCGCCATTTTCTTTCGTGACCCTCGTATAAATGACTGCTGCAAATGTTCGTTCCGATGCATCACAGAACCCATGAAGTTCAACGTGGTGTATTGATTGATTCTGATTCCACCGTGGTATTTTAATTTGTTCTATGTAATTCAGCTCGCTTTTAAATTCTTGCCAGTTAATTATTATTTCTTCTGGTAGTATTTCATCCCAAGATGCCAGTTTGAAATTCTGTTCTTCATCCAGAGCTAATTGATGAAGAATTCTTGTAGCCAGAAATGGAGCTGATGATGTGCCATACGTAACGGTTTTTAGTCTGTATTTTTTTAATTTTCCCTGTAGGCTGTTCTCTCCAGATAATTCGTTGGTAATCTTGGTCTTCTTGAGCGACAGTATCTGCCTGTACATTTTTTTCAATGTCTGCTTGGAATACGTATTTGTGTTTTCTCCACCTTGTTATAATGCTGAACAAATCCTGCTGTATTACTGGACCCGTAAGCATTTTGTCGTTTAGGCTTATTCCTGAGCTTGTTTTGGAAGATGCGTCAAAGACTACTCTTAATTGTGTCGTTGAGCTTTCTGGTCTAAGGACAGCTTGATGTGGAAGGTAGTAAATTTCGCTATTTGGTTTTGTGGAGAAGTTTACTAGTTTCATGTGACCAAGTTCAATATATTCTCGTAAGAACGCGTTATAATCTTCGTGCAGTTGTTTGTTTCTTACCAGCTTCTTTTCCGTTTGAAGAAACCTTGCGTAAGCTCTATTTTTTGATTCGCCAAGGACCTCTTTAGTATCATTAAATGGAAGTCTAACAATATATCTTCCAGATTCTTCCCTCTTATGCGTTTTCTTGAATATTTCTTCACATCTCATTTCTTCGTTGGTTAGATTTGTTTCTTCTTGTAGTTCTTCGATTTCCCAAAACAATATTTAAGTTGATCATTTAGTTCAATGTTTGTTATATCACAAACTGTTGACATTCCGTTACTATTCTAAAGGTTAATACTGCCAGATAGTAACCAACCAAGTTTCGTGTTCTGAGCAATCAGGGTTCCAGGTTCACCATTACTCCATCAATTATATCTTGAAAGATATCTGCTCCAATTAAAACGTCTATTGCTGCTACTTTGTTAAATGATGGGTTGGCCAAAGAGAGGTGTTCAATATGGTCCCACCTATTCCCAAGAAATGACTTGTCTGGTTGTACTTTTGTTAGTTTCGGAAGTACAAAGAACGTTGCTCATGTTTGAAATGTGGATGGATATATGGGTTTTATTTGCAACTCCACTTTACTTTTCGCAGTTCCAGCATTTGTTGAACCCAAGCCGGTTACCGAAGCAAACGTTCTTTTTTTGTTAGTCGCAGGCGTTGTACTGCATCTTCCGTGATGAAAGAGGACTGTGAGCCTTGATCAATTAAAGCCCTCAAATAGTAATCTACGCTTTCCCAGTTCGTTTTATGAGGGCTGTTGCTAATAAAACCGTGTTTTCAACAATGTCTGCAAAGTTTGATTGCATATTTCCAATTTGTCTTCCTACTTCCAAAGAGTGAAGAAGTGTATGATGACGTTGATAACAGATTTGGCACGTCTTGAAGGATGTACACGTTGACGTATCGTGGTCACCCTTAAAACAATTTCTGCATAATTTCTCTCCTCGAATAACGTCTTGTCGCTGAGTCACAGGCATACTAATGAATTTGTTGCAAACATGTAGCCAGTGTGGTCCCCTGCAAACCCTGCAATATGGAGTGACAGTTGCATGGAATGCTCTATTTGGTCTTCTGTTTCTCTATTTTGAAATTTTTGAGTGGAATAATTTTGCTTTTGCTCCTAAACGTGATATCCCTTAGTTCGCCTTCCTTCTAAATTTTCCAATGCGTAAAATTTGTTTTCCAAAATTTCAGAAAGTCATCAAGAGACTGTAGATCTTTCGGATTACTTTATGATTGCTCGTATGCTTTTCTGGTCTCGTTATCCAATTTTTGAGAAGACTTGTAGACCACCATTGGATCCCAGCTATTCTTTTCAATTGATAAGCCTTTTAATGCATTAACGCATTCTGTTGTGTTATCGTAAAGTCGTCTCAGTTGTTCTGCTGATTAAATTTGACAATCGCGTTGATTAAGTGCCTGTATTTGTGCATTTACTAAGAGTCTAGTGTTCTCATATCTATTGATCAGCATGTCCAGAGCCGTATTATAGTTGCTGTCAATGATTTGAAGATGTTGAATCATTTTTGCTGCTTCCCCCGTTAGGTTCGTTTTTAGGTAATGCAGTTTTTGTACATTACCGAGGTTTTCGTTTTTGTTTATTGTCTGTTTGAAAAGATCAATAAACGATTTCCATTGCTTATAATCTCCTTGATGGTCGGCAGCTTCATTTCGTTTTGCGTTACGGACATGGTGGTTGGTTCACTTTTTACTTCTTTTGTTAGCTTGTCTATTTTTTCCTGCAGAGTGACCATTACGTTTTCGTAAATTTGTTCAACTTCTTCGTGGTCACTTATAAGCTCAGCATAACATTCGTCGTCTTCTTTGTTTTCTATAATGTCGTTATGCGTTTTTGATATAATGGCCCATAGATTGCTTATTACCGACATCTTTTGGGTATAATAAGCCTTAGAGACATCTTCACTCTGCTGCATTCTTTCCAACGAACCGAAGAATGCTTGCTTCTGCGCTTCTTGGCATTTGATTCTTCTTTTTTCCGCATTTTGCATGTTGTTATCTTTTTTATGCTGTTCCTGGCCTGCAGCTAGTTTTTTCTCCTCATCAAGTTCGTTAATTTTTGTTACGAGCTTACTTCGTATCCCGTGTACTGTATTTTCCACTTGTTCGCAATATTTGCATTTCACGTATGGATGTATTTCCTCGTACTCTTTATAAGTTTTTATAATCGTGTCTGTCTTTGAATTCCTTTCAGTGGAATTCAAGATTATCCAATTGTTCTTCGATGAAGGTTCTGGTTCGTCTGACCTTCGGCTCCTTAGTGAACTTCTCGGATACTTCCTTTATCCACTCAACGGTCTTCTTTTGCCTCGCAATTAATTCGTCCATGGTGTTCATCGTTCTGTTTTTTTTTATCTCGTTCCGTATATATTTTTTTTTTGTTCTCGTTCTTACTTTCTCTCACTGATTCTACTTTAACTCGAAGGACCAAATAAATTGAATTCTAAATTATTAAAACCTTACCACTGGTGGGGGGATAATAATAGAAAACAACTCAAAAGTAAACACTTAATAAAAACAACCTTTAGTTTTGACGTTTAAAAAAGTATTCAGTCATTCTTTATTATATTTCTACCTTGTATACCTATAAATTAATATTAAATTGCTGACATTGCGTTTGGGCGCAATTGACACCTGGTATCAATCTGGTAATTGGAATCATCGTTCGTTGGTCGTTAATGTCGTGAGAAATATGTTGATTGCTGAACTTTATTTTATTATGTGTAACGTAACGTAACGGTTTTTAGTCTGTATTTTTTTAATTTTCCCTGTAGGCTGTTCTCTCCAGATAATTCGTTGGTAATCTTGGTCTTCTTGAGCGACAGTATCTGCCTGTACATTTTTTTCAATGTCTGCTTGGAATACGTATTTGTGTTTTCTCCACCTTGTTATAATGCTGAACAAATCCTGCTGTATTACTGGACCCGTAAGCATTTTGTCGTTTAGGCTTATTCCTGAGCTTGTTTTGGAAGATGCGTCAAAGACTACTCTTAATTGTGTCGTTGAGCTTTCTGGTCTAAGGACAGCTTGATGTGGAAGGTAGTAAATTTCGCTATTTGGTTTTGTGGAGAAGTTTACTAGTTTCATGTGACCAAGTTCAATATATTCTCGTAAGAACGCGTTATAATCTTCGTGCAGTTGTTTGTTTCTTACCAGCTTCTTTTCCGTTTGAAGAAACCTTGCGTAAGCTCTATTTTTTGATTCGCCAAGGACCTCTTTAGTATCATTAAATGGAAGTCTAACAATATATCTTCCAGATTCTTCCCTCTTATGCGTTTTCTTGAATATTTCTTCACATCTCATTTCTTCGTTGGTTAGATTTGTTTCTTCTTGTAGTTCTTCGATTTCCCAAAACAATATTTAAGTTGATCATTTAGTTCAATGTTTGTTATATCACAAACTGTTGACATTCCGTTACTATTCTAAAGGTTAATACTGCCAGATAGTAACCAACCAAGTTTCGTGTTCTGAGCAATCAGGGTTCCAGGTTCACCATTACTCCATCAATTATATCTTGAAAGATATCTGCTCCAATTAAAACGTCTATTGCTGCTACTTTGTTAAATGATGGGTTGGCCAAAGAGAGGTGTTCAATATGGTCCCACCTATTCCCAAGAAATGACTTGTCTGGTTGTACTTTTGTTAGTTTCGGAAGTACAAAGAACGTTGCTCATGTTTGAAATGTGGATGGATATATGGGTTTTATTTGCAACTCCACTTTACTTTTCGCAGTTCCAGCATTTGTTGAACCCAAGCCGGTTACCGAAGCAAACGTTCTTTTTTTGTTAGTCGCAGGCGTTGTACTGCATCTTCCGTGATGAAAGAGGACTGTGAGCCTTGATCAATTAAAGCCCTCAAATAGTAATCTACGCTTTCCCAGTTCGTTTTATGAGGGCTGTTGCTAATAAAACCGTGTTTTCAACAATGTCTGCAAAGTTTGATTGCATATTTCCAATTTGTCTTCCTACTTCCAAAGAGTGAAGAAGTGTATGATGACGTTGATAACAGATTTGGCACGTCTTGAAGGATGTACACGTTGACGTATCGTGGTCACCCTTAAAACAATTTCTGCATAATTTCTCTCCTCGAATAACGTCTTGTCGCTGAGTCACAGGCATACTAATGAATTTGTTGCAAACATGTAGCCAGTGTGGTCCCCTGCAAACCCTGCAATATGGAGTGACAGTTGCATGGAATGCTCTATTTGGTCTTCTGTTTCTCTATTTTGAAATTTTTGAGTGGAATAATTTTGCTTTTGCTCCTAAACGTGATATCCCTTAGTTCGCCTTCCTTCTAAATTTTCCAATGCGTAAAATTTGTTTTCCAAAATTTCAGAAAGTCATCAAGAGACTGTAGATCTTTCGGATTACTTTATGATTGCTCGTATGCTTTTCTGGTCTCGTTATCCAATTTTTGAGAAGACTTGTAGACCACCATTGGATCCCAGCTATTCTTTTCAATTGATAAGCCTTTTAATGCATTAACGCATTCTGTTGTGTTATCGTAAAGTCGTCTCAGTTGTTCTGCTGATTAAATTTGACAATCGCGTTGATTAAGTGCCTGTATTTGTGCATTTACTAAGAGTCTAGTGTTCTCATATCTATTGATCAGCATGTCCAGAGCCGTATTATAGTTGCTGTCAATGATTTGAAGATGTTGAATCATTTTTGCTGCTTCCCCCGTTAGGTTCGTTTTTAGGTAATGCAGTTTTTGTACATTACCGAGGTTTTCGTTTTTGTTTATTGTCTGTTTGAAAAGATCAATAAACGATTTCCATTGCTTATAATCTCCTTGATGGTCGGCAGCTTCATTTCGTTTTGCGTTACGGACATGGTGGTTGGTTCACTTTTTACTTCTTTTGTTAGCTTGTCTATTTTTTCCTGCAGAGTGACCATTACGTTTTCGTAAATTTGTTCAACTTCTTCGTGGTCACTTATAAGCTCAGCATAACATTCGTCGTCTTCTTTGTTTTCTATAATGTCGTTATGCGTTTTTGATATAATGGCCCATAGATTGCTTATTACCGACATCTTTTGGGTATAATAAGCCTTAGAGACATCTTCACTCTGCTGCATTCTTTCCAACGAACCGAAGAATGCTTGCTTCTGCGCTTCTTGGCATTTGATTCTTCTTTTTTCCGCATTTTGCATGTTGTTATCTTTTTTATGCTGTTCCTGGCCTGCAGCTAGTTTTTTCTCCTCATCAAGTTCGTTAATTTTTGTTACGAGCTTACTTCGTATCCCGTGTACTGTATTTTCCACTTGTTCGCAATATTTGCATTTCACGTATGGATGTATTTCCTCGTACTCTTTATAAGTTTTTATAATCGTGTCTGTCTTTGAATTCCTTTCAGTGGAATTCAAGATTATCCAATTGTTCTTCGATGAAGGTTCTGGTTCGTCTGACCTTCGGCTCCTTAGTGAACTTCTCGGATACTTCCTTTATCCACTCAACGGTCTTCTTTTGCCTCGCAATTAATTCGTCCATGGTGTTCATCGTTCTGTTTTTTTTTATCTCGTTCCGTATATATTTTTTTTTTGTTCTCGTTCTTACTTTCTCTCACTGATTCTACTTTAACTCGAAGGACCAAATAAATTGAATTCTAAATTATTAAAACCTTACCACTGGTGGGGGGATAATAATAGAAAACAACTCAAAAGTAAACACTTAATAAAAACAACCTTTAGTTTTGACGTTTAAAAAAGTATTCAGTCATTCTTTATTATATTTCTACCTTGTATACCTATAAATTAATATTAAATTGCTGACATTGCGTTTGGGCGCAATTGACACCTGGTATCAATCTGGTAATTGGAATCATCGTTCGTTGGTCGTTAATGTCGTGAGAAATATGTTGATTGCTGAACTTTATTTTATTATGTGTATATTATATGTATGCATGTATGTACAAACTCGTACATATAGAGACAATCCCAAGGCATCCTAAAATTTATTGAATACTTTTCTCTCTAGAGGAAAATGTGATGAACTGTATCTTTTGCTTTGAATTTTGAAAGGTAACCTGTAATTGGGTTGTTAGCTAAAAAAAATCGATTTTGTGTATCCGAAATCACAAATTCGATAAAATTGTGAATGTGGCAAATGGATGTAAGCACATGGAGTCTACAGAATTTCATGTTGATGCTGTTTGGAGTTCGTATTTTATTTTATGCGCGAAACAGATTGAACCAGCAACAGCAAGTGTACCAGCAACAGCGGCCGCCATTATTTGAGAACCAATGTATTTCAATTGCTCAAGTTAGATTAGACCAGCACCGGCAACGTCAACAGCGTCGTTAGACTAAAGTCCTAAATTTGCTATTGCTGTTCCATTGCTAACAACTTTGCGCAAGTGAAATTCAGGGGCACCATATTGCAGAAAAAAAAACAAAAATATTGACAATTTTATTTTGCACTCGTCGCCATTGTTGTGCTTTCAGAGGCTATTTATTAATTTATAATTTTTTTTAATGATGGAAGAAAAACTTATTGAAAGAAAGTACATTTCATTCAAAATAGCTTTTTACGGCCTTTAGTCCATCAAAAATTGGTGTTTCCTGCCGGTAACTCACTTGGACTCATCAGTTGACAGTGAGTACCTTTGTCAAGACGCAACTTTTGTAGTGATGGGTACCTCATACGTGACGCAACACAAATGTCTCATACACTGTTCTGAAATGTACCATCACTTCAAACCGAAAATATGTATTACTTCATACCTCAAAAAAACCACAAAAACACTTCTCTTACGCAACGCTTTTAAAAAAAACTTCTCAAACACTCGAACCTCTCATGTTCAAGTAAATAAAAAATAACCCACCTAAACAAATAACAAAGTCAACCACACTAGAAAAAACGATCTTACTTCTCTTTTATATCTCTGTTGAAAGCGTGAAGGGTTGAAAAAATAAATAATAGTGTAGACGGAGAGAGGTATGAATGTTTGAGTATTATGTATTACTGAAACCACACAGGTACAGGACATTTGGCTTTGGGAAGAATGAATGAATGAATTTGTATGTCTTAAAGCCACTATGGGACATTTATCTTTGGGAATTGGGAAGAATGAATGAATGAATTTGTATGTCTCAAAGCCACTATACTATAGGACATTTTGAAGATGGGACAAAATCCGTCACATGCAAAAAAAAGTCTACTACGAATAGAGAAAAGAATATTGTTGTGAAGTAAAGTACGTGTGTGTGCCTAAACGGTACATATATGGTAATGGTAGTAGATCAATGAAGTCGAACAATTTTAGTTTCGGACAGCGAAAAGTCATAAATCTAATTATATTTTGTGGTGTCGGTGTGTTAAGAAATTTGTTTTTTGCTTGTCTGGACTCTGGAGTGACTTATTGCTTAGTAAATTGTACTTATTTTCCTTGATAAGTGAAAGTGAAAATTTTGAAAAGGTATGTATCCTAGTTTAATAAGGCCAAGTAATAGTTAGTTGATAGTTTATTACCCAATTGTTTGTCTATACGGTAACGGTTTTATTCGCCAATCGCTTCAGCTATTAGCAATGATTTTTTGTTGTTGTTTGTTTTTTATTACTTGACTTTTTTTCATGAATTTTTACTTGTGTTTGTCGGAGGAGGCTTAAAAGTTGCATAGTTTGTGTACCTATTTTAAAACTTTAAATGCAAAAAAAAATTTAACACGTTTCTTCTTACTGATTTTTCTTAAGTAATTAATTAAAATATTTGGTTTTGGTAACATACCTACCTACACATTCTTTGTGTCTGTCTGTCTATGGCACCGTACACCATAGCTTATAAACGTCTGAAGGTGAATCGTTTTGAAATTTGAATACATTTTTTTTTACTTTAAAGCTGGGTTTTTTTAGCGATCGTTCTTAGACATATTTTATCAAAATCGTTTAGCTGTTTAATTGCGTTGTTTTTTTTATATTATTTATATGAGCTTTGTATCAGTCATCTTTTACAGGGTGATTGGTATAAGATGCATGAAAAAAATCGTATGAGAGGGGGTCTATTTCGCCCCAATTAGGTGGAAGGGGCAGTTTTCTGAGCAATGGACTTAAAATAGAAAAACAAATATTTTGAAGCAACGGTACAACTTACAGTGTCATACTATACCTTTTCCGAAAGCCAGAAATCTTTTCTTTGATTTTCATTTTAAATTAAGTTGTGTACTGAATTGGTTTTTCAAAATTAATTTTCAACTTCAAAATTTTATGTAATTAAGTATAATTTTTGTTTTCAAAATTCAATGCTATTATTAATTTTCAATAGAAAACAGAAAACTGGATACTTAAATGTAAAATTGTTTAGAAAATTGCCCCTCCCACCTAAACGGGGTGAAATAGACCCCCATGATTTTTTCATGTCTTAGCCTAACCTACTGGCCCTAGATTTTTGTTGCATTTTATACCGATCACCCTGTAAGAAATCTAAGGCTTGGCAGTATTTCACTGATATGCAGAATCATACTGCTAAATGAAATTTTTGTGGAAAGGTATTGTCCTACAAAGGTGGTGGCCCATATAATCTTACAAGGCACACAAAAGCTATGCATCCAACAGTTTATAATGCAATACGCGAACGTCCACCTCCAGCACCTCCAGCAGTCACGTTGAATGAGAAAAACATGAATGTTCCGGATGAAGACTCCGCCATCAATGAGCCAAGAACATCATCTTTAGGAAATAGTGCTGTTTCTTTGGCAACCATAAGCTCTTCTTCGGTAAGCCAAATTGCAGTAAAAAACAAGAACTTAAGTATTTCAAAAATAACACAGTATCTTCATAATCCAATCCCTGCAAAAAAAACGAACAGTTAAATAGGTACCTTGTTGAGTTAATAACAAAACAATATTTACCTTTCCAAATCGTAGAAAGCAAAGAGTTCAAACAATTTTTAGCCGAATCCTAATTATCAATTACCCTCCTGCAAAACTTTATCAAACGCCCTTCTTACGAATTATTATAATTTGACCAAGTCAAAAATTGAAAATTTACTTGCACATGCAAGCTATGTCGGCTTAACGACAGATTGTTGGACATCTTCGGCTACGGAAAGTTATATCAGTTTAACGGCACATTTTTTAAATGAGAAGACAGAGTTGACAACATGTATGTTAGAATGTCAACATTATTCCGATAGGCATACTGGTCACAATTTGGCAAACCAACTTAAGAAAATGTGCCTTGACTGGGGAATTCAGGACAAAGTAGTTGCGGTCACCACAGACAATGCTAGTAATATACAAGCAGCAATCGCTTATAATAGTTGGAAATCGATTCTAATTGTGCAAAAAGGCCTCTTAGAAATAAAGCCAACACAAATAAGAGTTAAGGCAATTGTGGAGCTTTTTCGCCGAAGCACCCTTGCGAGTGAAAGACAAAAGGCCATGCAAATCCAATTAGGTGAAAGTCAGCTTAAACTAAAGCAGGATGTGGTGACTCACTGGAACTCGACGTGCGATATGTTTGAGCGAGTACTGGCTGTCAAAAAAAGTCTCCTATCAACACTCGCCGTGGACTATGCCGATGTTCCAAGTCTGAATAACCCCGATTTTGAAGTTTTGTTACTAAGTGTCAACTTTCTTTCTTTATTTAAGGAAGTTACACAAGAAATGAGTTCGGAAAAACAAGTGAGAGTTTCCGAAATAATACTCATTTCAAATGGGCTTTTAAGACACTGCCAACAATTTTCGGTCGAAAATGCCAACAAGCTCCCCGACTGCGTTCAAAAATTGGTCACGTCTGTTTACGAGTCACTTAAAAAAAAATTCAAAGATGCTGAATTTCACAATCTTCTCGCGGAAAGTACTCTTTTGGATCCTCGTTTTAAAAAGTACGGCCTTGTAAAAGACGAAGCATTTCGTACAAATATGAGGTCCTTAGTAAGAAGCATTCAAATAGCTTCACAGAACGACCAAATTGAACCAATTGAAGAACCGCAACCATCTACTTCGCACAAAGCTCTTTCCATTTGGGCAGACCTCAACAGAAAGGTTTCTGATGAGTTAAAAAACTTCAACCCAACTGCCATGGGGATTGTAGAGCTTGAAAAGTACCTAGAAGAGGCAACACTTCCAAAAAACAAGGATCCTCTGAAATGGTGGCATCAAAAAAAAGATCTTTACCCAGGCTATACGAAATCGTCGAGAAAAGGCTATGTTTAGTTGCAAGCTACGTGTTTTTTCAAAATCTGGACAGATCTTAACTGATAGACGAAATAGGTTGAGTGGAAAAAAAGTATCACAGATACTTTTCTTAAACTATAATATGTAGATTTTCGTATTTCCTTATTAACCCATTCCCTAATTCTTTACTCTTTGCTTTCTATTTTTTTGGAATTTGGAATACCGACTTTTCGATGTTCACTGATGGTCAGTTTTTTTTTCTTGTATTTTGTTGATTTTTGCTTTTTTAAAGCTTTATCTGTTGCTTCTTGTTATTGTTATTCAATAAAAATGTTTTTTTTTACTTTCATTCTAATTTGTATATATTGTTTTTAACAAGCCTTTGTTTTCAAACCTTAATCTTGTAAAAATAAAATTTGAACTTGATTATCAACCAAAAATATGTCGCTGAATTGTTTCATTTAAATCCTTTTTATGTTTATCAGAATTCATTGCATTCCTTGAAGACTTTATTGACAACATGGAATTCAGTTTATTGGACGATTATAGATTGTTATTAATTTTGCCTAAATAATCAAACGATTTAAAAAAAAAACTTGGTGTCTTAATATAATTAATCTTGAGAAGAAGAAACGACATAGGAGAAGAAGAAACGAAATAGAATTCAATATCCAAATTATGGGTCTTTTCGTGAAAAAAACTCATAATTTGTCATGGGACTTTTGAGGTGGGACAATGTACCACTACACTTCTGAAAAAGAGTACCTCATACAAACTCATAAGTCCGTGGCCAGACTAAGTTAATGAAATGAAGGTTTTAATTTAATACAAACAACGTTGTATGTTGTAAGAAAATAAAATTAAAAAACAACTAAGTAGAAGACTCAGCACTAATTTTGGACTTTGTTGAATTATTGATTCAAATTAGCTTTTAACGGCCTTTATTTCATCAAAAATTGGCGTTTCGTACCGGTAACTCACTTGGACTCATCAGTTGACAGTGATTACCTTTGTCAAGAAGCAACTTTCGATTTGTTCAGTTCAACATATATAAAGTTTTTGCATAAAACTTAATGTGAACTATATCCAACAAGATTAAAATTGTTACCATTAATTTGGAAAGAAAGAGGTTTAAGTCCATGGCCAGACTAAGTTAATGAAAGGAAGGTTTTAATACAAACTCTATATACTACGTTGTAAGAAAATAAAATTAAAAAACAGCTAAGTAGAAGACTCAGCACTAATTTTGGACTTTATTCAATTATTGATTCTAAAAAGCTTTTTACGCCTATCTTATAAAAACATCGACTCAAAGGAAAAACAATGGAAAGAGATTGGAGATTCACTATGTGTACTATACTGATACTTCGTATACTTTTTTTATGACACAAAGTGTCAAACAGAAGTAAGAAGACGATGCTGGTGCTGGTGGCAATGTGTTTCAAGTTCTTTCGCTGGTCAGCGTGCTGTTTGCTGTTGACGGTGCTCGTGCTGCTGCTGATTCAATCTGTTCCGCGCTTAGTTTCCTATGAAATTAAATATTTTAGTAGGGTTCTATTATGACTCGCGATTCCCCACAAATAATTGGCGAATGCGAATATTTGGTATTACTGTTTTCGAATCGCCTAATTACTTTCGCTTCATATGTCAAAAAATGTGGAGAACTGAAAACTCGTTCTCATGGACGTATTATATATGGACTGCTAATCTAATGTCAGCTTCATACAACAATTGTCAAAAAAATTTCGCCAAAATTGAGAATGCGATGCTAGCTCTCCTGAACCCACTCCAGGAAAAAAAATAACTACATAAAATGTTGACATAGAAGCTCTCGACATCTGTTTTTAAAAATTCAAAAAGTCGCATTTACCGGTAAAACATAACTGACACTTTTGAATTCCATCCATAGAAGTGTGCGACATCTTCCGTATTTTGCCTCTTGTTTTTTTAGATCATGAACAACTTCCTCTTTTTTATTTTTCCATGCAAAAAACCATCGAATCCACGATTTGGATATTCAAACAGGCGAACAGCATGTATTGGTTTCGGTGTAGGCGAGAGAAAAACCTATCGAAAGATAATTTTTAACAACTCCATATTTCTCTCTCCTCTTTTTCTATGTTTTTTAACTATTGATAGTCCAGCTAGTTCATGAAGCTGTAGAAGGAACAGCCTGTTATTAACAAAAAAAAAACTGTAGAAATGGCTTTTCACTTCATAATTGTCCTTGAACGTAACTATCTGAATCTGAATGAAGTTCAGTTCGTAGTTGAATGTACCCAATGCCATAAATACACTTCTTGGCGTTCACTTTTCACTGGCTGAGTGCATTGCAAAAAAGTCATATAGTCACAAATCGAATGGAATTTTCTATTGGATTCGAAATTTCAGATATGCAAAATCAGTTTTTGTTTTTGTTTACGAAAACACTTAGTTAGAGGTAGTAGTTTACCTTCAAAATTCGAAACAAAAAGAAAGTCGTTCAATTGTTTCTTACATGTTTCATCAATAAATTTTAGAATGCCTTTGGATTTGTTCCTTGTTTCTGTATATCTGTATGTGATACTATCGGCTGTGTATCAGCTATGTTTTAACAAACTATATACTTTCTTCAACAAAAGGCTATCTAATCCAAATAATACAAATGCAACCGCACCGATTGTTAACGATTTTTAGTAAAAGAACCCATCACTGTTGTGTTCCATTTTTTTTTAAATAAAAAAAATTGTTTTTTCTTCCAAAACTCATTTTATTTGTTATTAATAAAACTATCGATCGTGTACCGATTAATCTATTGTTTTTTTTTTAACAATCGATACTATCGGAAAGTTCAACAATCGATGTTTTATTAACACTATCTGCCACTCGTCTAGAACAGGAAATACTTTTATCATTGCCCTTATTTTACTTTCTATACTCATGACGATTGTTCTTTGTAAATAGCATTTGCCTTTGGAATTCTTTGACTGTGAGATTTAAACAAATAAAGGAGATTGCGAATTTCAAAAGTGAAGCATTTAAACATTTTTCTAATGTTCACTATTAGATAATAATCCTTTTAAACTAAATAGGGGAGAAGGAAAAAATGGAAAATGGAAGAAAACCAAATAAAAATAAATTTATATTTAGTGCATTTAAAAAATTAAATTTTATTTGTAAAATGAATTCTATTTTTAATTTGTAACCCTTAATTTAATATAACCTCTTCTGTAAAAGTACTATAAAAGACTAAGTCTTATTATATTAGCCAATAAACTAAAATTCAATTGACTCATTGCTGTTGAAATTAGCGTCTTCAAAAACCTACAGATTGTAGAACATATATGTAGAAAATATAGTGAATTGAATTCTAAACTATTAAAACCTTACCACTGGTGGGGGGATAATAATAGAAAATAACTCAATAGTAAACACTTAATAAAAACAACCTTTAGTTTTGACGTTTAAAATAGTATTCAGTCATTCTGTATTACATTTCTACCCTTTATACCCATAAATTAATATTAAATTGCTGACATTGCGTCTGGGCGCAATTTACACCTGGCACCAATCCGGTAATTGGAATCATCGTTCGTTGGTCCTTAATGTCGTGAGAAATATGCTGATTGCTGAACTTTATTTTATTATGTGTATATTATATGTATGCATGTATGTACAAACTCGTACATTCGGCCGGGCCACGATGGTTTACACCTGGAAGTCTGAAGTTGAGTATCTCCTTTTTGGTCGTACTGGAATCTCACGGTTGTGCAGCTCGATAAAAGGTGTTGAAGCTTTGCGTCCGCGCCTTTTCATGATTAAAGTAAGGAGGATCATACCGAAGAAGACTCCCGCAATTAAACTGTAGCTTACAGTCTGTGGAGGTAATTGCTCATGAGTTTTGAGAGCTGTTATCCATTTTTGCAGGGTTTTTACATCTTCACCACCATTTGCTAGAAATACCTCTGGCATCCTCATTGGAGTTGACGTGTTATGTGGCATTTCCTGTAGTAGCGTGGTTATGTTTGTAGCCGGTATGAATGATGTATATAACTTGCTTAAAAGGATGTTATGTGATGTTATAGTCATGGTTTCTTGTTTTAATATGCAGTTTTGTTGCAGCGTCAACATTCCATCGTCCTTGAGTGTGATGTCTGAAACCAGGTTTTTGCAGATCAGATTACACGTGTACGGTTTGTCGAGCACATATATCCAACTGTTTGCCTTATTCAGTTGTATTCAGACTGGTGATGGTAGTATTCTCCGTAACTTACAAAATGCTGGCGGCTCCTTCTTGTGCGTTAGAAGGTCTAATTCACACCTGCTTACATTTGATCTCCGATTGAAGACAGTGCTATGAAATAATCAAACGCGAATTTAGGTTGGATTTTAGGAGAAAAAAACAAACGAAAGCACAAGAACAATGTGCTATGATAATAATCAAACGCGAATTTAGGTTGGATTTTAGGAGAACAAAAAAACAAACGAAAGCACAAGAACAATGTGCGGTATTTGAGAACAATAAATTACAAATAAATGGCAAATGTCAAACGTCGATATGTTTCATAAAAAAAAAATATTCATAGGACGACAGCAAGTACAGTGCTGCCTTCGGTAGCTCAGCTTGGGAGTGGATTCGCTATAAAGGGTTTTATTAATCGCGCTCGATTAATGGTAGTTTGCCTTAATGGTAGTTTGCCTTACTAATAGGGATCTGAAAAAGGTCTTCAAAATATTGAAGGTAAACACAAAAGTTATATTCCAAAGTGGAAGTTGAATTATTTTATTTGTTAGAAAATTTATTGGTTTGTCTGGGAAACCTTGGCTTAAGGCCTGCACTAAAACCCAGAATCTTTTCGACAACAAAACAAGGAACAATTGTTTTTCAATATTGGCAGAAGGCCAATTATCGAAATAAAAAACAGAAATTTAGGTAAATGCCAAATACTAACAATAGTTTGTGACAAAACGACACAAAGAAAAATCACAATGGTAAACGATAAGCTAAAGATCCTGAAGGTCAAACGGTACCAAAAGGACAAAAAGGGTCACGAGTCCCACAATCTTGGGAGAAAAACGATTGGACAGCGAAGGCCTAAACGAATATAGTTTAGACCCACACAGGCTCACAAAACAAAACGAATTGAACTTAACTAACTAAAACACAACCAGCTTAGAATTTCTGGCAACTACCAGACACAAAAATACTTAGCTTTGCGAATATCAAATATCTCGTCCCTCTTGTTCCTCCAACAAGAATATTTCTCTCCTACGATTGTAAACTCCAGTTTCAGATATACCAACTCTGAATTTTCTCCAAAGCTATCTTCCAATCAATTATAAGAATTTTCGAAATTCCTCTTTTTCAAATAATTTTTCACTTTACTTTTTTTTCTACTCCCAAATCTTTTCCAGGCTTATATCAAAGACCCCAAAAATGGAGGGCTTAGCTCGTCCACTTTTACCACGACCATATCGCCATCCTCTTCTCATCTTTGCGTGGTGGTATTCTTATCTCGGTCATACAGCCGCATTCTGCCCTCATAGGCTAAGAAGTGCGACCGAGAGCAGTGAAACAACCATTGCACGCGATCACATGCGTTGAGGATGCGATCCCCATTGGCTCAGTGGACGTTTTCAGCCTTCTACCGTCAATTCCATATTATAAAAAAGCAAGTGAAAAACTATGAAACTACGCGCAAAGTCCCCAGCCCAAACCGGCCCAAACTAAGTACTTTGAGAAAAATATTCTTGTTGGACAAAACTATCACCATTTCCAACTAAAATGGTGGGATAAATTAAAAAGGGAAACGCGTCGCATTGTGATCTTACTTTAATGTCAGACACTTTATGGTTGACACTCGGCCATACTAAATTTACGTTGGTGTGATTATAATTCACACATTGTTGGACATGGGTCATATTCATCATGCCTTTTCCTCTTTTTCGAACTTCTGTCGAACAATCGCTCGAATAGTGGACCTTCCGTCTCACAATGAAAGGTGTGGACCCCCTGTCTCACGTTTATCGATGGAACCTAGATTAGTTGCTTTTCCAAAATAATAAAACAGCAGTCTTCTGGCTGATGGTCCAGGTTTCTACTGTACTCTTGAAGCATTTTGGAGCCACAACAGAAAGGAATTGGAAATAAAATGTTAATAAAGGAAAATGGGTTGGTGAAACTTGTTGTGGTAAAATTTACCGCAACAAATCCCACCTTCACCTCCTAGGAAATGTGCTTACAGTTCGTAAGAACTGTAATACCTTTCCAAAGATGTGCCAGGAAATCAAAAATAGGTTTTTCCATCAGAAAAAAAACAAACTATATATATGTCAAAAGAAATTTGAAAACAAAGTAAGTTATCAAAATAATAAAAATCAATCAAATATAAAATCAGGAAAATAAAAGTGTGAACTATAAGACAAAAAAAAATCAAGCTTCGTTAATTTTACTAATTACTTTCGGATGCGTCGGTGTACAGTTTTAAATCTTTTACGTTCCAAGTTCCACAGTTTTACAGTTACTATCTTCAAGAACGTATGTCCAAGGTGACACACGTTTTTTAATTTTAAACGGACCGACAAACTTCGGTGCTAATTTCGCGGCATCCGACAACGAAAAATTTCTTCGCCAAACAAGTTCGCCGGGGTGATAGGCTTGAGCAGATCTTTTCGATGCTGCTTGTAATTTTTTTAAAATATCCACTCTAAGCTCTTTGAAACGGTTTTCGATCTTGACCTGATCTTGAACCGTTTCGGAGCTTTCTTCTTCTAATGATGCTTCTTGACCCGAAGTCACCATATCCCTCCCAAAATTTGCATAATAAGGAGAAACTCCTAACACTTCGTGTTGTGACGTGCGAATCGGACACGCCATCTTCTGAAGCTGTGAATCCCACAAACGGTGGTTTTCAGCGGCGTAAGCCCTTAACGTCGTCTTAATTATCTGATTAATTCTCTCGGCAGGATTCGCCTGCGGATGGTAGTGGGCTTTGAATTTTAATTGTGACGCGTACGCCTGGCAAAGCGTTTTCAGTTCTTTGGATCGGAACTGGAGACCGTTGTCACACACGATCACCTTTGGGATGCCAAATAGGAGGAATACATTGTCTTCTAATTCCCTACAAATTGTTTTTGCCGTAGCCGACCTCAAAGAAAAGAGTAGTGGAAACTTCGTAAAGTAAACCACTACTGTCAAAATATAAGTGAAACCCCTACTCGACTTAGGAAGTGGACCAACCAAATCTACGCAAATCATCTCCCATGGTGATTTGTTTCCTACCCTCTCCGTCATTAAACCAGCTGGCTTATCATTCACCGGCTTAACCTGTTGGCAAACTTTACAATTCCTAACAGGTATGTTAGTCGGCTATAGCCGATTATATCGGCCCTCATTTTAGGCCAGTAAAATTTTGCCATAACTCTGGCGAAAGTTTTCCTAACACCCATGTGTCCTGCTAGAGGACTGACATGGTTTTCCTGCAAAATACCTAATCTTTCGTTTTTACCTATCACTCTCTTCCACTCCTGATAAGTTTCATGTACTACGACATGATTTGGTTTAATAAATTTGAACAACCTTCCTTGTTCAACCCTCCAAGCTGGATATCTAATATTAGTTTTGACATTTTAAATCATTTTGGCCACCCAAGGGTCTGAATCCTCTTCCGAGATACCACCTAACTGTGGCACTCCTCGAGAAAGCATGTCCGGAATAACATGCTCTTTGCCCTTGCGGTGAATGATCTCAAAGTCAAACTGTTGTAACCGAATGGCCCAACGAGCTAACCTCCCCTGTGGGTCTTTCAAATTACTTAACCATACTAAGGAATAATGATCCGTCACAACCGTAAACCGAACGCCTTCGATATACGGCCGTAACTTCTCAATAGCCCAAAGCACAGCCAAGCATTCTTTTTCAATGGTACTGTAATTTCTTTCATGTCTATTTAAAGACCTACTAAGGTAACAGACAACCTTTTCTCCCTCATCAAAGTTCTGTGAAAGAACTTCACCGATTCCGTAATCTGACGCGTCTGTTTGAACGACGAATGGTCGTTTGAAATCTGGACAAGTGAGTATAGGTGCTGTTACCAAACACTCCTTTGCCTTCCTAAAACTATATTCACAATCCTGACTCCAAATGAACTTTTTATTCTTTTTTAGCAAATCTGACAAAGGCCTAAGTAATTCTGCGAAATTTGGTACAAAACGACGGTACCATGAAACTGTCCCTATAAAGCTCCTAACTTCTTTAATATTTTGCGGTGCTGGAATCCTAACCATGCTTTCCACTTTTTCTGGATCTACATGCAACCCATTTCGATCCACTATACAACCTAAAAATTTTAAAGAGGGCATGCAGAAGTTGCATTTTTCCCTACTAACTTTTAATCCTGCTTCACACAACCTTTTCATCACCTCATTAAGAATTTCAAGATGTTTCTCAAAAGATTCCGAAATGATGATGATGTCGTCTAAATAGACGAACACGAATGGCTCTAGGTCAGCACCCAAAACTGTGTCGATAAACCTCTGCCAAGTCGCAGGTGAGTTATGCAGTCCAAAGGGCATTCTCCTAAATTGAAAAAGACCCCTACCAGGTACCGTAAAGGCAGTATAGGGCTTCGATTCTTCCTCCATTGGTATCTGCCAGTACGCTGACTTGATATCCAATGAAGACAGGAACCTAGCACCTCGAAGTCTATCCAAAATGGAATTTATAAATGGAAGTGGATAAGCATCCCTATCAGTATTATTATTTAGCTTCCTATAGTCCACGCAGAATCTATAGGAGCCATCTTTCTTTTTAACTAAAAGTATTGGAGACGACCAGGCACTTGTCGATCTCTCAATAACCCCTGCTTCTAACATCTCATTCAATTCCCTATCAATATGCTCCTGCATCTCCGGGGAAACCGGATAGTATCGTTGTTTTATCGGTTCCGCCGACGTCCTAATCTTATGTTGCACTAAGGTTGTGCAACCTTAGCCTTCAGGCATTTTATTAAAAGATTCTCCTATAAAAGTTTTTAATGTTTGCATTTCCCTAGCACTCAACTCAGATCGTTCTGTAATAGAACAAATCGCAACAGAACTGTCCTGTTCCGAAAAAGTCCACATACGTGATCTTAAATCCGGGACTATACCCGAAAGCGCCCAAAAATCTGCGCCCAGAATCACTGTATGCGGCAGAGAAGGGATGACAAACAGTCAACTAAAACTGCCCTATCTTCAACAATAATTGGAAGAGAGATCACTCCTAAAACTTCGACTCTTTTTGCATCTGCCAAACAAACGCAGTGAACAGAGTCCTTTTTTAAAGAAAGCCCTAAATTTTCTATAATTAACCAGGCATCCCTACCTATTATGGTCCTAGAAGCTCCTGAATCTAATAAACCTAAAAATCTAGAACCATTAATACTAATACTCAAAAATGGTCTCCTATCACTACCGTTTGCCTCCAGAGTAAAACCTAAATGATTTTTTTTCGCCGACTGGTTACCAGCAGGTAACCTTATCAACGTCTTCGGACTTCCTGCCCTGGTGGCGCAGGAGTCCGTTGCCCATTTCCCGAACACATGCGACAATTTTGTCGAGAAACCCCTACAGTCCCACAACCAAAACAACGCCTAGGAGCAGAACACCTATTTGCAAAATGGCCTGATCCATTGCAATTAAAACACCTAATAGAAGTAGAAGAACGGGGTTGGTTTGAAGTTTGGGTCTGATAAGCAGTTGGGTTGTTGTCCGAAACAACCGAAACTGAAGAATTTTCAAAACCTACGTATGCTAGATCCGGCTCTAGCAAAGTCCTATTATTCCTAACATTTGGTGGTGGAACATATGCTTCTACATTTGCCCTAACCGCTTCTAAATTCCTACCTAATGCGACCAAATCCGAAACGCAACTTGGTTTAGCCAAACCAAGTTGAGTTTGGTAGAAAGGTGTCAAGTTCCTTTGAATCATTGACAACTTCCTACTTTCTGAGATTTGATCGGTTAACCTACCAAACAAGTTCTGCATAGTCGCCACATAGACGCCAATGGACTCATCTTTGCCTTGTGTACGACGCCTAATCTCCTCGAGAAGTTGATCATCGTAGTTCGGTGGCAGAACTTCAAGTTTCAATTCCTTGACGAGTTCCTGCCAGGAATTGACCGAAATGCGAATCGCCCTAAACCAAATCAACGCTTTTCCAACAAAAAGTTCCACTGCTGCCTTAAAAAGTTGATTTTCCGAAATCCCCCGTGCCTGTCTCCACTCCTCAACCCTTTCTAAAAATGAATTCACGGAGGCACCACAACGCTCCCCAGTGAACTTCACCTCCCACTTCGCTAAATTATGAAATTTTTCCGAATTCACTACGATTTGATCTACTAAAGGAATAATATGACCCCTTTCGCCCCTATTCCTATTGTCTGTGTCTCCTATACCTGTCAATGAACCACCCGAAGTTTGAATGAGGTTCAGCCGTCCGCTGATTTTTTACTTCTGTATTATTATTTTTGGTTTTCTGATTGTCTGAGTCTTCTTCCCCTACTTCCTCCTCATCCTCCTCGTCTTCTTCTCCATCCCCATCTAAGTCGGCCAACGCTAATATTAATTTATTTTTTAAAGCTAATCTACACTTATCCTGCGAATCATTTTCCGGAACCGACGTAACCCCCACTCAATCTTCGTGAGTATTTTAAGATACTCCTTCGAAGTTTCCGACTTCGGAGGATTTTCTAAAAGTTTCGCGATTTCCAAAATTTTTTTTCAACGGCTACCTGATCTACTTCGAACGAGAACGGGTAAGCTGGAGCTGCAAAAGATGCCCTACGCTCTAATTTTAATGCGGCTCTAAGCGTTTTTTGCATCTCCTCTACCGTCCCTACCGTTAAACTCCTACACTCTATCTCATACGTAATCTCGTCTTGAGTCAGTCTATTAATCTGACTAACATCCATTTTAAAAAAAAGAAGCTGTGCTTCGTTTAGAAGGAAAACAAAAAAAATGAATTAAAAATCTAAACTCGACAAAAAAAACTTTCTAAATTAAGCGAAGGAGGGAAAAAAACACCTTAAAGTTCTTCTTAAATATAAAAGAAATGTTGAGAAAAAAATAATTACCCTTGCGGTGTGGAAGGATAAAAAAAAAATATTAAGAAAAAAAAATTCACTCAAAATGAGGTTAAAAAACGCTTTACACTGGTTTTACCAATATAACATATATAAACTATTCAAGATTATCCCTCTCAATTCAATTTGAAAACAAATTAAAATAAATTTAAATTAACACAAACAAAAATATTTATGACTCAAAAGTAGTCAAAATGTCCGAAAAAAGTATCAGACGGGGTTGCCCCCCGACAAAAAAACAACACTTTTAATCAAAATTCAACATAAAAGAAATGAGAAAAAAATAACCACTTGTGAGAGTGCAACGACACTATAATACTCTCAACAAAATGGTTGCAAACACAAAATCTAATTTCTTTCCAAATTAATTAATCTCACCAAAAAGAATAAAAACAAGTTTAACAGAAACAACAAAATAGGAACAATTCAAATCGACTCACAAAATTTTGTTTTAGATATTTATTTTCCGCAGGCTTCCTTCGTTCCTTCTTTCACTTTGTAGATTAAAATAATTCCCACTTTCAAGATAAGGTAGGCACAATATGTAGGCAAGAATATTTATCTGTAGTAACCACTGGATTGCACTTGTACCTAATTAGGAAAACAAAAACAACACCAAGTAAAAATATTCGAAAGAAAAAAAATATATAGGTATATAAAAAAAACACTTCCCTAAACAGATCTGTTTGCACAAAAATACAGGACAGATACAATTCACAAAAGGTGCTTTGGTACACCTCAAACAAAATCTCTAGGAAAGCCCCACGTTGGGCGACAATTGCTATGAAATAATCAAACGCGAATTTAGGTTGGATTTTAGGAGAAAAAAACAAACGAAAGCAAAAGAACAATGTGCTATGATAATAATCAAACGCGAATTTAGGTTGGATTTTAGGAGAAAAAAAAACAGACGAAAGCACAAGAACAATGTGCCGCTGTACTTGAGAATAATAAATTACAAATAAATGGCAAACGTCAAACGTCGATATGTTTGATAAAAAAAAAATATTTATAGGCCGACAGCAAGTACAGTGCTGCCTCCGGTAGCTCAGCTTGGGAGTGGATTCGCTAAAAAGGGTTTTATTATTCGCGCTCGATTAATAAAACGAGAAAAAGATTGAATTAATATCAAATGATATTAAATACCTGAATGTATATAAAAGTACAGGAGCGTACTGATATATGAATGGGCGCCAGGAAACTTTAATGGTAGTTTGCCTTACCAATAGGGATCTGAAAAAGGTCTTCAAAATATTGAAGGTAAACACAAAAGTTATATTCCAAAGTGGAAGTTGAATTATTTTATTTGTTAGAAAATGTATTGGTTTGTCTGGGAAACCTTGGCTTAAGGCCTGGACTAAAACCCAGAATCTTTTCGACAACAAAACAAGGAACAATTGTTTTTCAATATTGGCAGAAGGCCAATTATCGAAATAAAAAAACAGAAATTAAGGTAAATGCCAAATACTAACAATAGTTTGTGACAAAACGACACAAAGAAAACGGTAAACGATAAGCTAAAGATCCTGAAGGTCAAACGGTACCAAAAGGACAAAAAGGGTCACGAGTCCCACAATCTTGGGAGAAAAACGATTGGGCAGCGGAGGCCTAAACGAATATAGTTTAGACCCACACAGGCTCACAAAACAAAACGAATCTAACTTAACTAACTACAACACAACCAGCTAAAAATTTCTGGCAACTAGCAGACACAAAAATACTTAGCTTTGCGAATATCAAATATCTCGACCCTCTTGTTCCTCCAACAAGAATATTCCTCTCCTACGGTTGTAAACTCTAGTTTCAGATATACCAACTCTGAATTTTCTCCAAAGCTATCTTCCAATCAATTATAAGAATTTTCGAAATTCCTCTTTTTCAAATAATTTTTCACTTTACTTTTTTTTCTACTCCCAAATCTTTTCCAGGCTTATATCAAAGACCCCAAAAATGGAGGGCTTAGCTCGTCCACTTTTACCATGACCATATCGCCATCCTCTTCTCATCTTTGTGTGGTGGTGTTCTTGTCTCGGTCATACAGCCGCATCCTGCCCTCATAGGCTAAGAAGTGCGACCGAGAGCAGTGAAACAACCATTGCACGCGATCACATGCGTTGAGGATGCGATCCCCATTGGCTCAGTGGACGTGTTCAGCCTTCTACCGTCAATTCCATATTATAAAAAAGCAAGTGAAAAACTATGAAACTACGCGCAAGGTCCCCAGCCCAAACCGGCCCAAACTAAGTACTTTGAGAAAAATATTCTTGTTGGGTCAACGGCCTTGGCTCCGATAAAGCATCGCTTCCCGTGAGATCAGCGAAATCAAGTATCGTTGCGCGTGGTTAGTGGAAAGATGGGGGACCGTCTCGAAACCAACTGCGTGCTGTTGACATGTGTTATGTGTTTTCTGTTTTTCCGTCCTCCCTCTATCTTCTGTTCTGTTCTGTATCAATGTCGTCTTGTGTGTTGTCTTTGTAATTGTCTGAGCCAATGGCCTCAGCAGCCAGTGCTCATAAGTGTCTCTGCTTCGTAGATTTATCTACGGAGCAGATCAATATGTAATGTAATGTAATGTATTCTTGTTGGACAAAACTATCACCATTTGCAACTAAAATGGTGGGATTTCCAGAGAAATTAATTATTTGAAATCCGTAGACCTTCGCGCAGATAAATTAAAAAGGGAAACGCGTCGCATTGTGATCTTACTTTAATGTCAAACACTTTATGGTGGGCACTCGGCCATACTAAATTTACGTTGGTGTGATTATAATTCACACATTGTTGGACATGGGTCATATTCATCATGCCTTTTCCTCTTTTTCGAACTTCTGTCGAACAATGGCTCGAATAGTGGACCTTCCGTCTCAAAATGAATGGTGTGGACCCCCTGTCTCACGTTTATCGATGGAACCTAGATTGGTTGCTTTTCCAAAATACTAAAACAGCAGTCCTCTGGCTGATGGTCCAGGTTTCTACTGTACTCTTGAAGCATTTTGGGGCCATAACAGAAAGGAATTGGAAATAAAATGTTAATAAAGGAAAATGGGTTGGTGAAACTTGTTATGGTAAAATGTATTGCAACAACAGGGTGCTGTTGCTTGCATAAGTATTTATTGTTAAAGCGACTGCACTTACTAATTTCAGCTTTTGTCATCGTATAATATGCTTCTCGAAGAATATTTACAGCCAAGTAGTCTGCTGAAGGTTCGATGTACACAAATTTGTTCCAATGAGCTGCTGGGACTGGAATTGTTTTAAAGACTTCGAAATCCTCAATCGTTATTAGAGGAAGTCTAATATCAAAGATGACAGTTCACTTTGTTATTCGTCCTCTTGCTGTTAGTAGCCTGCATAATGGCAAGAGGTAATTTTTGTCTCCAAGTACAGTCAATTGTGGAGGCAAGTGATTTCTTATAACTGCTACTTGGGCGCGCAGTTGATCCGGGGTTATTATTAGTAAATTTATCTTTGAATGCTGAAGGTCCGTCAACACTTCAAGCAATGCATTCTGAGTTTGTTGAAAATTTAGCATTGCAAGTGTAGCATAAGCTGATAGCGTAAGGAAATGTTGTTCAGCGGCGTTTTCTTCGTTGGTAGTTTTAACGTTTGATGATAACAAATCTAAGTTATTTTGGAAGACATGTATCTGCTGTGCGACTGCTTCTTCGTCTTTGCGTATGATATTGGCATTGGCCTCTGCAATTAGCGTTTGGTTTTTTATAAGCCCAATTAAGTGATTGTCATTAGTTCTGAGGATATCGATGTCTTCTTCATACTGCTCTGCAAACTCTTGGTCTAAGACACCGAACAGTCTATTTGCCACAGTTGCAACGAAGTCAAAAGGTGATCGTTTGGCTCTTGTTTCTGACTGGCCTTTTTTTTTGGTTGAATAACAGGATATTGTTTTTTCGTATTGCTATAAGTTGGTGATTGCATTGGCTTACCAAATCGATGCAATGATTGTAACGTTTCAGCCTCATATCTACACCCTTTTTTCTACAATAAGCGCTCATGCCACCAACCAGGTCATCAAATCCTTGAATTTCATGCCAATAGTTGGTGAGATCGTAGTAAATGATGAGCTTCCAGTCACTCGTAATAAGGTTAATGTCCACGATTTTTTCAAAATAAATGCCAGGATGGTTTTCCAATGGCCTTCTTTCTAAACCTCGATTTTGACTAGCAGCGTCAAACGCCGTTGCGTTACTGCCCCCCAGCAAGAGGAGTAGCAGTAGGATAGTTACGAATCCTATTGGATTGATTTCAGATTTGTCTTTAGTCGTTCTTTCAGGGATTTTCCTCATACTCGTTAGGCACGTCATCGAGTTTAACTAACTTTAACTTTCGCTCCACTTCTTCCAAAATTGTTGTTGCATACGTTCAACTAGCTGCCATCGTGTAAGCAATCCTTCCTTTTCGTTAAGTCTGTGTTTTTCCGGAGGTACCAACAAAGCCGTTCCGATTAGAAAGTGCCCTGCAGTCAATACATCTGGATCTTCCGAGTTGTTCGAGTGTGGATAAAGTGGCCTCGAATTAAGGCATGCCTAAATTTGAGTTAACAAAGAAGGCATCACTGTTGTGTTCCATTTTTTTTTTTTAATAAAAAAAATTGTTTTTTCTTTCAAAACACATTTTGTTTGTTATAAATAAAACTATCGATCGTGTACCGATTAATCTATTGCTTTTTTTTTTAACAACCGATACTATCGGAAAGCTCAACAATTAGAGTTGGGTAGTTCCGGACCGTAATAGTTCCAGGAACTATGTCCTCTCTCGGACACATTTCCTTTCGTTCCACAAACTGATTTTAAACATGTCCATGTCCGAACTCCGATTCGACTTCATACTTCGTCTTCGTTTTCGTAGATATAAAATAAGAACAAAAAATATAGACCAAAGCGGAGAACGAACATGTTCATTGTTCGTCATCAGTGACTTACAATACAAAACATAAGTATAATGTTGCAAGCCTCCCGAGCCAACACACGTGAAAGAGACCGAGAATAGTGTTGCTTATGCACTTCACGAAAATCCACAACCAAGCACAAGCCACAACCACCATGAGAATAAGATATGAGAGAAAGGCAGTGTAATAGCTAGATACATAAATGAACATAAATGAAGTATACGTTAATCGGTACGACGTCCGACCGCTTATCATGTCAATAGTTCCTGTAGTTCCATGTCTTTCTTTATCTACCTGGACCTGGAACTAGATACATTCGGTTCGACCGCCTATCATGTTAATAGTTCCTGTAGTTCCATGTCTTTCTTTACCTACCTGGACCTGGAACTAGATACATTCGGTTCGACCGCCTATCATGTTAATAGTTCCTGTAGTTCCATGTCTTTCTTTACCTACCTGGACCTGGAACTAGATACATTAGGTTCGACCGCTTATCATGTTAATAGTTCCAGTTCCATCTCCATGTCTTTCTTGAATGAAGGAAATACACGTTAATCGGTGCGATCTCTTATCATGTTAGTAGTTCTAAATTGGATTGAAATTGGAAATTTCATTGATTTTAGGTACTAGGTATGTTCTTTTTTTCAAGTATTTATCTTTGTATATTCACTGTTTGTATATATACAATAGTATTTATGTTTGTTTTGTTTTGCAATTTGTTATTTTGTTGTATTAAAAAACACCATTTATATATATTTATATGTTCTTTTTTACTTGCGATTATAAGTATTATAAGACATATTTTGGAATTTTGAATATAAAAAAAATTTAGATAAAATGAAACAAAAATATCAGTTTGTCAGTCTGTCTGTATGTATGTATGTATACCGATTTGCAGCCTAAACGGCTTGATCGATTATCTTCAAATTTAGAATGTGTGATTCTTTTGGCATTCTTTAGAGGGATTTTGAAATTTAATTTTAAGGGGTAAAAATAACGAAACCTGCCATATGACCGCTAAGGAAAGCAATTTTTCTCTAAAACGGCTTGATTTTGATGACATTTTTTGAGAGTATTTTGGTAAGAATTTGCTATCATTTTATCAAATGTACCTTTTATATAACAGTTTTTTTTAATAATTCACTTTCTTGGTAACAATTCGTTGGATTTCTTTCAAATTGTATACAAGAAAAGATTTAGATAGCCAAATTAATCCTGCATACCAAGATTTCGAATAACTTCATTTTCTTTGTATAATCAATTTTTGATTTTTTTTTTGAAAATTTATTATTCTTAAAACTAATCAAAAAAATTATTTTAAATTTTATGAAAAGCTGTAGGTATAAAACGCTTGCATACCAAAATCTTAAAATAGAAATGATTAAAAACGAAAAATAAATATATATATATATATATATATATATATATAAATACCCTGTAATAAAAATATTTGCTAAGTATTTTTTCGTAATAGATTGACTCTAAGCATCATCCGATATCAATTATACCAATTATAGCAAATTCTATCGAAAAATAACGAAAATTGTCTTTTTTTTCGAAACACTGTACCAAAAATATTTTGTCAGGATTTTTTTTCTTGATTAGTTGACTCCATCCGATATTAATTTTAGCCAATTCTGTCGAAATATAACGAAAATCAAATTTTTGGAAACACCCTGTAACAATATGTATTTTTCATTGGAATGTCCCTAACAAATTTTACATAGCATTACATTTGTAATAAACATATTTTCATTACAAATTACTTTTGTAATGCAAGTAATACAAAATTGCATTACATTTTTTTTGTAATGCGCATTTTATTTTTAATAACAATTTTTGCAACCGTGTAAGCCGTGCTTGACTTTCTTTTTTTCTATTCACACTGAAATGTGAATAATAATTGAACTACGGAAGAAAAGAACTATTTATACATAATTTATATGAAGCTCAAACTAGCATATAGAAATAGACATGGAACTAATAAAACAACAAAATACCTACTTATACGGAACGAATCAACATGATGGGTAATTCGCAAAACCTTAACAGTTCCGCGGACATGGTTCCAGGAACCAGTTCCGACGAGAAAAAGAATCGTTCCATGTCCGGTCCGCTACTGGAACTGTTTTGCCCAACTCTATCAACAATCGATGTTTTATTAACACTATCTGCCACTCGTCTAGAACAGGAAATACTTTTATCATTGCTCTTATTTTACTTTCTATACTCATGACGATTGTTCTTTGTAAATAGCATTCGCCTTTGGAGTTCTTTGACTGTGAATTAAACAAATAAAGGGGATTGCAAATTTCAAAAGTGAAGCATTTAAACATTTTCCTAATGTTTACTATTAGATAATAATCCTTTTAAACTAAATAGAGGAGAAGGAAAAAATGAAAAATGGAAGAAAACCAAATAAAAATAGATTTATATTTAATGCATTTAAAAACTGAAATTTAATTTGTAAAATGAATTCTATTTTTAATTTGTAACCCTTAATTTAATATAACCTCTTCTGTAAAAGTACTATAAAAGACTAAGTCTTATTATATTAGCCAATAAACTAAAATTCAATTGACTCATTGCTGTTGTAATTAGCGTCTTCAAAAACCTACAGATTGTAGAACATATATGTAGAAAATATAGTGAATTGAATTCTAAACTATTAAAACCTTACCACTGGTGGGGGATAATAATAGAAAACAACTCAATAGTAAACACTTAATAAAAACAACCTTTAGTTTTGACGTTTAAAATAGTATTCAGTCATTCTTTATTACATTTCTACCCTTTATACCCATAAATTAATACTAAATTGCTGACATTGCGTCTGGGCGCAATTTACACCTGGCACCAATCCGGTAATTGGAATCATCGTTCGTTGGTCCTTAATGTCGTGAGAAATATGCTGATTGCTGAACTTTATTTTATTGTGTGTATATTATATGTATGCATGTATGTACAAACTCGTACATTCGGCCGGGCCACGATGGTTTACACCTGGAAGTCTGAAGTTGAGTATCTCCTTTTTGGTCGTACTGGAATCTCACGGTTGTGCAGCTCGATAAAAGGTGTTGAAGCTTTGCGTCCGCGCCTTTTCATGATTAAAGTAAGGAGGATCATACTGAAGAAGAGTCCCGCAATTAAACTGTAGCTTACAGTCTGTGGGGGTAATTGCTCATGAGTTTTGAGAGCTGTTATCCATTTTTGCAGGGTTTTTACATCTTCACCACCATTTGCTAGAAATACCTCTGGCATCCTCATTGAAGTTGACATGTTATGTGGGATTTCAGTTGTATCCAGACTGCTGATGGTAGTATTCTCCGTAACTTACAAAATGCTGACGGCTCTTTCTTGTGCGTTAGAAGGTCTAATTCACACCTGGCATAAGTATTTATTGCTAAAGTGACTGCACTTACTTATTTCACCTTTTGTCATCGTATAATATGCTTCTCGAAGAATATTTACAGCCAAGTAGTCTGCTGAAGGTTCGATGTACACAAATTCATTCCAATGAGCTGCTGGGACTGGAATTGTTTTAAAGACTTCGAAATCCTCAATCGTTATTAGAGGAAGTCTAATATCAAAGATGACAGTTCACTTTGTTATTCGTCCTCTTGCTGTTAGTAGCCTGCATAATGGCAAGAGGTAATTTTTGTCTCCAAGTACAGTCAATTGTGGAGGCAAGTGATTTCTTATAACTGCTACTTGGGCGCGCAGTTGATCCGGGGTTATTATTAGTAAATTAGCAGTAGGATAGTTACAAATCACATTGGATTGATTTCAGATTGGTCTTTAGTCGTTCTTTCAGGGATTTTCCTCATACTCGTTAGGCACGTTTTTGTTTTTCCTTAAGTCTTCGTTATTTGATTTTTCCTCATTGTTGATGCAATAATTATCGATAATCGGTAAAGGACACACTTTACTTATTGGTCTTTTGAAGATTTTATTTTTTGTTCTTACAGAGACAACTCGTACTAGTCCGTCGCCGCATGAGTATTTTCAATGATCCCTAAAGACCATCGTGTTGGTGGAAGATTCTCATCTCTTCATAGAACAATGTTACCGGTTCTAAGATTTTTAACCTGCGTTCACTTTTGTCGTTGTTGAAGAGTTGTAATTTTCGCTCGACTTCTTCCAAAATTGTTGTTGCATACGTTCAACCAGCTGCCATCGTGTAAGCAATCCTTTCTTTTCGTTATGTCTGTGTTTTTCCGGAGGTGCAAAGCCGTCGTTGTGTTCCATTTTTTTTTTTAAATAAAAAATAATTGTTTTTTCTTCCAAAACACATTTTGTTTGTTATTAATAAAACTATCGATCATGTACCGATTAATCGATTGTTTTTTTTTTACAATCGATACTATCGGAAAGTTCAACAATCGATGTTTTAGTAACACTGTCTGCCACTCGTCTAGAACAGGAAATACTTTTATCATTGCTCTTATTTTACTTCCTATACTCATGACGATTGTTCTTTGTAAATAGCATTCGCCTTTGGAATTCTTTGACTGTGAGAATTGAACAAATAAAGGAGATTGCAAATTTCAAAAGTGAAGCATTTAAACAATTTTCTAATGTTCACTATTAGATAATAATCCTTTTTAACTAAATAGGGGAGAAGGAAAAAATGGAAAATGGAAGAAAACAAAATAAAAATAAATTTATATTAAGTGCATTTAAAAACTGAAATTTAATTTGTAAAATGAATTCTATTTTTAATTTGTAACCCTTAAGATAATATAACCTCTTCTGTAAAAATACTATAAAACACTTAGTCTTATTATATTAGCCAATAAAATAAAATTCAATTGACTCATTGCTGTTGTAATTAGCGTCTTCAAAAATCTACAGATTGTAGAACATATATGTAGCAAAAATAGAGACAATCCCAAGGCATCCTAAAATTTATTGAATACTTTTCTCTCTAGAGGAAAATGTGATGAACTGTCTCTTTTGCTTTGAATTTTGAAAGGTAACCTGTTATTAGTTTTTTAGCTAAAAAAAATCGATTTCTGTATCCGAAATCACAAATTCGATAAAATTGTGAATGTGGCAAATGGATGTAAGCACATTGAGTCTACAGAATTTCATATTGATGCTGTTTGGAGTTCGTATTTTATTTTATGCGCGAAATAGATGGAACCAGCAACAGCAAGAGCGCCAGCAACCGCGGCCGCCATTATTTTAGAACCAATGTATTTCAATTGCTCAAGTAAGATTAGACCAGCATCGGCAACATCAACAGCGTCGTTAGACCAAAGTCCTAAATTTGCTGTCGCTATTCCATTACACCAAGTGAAATTCAGGGGCACTATATTGCAGAAAAAAAAAATATTGACAATTTTATTTTGCGCTCGTCGCCATTGTTGTGCTTTCAGAGGCTATTTATTAATTTATAATTTTTTGGACTCATCAGTTGGCAGTGAGTACCTTTGTTAAGACGCAACTTTCGATTTGTTCAGTTCAACATATATAAAGTTTTTGCGAAAAACTTAATGTGAACTATATCCAACAAGATTAAAATTGTAAGCATTAAGTTGGAAGGAAAGAGGTTCAAGTCCATGGCCAGACTAAGTTAATAAAATGAAGGTTTTAATTTAATACAAACAACGTAGTATGTTGTAAGAAAATAAAATTAAAAAAACAACAAAGTAGAAGAATCAGCACTAATTTTGGACTTTGTTAAATTATTGATTCAAATTAGCTTTTTACGGCCTTTAGTCCATCAAAAATTGGCGTTTCATCCCGGTAACTCACTTGGACTCATCAGTTGACAGTAATTACCTTTGTCAAGACGCAACTTTCGATTTGTTCAGTTCAACATATATAAAGTTTTTGCGAAAAACTTAATGTGAACTATATCCAACAAGATTAAAATTGTAATCATTAATTTAGAAAGAAAGAGGTTTAAGTCCATGGCTAGACTAAGTTAGTGAAATGAAGGTTTTAATACAAACTCTATATACTACGTTGTAAGAAAATAAAATTAAAAAACAAGTAAATAGAAGACTCAGCACTAATTTTGGACTTTGTTAAATTATTGATTCAAATTAGCTTTTTACGGCCTTTAGTCCATCAAAAATTGGCGTTTCGTCCCGGTAACTCACTTGGACTCATCAGTTGACAGTGATTACCTTTGTCGAGACGCAACTTTCGATTTGTTCAGTTCAACATATATAAAGTTTTTGCGAAAAACTTAATGTGAACTATATCCAACAAGATTAAAATTGTAATCATTAATTTAGAAAGAAAGAGGTTTAAGTCCATGGCCAGACTAAGTGTCGATCTTAAGCTCATAGAGGCCGGACGTCAGGTCGAGGTGCGCGCATAAATAATATCGCGAGTGATAAAAAAATAATATTACACACTCGTTTGAGAAATTGGCAAAAACCCCTCGCGTGTGCTGTAAAGAAAAAAACAATATCCACTCGTGTCGTTGGAAGACGATAAGATGCCCATTCGCGCTGTGGAAGAAAAAAAAAATAATAATACACACTTGCATAACAAATCAAATTATCCTCCTATCTGTCCCAACCCTTTGTGCTTAGCTTAACTGCCTCTTTCTTATCTACTGTAGGCATCGTATGCTTGCGGTAAATGGATAAGGGCATCTGAGTTTGTCCTATTGTGCTGAATATTTAAATTGATTTTTTGTATGCAAGCTGTCTTATGGGCATAACACCTAAGACAGTTTGTTTATTACAGAGATTAATTTGGATTTTCACTGCATGGTTCGACTTAGTCAGAATTGTGTTTTGTGTGTAAGTATTTTGAAATGGTAAGTGATTTTTGTGTCGTGTATTCCAATGTTCGTGGTATAAGAAAGAATTTCTTTCACCTGTACGTCTACTCTGTTCAATACAGGCCAGCTGTTTTGGCATTAAGTGAAACCCAGGTTGGAGTAAATACTGATTTATCAGAGTTTGCTCTACATGGGTATAGCTTGGTGCCATTACTCTTTTCCCATCATGGTCTCGTGGTCTATGTTAGGAATGATATTGCTTGCCCAATATGGGCAATGTTCCAACACGGACTTTAACTTCTTGTGGCTCAAATTCACTGTCCGCAAGCATGTCCTTCATTATTGTTTTATTTACAGGAGTCCAAATCTCGACAGCAATTCCACATGTAACGAGTTTGATGCGCTGTCGATTCCATCTCGAAAATTGTTTCCCTTTGTCCTCGCACTGAAATCGTTATTACGGGCGATTTCAATGTACACAATTCCAATTGGCTCCGCTATTCTGGTCAGACAACACCCGAAGGAAGGTATGTCGAGCTCTTTGCCGGGTTACATCACCTTACCCAACTGATAGATGTGCCAACACGTATACCGGATGTTGCTGGGCAAGCCGCCCATACTCTTGACTTGTTTCTTACTTCTCACCCTGATAAATATACCATTAGTGTAACTTCTCCATTTGGCACTTCAGACCATTGTGTTATTTCAGCTAATTTCTCATCCTCCACCCATCCACTTAAAGAAAAACTTCCCACCAGGACCGTTTGGCAATACGAGAAAGCCAACTGGGACGGCCTGAATATTTTTTTCCGAAACTTTAACTGGTCACTATGCTTCCTCGATAGTGACATTGATGCCAGTGCTGAAATGATCACAAATGTGATTCTTCTAGGGATGCGTGCTTTTATTCCTAACAGAGTAAAAAGCATCAAACCTAAAGAAAAGTCTTGGTTTAATTCTGAGTGTAAAGAAGCTATCAGGCTCAAAGAAGTAAGTTTCCGTTCTTACAAAGCCAACCCTACAGAGGAAAATCGGAAAAAGCACAAACAAGCAAGGAACTCATGCAACTCCGTTATTGAAAGAACCAAATTTTTGCATGACCAAAAATTACGGCAAAAAATTCTGCAGTGTCCCAAAGGTAGTAAAAATTTTTGGTCATTTGTAAAAAATATTTAAAACTCCTCAACATCTTCGGTTCCAACGCTCATCGACAGTAACAAACCCATTGTTTACTCTTCAGAGAAGGCAAACTTGTTCGCCGCCCATTTCGCTGCTAGCTCCACGCTGCCGCATAGCAACGTTGCCCCTCCTGTACTTGAGAATGTAGTTTTTTCCATGGGACAGATTTTTTTCCGCACTCGTACAGTAGCAAGAGTTCTCAAAGATCTCGATATACACAAATCCGCTGGCCCGGATGGTATACCCCCGATTCTTCTGAAGAGGTGTTCTTCCACACTGGCAAAGCCACTGCGTAAGCTTTTCCATCGCTCCTACTCTTCTGGAATCTTTCCTAGAAGATGGAAAACAGCATTTGTCCAGCCTGTCCCTAAGAAAGGTGACACTGACATCCCTTCTTTCTAAGGTCATGGAAACACTGATTAACCGTCAGCTTAAGGAATATCTCGAAGATCGTAAGCTTCTCCATGACCGTCAGTATGGCTTCCGCAGCAACCGTTCCACTGGTGATCTGATGGCATATCTCACCGAACAGTGGAACAAATCTTTACATCGCTTTGGTGAAAGTAAGATTATTGCTCTTGATATCTCCAACGCATTTGATAGAGTTTGGCATGAAGCTCTCTTATCGAAAATGCGTGCTTTTGGGATCGATAATACTCTTGTTCGTTGGATTAGAAGCTATCTTCTGGACCGTTCAATACAAGTTGTATTGGACGGATTCAAGTCTGATTCCCATAAAATAAATGCTGGTGTGCCCCAGGGCTCTGTTCTATCTCCGACTCTTTTCCTCATTTTTATAAATGATCTTCTGTCTGTTACTTCTAATCCACTTAACTGTTTTGCTGACGACTCTACCCTCAGCTTTTCATATTCGTTCGATAATTCACGTCCTTCGCCTTCGGACGTACAATTGCAACGGTGCCGTATGTCAAGCTCGTGTGGAGTTTAATGCTTCGAAAACTCAATGCTGTCTTCTGTCGTTAAAGCTTAACATTCCCCCAATGCCATTGTCCATGAATGGCACTTACATCGAAGAAACCGAAAAGCTCTCAGTACTCGGTATGTGTGTCAACGACGACCTCCGTTGGAACGACCATATATTTGAAATCGCTAAGAATGCTGCTAAGTGCTTAGGTTTTCTGTGTCGGTGTAAGAAGTATTTTTCCCCATCTGATCTGGCTACAATTTATAAAGCGATTATACGCCCTAAGCTCGAGTATAACTCCCACCTGTGGGCAGGTGCTTCACAAACATCGCTTCACCTGCTTGATAGAATACAAAATCGAGCGTTAAGATTGATAGGAAATAGAACTGCCGCTGAAACAATTGCCCCTCTCGAACACCGACGCAATGTTTCATGTCTTTCCTTATTTTATCGTTTCTTTTATAAAAAATGTTCACTCGAGGTAGCCAGCTGCATTCCTCCCCTTAAAAGTTTCGCCCGTAATACTCGTCTTGCTAGGAATGCCCATCAGTTCACCCTTGAGCCCAATTTCGGACGTACCGTGAAATATAGGGATTCTTTTTTTAGCTGTACAAAACGACTTTGGAATGGTTTACCCGGCGAGATTTTCCCTTGCCATTTCAATTTGCAAACATTCAAAACCAATGTTAATCGACACCTCCTATCTCTCCCCTCCCTATCTTCCTAATGCCCGCGCAGTGTGTTACATTAAAAGGGAAACTAATAGTCCCTTGTGCGCGCGTTAATTATAAAAAAAAAAAAAAAGTTAGTGAAATGAAGGTTTTAATACAAACTCTATATACTACGTTGTAAGAAAATAAAATTAAAAAACAACTAAATAGAAGACTCAGCACTAATTTTGGACTTTGTTAAATTATTGATTCAAATTAGCTTTTTACGGCCTTTAGTCCATCAAAAATTGGCGTTTCGTCCCGGTAACTCACTTGGACTCATCAGTTGACAGTGATTACCTTTGTCAAGATGCAACTTTCGATTTGTTCAGTTCAACATATATAAAGTTTTTGCGAAAAACTTAATGTGAGCTATATCCAACAAGATTAAAATTGTAATCATTAATTTAGAAAGAAAGAGGTTTAAGTCCATGGCCAGACTAAGTTAATGAAATGAAGGCTTTAATACAAACTCTATATACTACGTTGTAAGAAAATAAAATTAAAAAACAACTAAATAGAAGACTCAGCACTAATTTTGGACTTTGTTCAATTATTGATTCTAAAAAGCTTTTTACGCCTATCTTATAAAAACATCGACTAAAAGGAAAAACAATGGAAAGAGATTGGAGATTCGCTAATTGTACTATACTGACACTTCGTATACTTTTTTTATGACACAAAGCGTCAAACAGAAGTAAGAAGACGATGCTGGTGGTGGTGGCAATGTGTTTCAAGTTTTTTCGCTGGTCAGCGTGCTGTTTGCTGTTGACGGTGCTGGTGCTGTTGCTGGTTCAATCTGTTCCGCGCTTAATTTCCTGTGAAATTAAACTTTTTAGTAGGGGTCTATTATGACTCGCGATTCCCCACAAATAATTAGCGAATGCGAATATTTGGTATTACTGTTTTTGAATCTCCTAATTACTTTCGCCTCATATGTCAAAAAATATGGCGAATTGAAAACTCGTTCTCATGGACTGCTAGTCTAATGTCAGCTTCATACAAGAATTGTCAAAAAAATTCGCCAAAACTGAGAATGCGATGCTAGCTCTCCTGAACCCACTCCAGGACAAAAAATAACTTCCTAAAATGTTGACATAGAAGCTCGCGACAACTATTTTAAAAATTTAAAAAGTCGCATTTACCGGTAAAACATAACTGACACTCTTGAATTCCATGCATAGAAGTGTGCGACATCTTCGGTATTTTGCCTCTAGTTTTTTTAGATCATGGGTAACTTCCTCTTTTTTATTTTTCCATGCAAAAAACCATCGAATCCACGATTTGGATATTCAAACAGGCGAACAGCATGTATTGGTTTTGGTGTAGGCGAGAGAAAAACCTATCGAAAGATTATTTCTAACAACTCCATATTTCTCTCTCCTTTTTTTCTATGTTTTCTAAACCATCGATAGTCCAGCTAGTTCATGAAGCTGTAGAAGGAACAGCCTGTTCGAATGGCATTTTCTATTGAATTTGAAATTTCAGATATGCAAAATCCGTTTTTGTTTTTGTTTACGAAAACACTTAGTTAGAGGTAGTAGTTTACCTTCGAAATTCGAAACAAAAAAGAAACAACTGAATGTTTCTCACATGTTTCATCAATAAATTTTAGAATGCCTTTGGATTTGTTCCTTGTTTCTGTATATCTGTATGTGATACTATCGGCTGTGTATCAGCAATGTTTTAACATACTTACATCAACAAAAAGCTATCTAATCCAAACAATACAAATGCAACCGCACCCATTGTCAACGATTTTTAGTAAAAGAACGCATCACTGTTGTGTTCCATTTTTTTTTGAAAAAATAAAAAAAATAGTTTTTTCTTTCAAAACTCAGTTTGTTTGTTATTAATAAAGCTATCGTTCGTATACCGATTAATCGATTGTTTTTTTTTAACAATCGATACTATCGGAAAGTTCAACAATCGATATTTTATTAACACTATCTGCCACTCATCTATAACAGGAAATACTTATATCATTGCCCTTATTTTATTTTTTATACTCATGGCGATTGTTTTTTGTAAGTAGCATATGCCTTTGGAATTCTTTGACTGTGAGAATTAAACAAGTAAAGGAGATTGCGAATTTCAAAAGTGAAGCACTTAAACATTTTTCTAATGTTTACTATTAGATAATAATCCTCTTAAACTAAGGAAAAAATGGAAAATGGAAGAAAACAAAATAAAAATAAATTTATATTAAGTGCATTTAAAAAATTAAATTTAATTTGTAAAATTAATTCTATTTTTAATTTGTAACCCTTAATTTAATATAACCTCTTCTGTAAAAGTACTATAAAAGACTAAGTCTTATTATATTAGCCAATAAACTAAAATTCAATTGACTCATTGCTGTTGTAATTAGCGTCTTCAAAAACCTACATATTGTAGAACATACATATATGTAGAAAATATAGTGAATTGAATTCTAAACTATTGAAACCTTACCACTGGTGGGGGGATAATAATAGAAAACAACTCAATAGTAAACACTTAATAAAAACAACCTTTAGTTTTGACGTTTAAAATAGTATTCAGTCATTCTTTATTACATTTCTACCGTTTATACCCATAAATTAATATTAAATTGCTGACATTGCGTCTGGGCGCAATTTACACCTGGCACCAATCCGGTAATTGGAATCATCGTTCGTTGGGCGTTAATGTCGTGAGAAATATGTTGATTGCTGAACTTTATTTTATTATGTGTATATTATATGTATGCATGTATGTACAAACTCGTACATTCGGCCAGGCCACGATGGTTTACACCTGGAAGTCTGAAGTTGAATATCTCCTTTTTGGTCGTACTGGAATCTCACGGTTGTGCAGCTCGTTAACAGGTGTTGAAGCTTTGCGTCCGCGCCTTTTCATGATTAAAGTAAGGAGGATCATACCGAAGAAGAGTCCCGCAATTAAACTGTAGCTTACAGTCTGTGGGGGTAATTGCTCATGAGTTTTGAGAGCTGTTATCCATTTTGCAGGGTCTTAACATCTTCCCCACCATTTGCTATAAATACCTCTGGCATCCTCATTGGAGTTGACGTGTTATGTGGCATTTCCTGTAATAGCGTGGTTATGTTTGTAGCCGGTATGAAGGATGTATATAACTCGCTTGAAAGGATGTTATGTGATGTTATAGTCATGGTATCTGGTTTTAATATGCAGTTTTGTTGCAGCGTCAACATTTCATCGTCCTTGAGTGTTAGTTAGTTGGTTATAGAAACTTTATTTATTATATTTCATTGTACATATATAAACAATAAATTTCATAGTTTAATATGGTTTGGCTTAAAGCCGTCTACCAGAATAACATTATAACAATATTATACATTTGTTACTAAAATAGTATAAAAATAAAATTTAAAAGTCGCCTTCGACTATTCGGGTTCTATAATTCAGTGCCATCGTTGTGTTTTTATACAATTTCTGCCAACCAAGACTTCCATTCAAAATACATAAAACTTCGTTCATGTTCATTACGGATTTACCGAAGAATCTGACTCGATATTCTCTTAAAATCGGACATCTGGCAATAAAGTGGTAAATATCTTCTCTTTCCTTGAGGTTGCAAATATCGCACAAAATAGGTAGGTCCGGACGATGTGGAATGTAGTTGAGGTTGATCATTTCCCCTCTTACTTTAAAAATCGTACTTATCATTAAAAGCGGTAATCTGTTTAAGAAGTAGGAGCTTCCTTGTAAGTTGTAGTCGAGCTGGCTATAAATCATCCTATACTGAGATGATCTAGCTTCCAAGATATAACCACTTTAAACTGAGCGCGCTACACCTTCCAGTAAATTTTTAAACATGTTTCTAAGATTAGCGGGTCCTATACCTGGTTGAATTTGTAATCTTTCTCCACAATCAACCCCTATTTCTTCCCATTTTTTGACGAGGTTGCCTCTCAAAGTAATTATCGACTTGAGGATCAATTTGGGTAGTCTTGCCTCATCCATCTCCAGCAGCTTCGTTATATAATCGGAGTGTAGTTTTAGCGTATTTAAGAATAACGGTGGCATTGTAGTTTCAAGGTGGACCATGTAATTTGTAGTACAGGCCGGCAACCGAAAACTGCGTTTAAGAAAATATCTTTGAAACTTTTCAACATCATCGAACTGCCAGCAACCCCGCACTTGAGCTCCATACAACATGATGGAAGAAGCAGTGGCACGCAATATCTGGATCTTTGCGCTATGGTCCACAAACCTACTCTCTATACAACGTCCCCAGATTGAAGAAATAGCTCTCTTTGCCTCTGCTAATTTAGCCTCGAAATGTTTTTTGAAGTTGAGGTAAGCACAGACCAATACACCGAGATACTTATACTCTCGAACAATTTTTAAATTCTGACCCTTGTAGGTCCACCTTTCGTTTCTCGAGTATCTACTACCTCCATCCCTGAAGATCATCATTTTAGACTTTCCAAGGTTAACAGTCAGGTTCCAAATATCACAGTAGCGCTCCAGACGGTTGATCATGCGCTGCATTCCGTCAACTGATTCCGCCAGAAAAACTATGTCATCGGCGAAAATGAGACACGGTATTCGTAAACCTCCGAACTCAATACCCCCTCCGACTTCCTCTACAACATCATTTATTAACAAAATGAAGAGCAAAGTACTCAACACACATCCTTGCCTTACTCCCATTTCCGTTTCAAAGTCATCTGATGTAAACTTTCCGTCCCAAACATAAGACAGATTGTTTTTATACATTGCTTTCAGCAGATTCACAACTTTGCTTGAGATACCCAAAATATAAAGCTTATAGAATAACGATGCACGGGCAATGGAGTCAAAAGCAGCTCTAAAATCTACGAAGAAAGCATATAGCTTCTTCTTTTTGCTTTTAAAGTAATCGGCAATGTGAAAAAAGGTGAAAATCTGATCTACCGTCGAGTGGTTTTTCCTAAAACCAGCTTGGAACATGTTGAGTATGTTTTTGTCGTTAACCCACTCTGTTAGCCTTTTAAAAATAAGTGTGCTGAATAACTTCACTGAAGAATTCAAAAAAGAAATGCCTTTGTAATTCTCGGGCTTATCGTACACACCTTTCTTATGCAGCGGATAAATAATTGCCTTTTTGAAGCAGGCTGGAACTTCTGCGGTTTCGAAAATTCTATTAAATTCCTTGGTGAGTGAGAACAGGTACTCGGACGTACAGTTTATAAAGAATTCCGAAGGAATCCTGTCATCTCCTGGGACTTTACCAGATCCTGTTTCTTCTAAAGCAGTCCGAAGTTCCAGATCTGTAAACGGCGAATCAAGGATATCGTCTAAGAAAACCGGAGCAGCATATTGAGGTAGGGGTGAAAACTGCGCAGTGTTAAGTAATTTTTCAAAGTTCTCCTGAAGGTCGGTTGCGTGCAGTGAAGATCCAATCCTACTAGGCCGTCCGTTAATTGCTTAAGCAGTTTTCCAGAATTCCGCCGAAGACATCGCTGAGTTTAAGCGTTGTATGGTTTGTTCACCATTTTGCTTCTTGGCAAGGCAGATGAGTTTATACTCTTTATTCGCAGACGCATACATAGTCTTAAAGACATTAAGGTTATATTTTCTTAGAAGTCTTAGTAAAGTAAATGATTTTTTCCTTGCTTTAGAGCATTCCAGTTCAAACCATTTTTGTTTAAAATCAGTCTTCTGTTTCCAGTTATTGGTTACTTGGACTGCAGCTTTGATTATGTGAGTAAGTCTGGTCATGTTTAAATTATCCCACTCTGCGCTATGTTTTCTCAGTTCTTCATTTAAATTAGTTTGGTAAGCCCGTAAAAAAATTGAACTATTACTCCAATGTAGCTTTGGAAGGAGCTCAAGTGACTTTGAACAAGATAATTCATCTGCCGGTCTTGGTTTGCATGTGGTTTCTAAAGGCATATGCTCCGAAAAATTTTGCTGCCCCACCCTAAAGCTTCTCAAAATTTCGTTCCACCTTCCAGAAACTATCCCATCATCGATGACTGAACACGCCGTTCCTCGGATAAATGTGTATTCACCCTTAACATCTCCTGCACAACTTCCATTCAAAACTCTAGCATCTAAAGAGTCAGCTAAATCTAATATTTAAGCTCCTTTACCATCGCATATTTCATCTTTTGACTGACGAATTGAATTAAAAATAACTCCAGCTGATCCGCTTAAAAAGCTGTTCTGTGAGCAGCCAATCCTGGCGTTAAAGTCACCGACAAGTAATAAATCCCCGGAGTTTAAGGATGCAACTCCGTCGCATAGTTTATCAAAATCTCTCTGCCAGTGGTTACAATTCAGAAAGATGGGAATGATATACACTTTCAAACCGTTATACGTGACCTCCAATATATTAATTCCTTCCCTTTGCACAAAGTTTACGGATATTCCACAAAGTCCTTTTCGGTAATCAAGAAGCTGCCCTCCACTTCTTCTTCCACACGTATTTGTTTTCACCGCTGGCACCCATTTTAGCTTAAAGTAATTAAAAATACCTTCAAATTTCTCTATCTCATTATATAACACATGCGTTTCCACAAGTAAACATTTATATCCTAATATTCTTAAATATAAAGTATTAATTTGATTCTGGTAGACTTGATAGAATCATTCTCTCGTACTCATCCTTGTGATTTGACCCAACAGCTTTACAGCGGCTGCTTTCGCATTTTGCTGTGATGAAACCTTTCTAACTTCGTGTACATTCCCATTTGACGTTTTGGGACTGACATAAACGTTGACATTTCTTACACCTTTGTTTACTTTGTGCACTTCATTCATAAAAGTTTCTAAATTATTAAAAATCATACAATTACTGCCGAATATTATCTTCAATGCCTCCATAGGATCAAGGGTACCACACTCAAGCCCCTGCTCTAAATCGCAGGTGAAGAGCTTGTCGGATATGGCAAGCTTATCGTCTTTGAGCATAGTCTTAACAAGTGGAAAATTAGCACGCAAGAACCTGTGGATTGGGACCAAATGGCTTCGTTTGCATCGCATTTTGTATGGGAGATCTTTATGAATGTATATTTGAGATCCCTTTAAATCGTCCTTGAGTGTGATGTCTGAAACCAGGTTATTGCAGATCAGATTAAACGTGTACGGTTTGTCGAGCACATATAACCAACTGTTTGCCTTATTCAGTTGTATCCAGACTGGTGATGGTGGTATTCTCCGTAACTTACAAAATGCTGACAGCTCCTTCTTGTGCTTTAGAAGGTCTAATTCACACCTGCTTACATTTGATCTCCAATTGAAGACAGGGTGCTGTTGCTGGCATAAGTATTTATTGTTAAAGCGACTGCACTTACTTATTTTAGCTTTTTTTCATCGTATAATATGCTTCTCGAAGAATATTTACAGCCAAGTAGTCTGCTGAAGATTCGATGTACACAAATTCGTTCCAATGAGCTGCTGGGACTGGAATTGTTTTAAAGACTTCGAAATCCTAAATCGTTATTAGAGGAAGTAGAGTTGCCTGCATAATGGCAAGAGGTCATTTTTATCTCCAGGTACAGTCAATTGTAGAGGCAAGTGATTTCTTATAACTGCTACTTGGGCGCGCAGTTGATCCGGTGGTATTATTAGTAAATTTATCTTTGAATGCTGAGGGTCCATCATCACATCAACAATGCATTCTGAGTTTGTTGAAAACTTAGCATTGCAAGTGTAGCATAAGCTGATAACGTAAGGAAATGTTGTTCAGCGGCGTTTACTTCGTTGGTAGTTTTAACGTTTGATGACAACAAATCTAAGTTATTTTGGAAGACATGTATCTGCTGCGCGACTGCTTCTTCGTCTTTGCGGATGATATTGGCAGTGGCCTCTGCAATTAGCGTTTAGTTTTTTATAAGCCCAAGTGAGTGATTGTCATTAGTTCTGAGGATATCGATGTCTTCTTCGTACTGCTCTGCAAACTCTTGGTCTAAGACACCGAACAGTCTATTTGCCACAGTTGCAACGAAGTCAAAAGGTGATCGTTTGGCTCTTGTTTCTGAATGGTCTTGTTTTTTTTTTTTTGTTGAATAACAGCTTATTGTTTTTTCGTATTGCTATAAGTTGGTGATTGAATTGGTTTACCAAATTGATGCAATGATTGTAACGTTTCAGCCTCATATCTACACCCTTTTTTCTACAATAAGCGCTCATGCTACCAACCAGGTCTTCAAATCCTTGAATTTCATGCCAATAGTTGGTGAGATCGTAGTAAATGATGAGCTTCCAGTCACTCGTAATAAGGTTAATGTCCACGATTTTTTCAAAATAAATGCCAGGATGGTTTTCGAATGGCCTTATTTCTATACCTCGATTTTGATTAGCAGCGTCCAACGCCGTTGCGTTTCTGCCCCCAGCAAGAGGAGTAGCAGTAGGATAGTTACGAATCCCATTGAATTGATTTCAGATTTGTCTTTAGTCGTTCTTTCAGGGATTTTCCTCATACTCTTTAGGCACGTCATCGAGTTTGTGTTTTTCTTTAAGTCTTCGTTATTTGATTTTTCCTCATTGTTGATGCAATAATTATCGATAATAGGTAAAGGACACACTCTACTTATTGGTCTTTTGAAGATTTTATTTTTTGTTCTTACAGAGACAACTCGTACTAGTCCGTCGCCGCCTGCATGAGTATTTTCAATGATCCCTAAAGACCATCGTGTTGGTGGAAGATTCTCATCTCTTAATAGAACAATGTTACCGGTTCTAGGATTTTTAACCAGCTGCGTCCACTTCTGTCGGTGTTGAAGAGTTGTCAAATAACTTTCGCTCCACTTTTTCCAAAATTGTTGTTGCATACGTTCAACTAGCTGCCATCGTGTAAGCAATCCTTCCTTTTCGTTAAGTCTGTGTTTTTTCGGAGGTGCCAACAAAGCCCTTCCGATTAGATAGTGCCCTGCAGTCAATACATCTGGATCATCCGGGTTGTTCGAGAGTGGATAAAGTGGCCACGAATTAAGGCATGCCTCAATTTGAATTAACAAAGTTGACAGTTCCTCATATTTTAATTTTTGTTCCCCTATCGTTCTTTTCAAGTTGTGCTTTATAGATTTCACACCAGCCTCCCAAATCCACCAAAGTGTATAGCTCCAGGGGGTATAAAATACCACTCCGTGTGGCATGAGGACAACATGTTGCATACTTCTTGATTGTATTTCTCTTGGTCTTTAACGTTTTGTTGAAGAATTTTGCTTGCAGATACAAAGTTTGTACCATTATCACTATAGAGATGCGCAACATGACCTATACGTCCACCTAACCTTTTAAATGCTTCAATAAATGCGTTAGATCGCTCACAGTGAGATCGCTCACAACTTCGATATGTATAGCTTTTGTTGCTAGGCATATGAATATGGCGATGTATCCTTTGTAAGATTTATTGTCTCTTTCCTTTGATATCCTGACGTCTATTGGGCCAGCATAGTCGACACCCGTGTTTAGAAAAGGCCTGCTTCTTCTAACTCTAGGCTGAATCAGATTTCCCATCAATTGTTTGCTTTTATCTGCTTGATATCTAAAACACACAGTGAAGCCTTTGTTTAATTGCACTCAGCCCATTGATAATCCAGTACTGCTGTCGTAGATAGGAGTGTGTTAATGCGTTTCCTCCATTTAGAGTTGATTTGTGGGCATCATCAATAAGCAGCATAGTAAGTGCACTGTTGTGTGGAATTATCATGGGATGCTTTTGTAAGTCGGATAGCTCGGATTCTATCAGCCTTCCAGTAACTCGAATAATTCCTTCTTCATCGTAATTTGCTTTTCTTATCCACATTTCTTCCAGCGTTAAGGTCTCTTAGTTCAGGTTCAAAAATCCTTTGTTGGGCATTTTTGATAAGAAGTTTTGTTGCACTCCATACTTCATTGCTCGATAAGGATCCTGATTGCTTGTCTTTGTTTTTGGGTTGTAAATTATAAAGATATCGTTTGCAATATGCTAGAACTCTAGTAAGACGTATGAGCGAGCTGTATCGTGTTACTATTTGACTTATTACATCTTGGCTTCGTGATTGTACTAACATCATTGTGCATATGTTGACCTTTTTTGCTTCGAGTTCTGTGCTATGTATGTTGTCATCATAAGTTATTTCTGCTTGAGATAGCCAATCAGGACCGTTCCACCAAAGAAGATGTTCTTTAAGTTGTGATAGATTTATTCCTCTCGAAGCACAATTGGCTGGGTTCTCACTTAATTTAACGTGATGCCATTAAGTTGAATCGACTATTTTTTTTATGTTTTCCATCGACACTTTTTTAATTGGGGCAACTTTTGATTTTGCACATAACAAGTTTATAGAAATCTCGCCATTTCCTTTCGTGACCCTCGTATAAATGACTACTGCAAATCATTCCAATGCATCACAGAAGTTCAACGTGGTGTTTTGGTTGATGCTGATTCCACCATGGTATTTTAGTTTGTTCTATGTAATGCAGCTCGCTTTTAAATTTTTGCCAATTAATTATTATTTCTTCTGGTAGTATTTCATCCCAAGATTTTTCAGTTCTCCAAAGTTCCTGTTGTACCAACTTTGCTTTTATTATAATGGGAGTCAACCATCCTAACGGATCAAACAACCTTGCCGTCTCAGACACGATAATTCTTTTTCTTAATTTTACGCTTGTACATTGTGTTTATCATAAATTCGAATGTATCACATTCAGGACGCCAGTATATTCCCAGTTTTAACGGGATCATATGTATTGATTTTGAACCTTTCTTGCTCCTGGTCTTTGGGGGGTATATTCTGCATTATCTATTGTGAATTTGAAGACCATTTACGAAGTTTAAATCCTCCAAGTACCAAAAGATTTGTTAGCTGTTTTTGGGCTTCTACTGCAGCTTCTATCGTATCTTTACCAGAAAGTAAGTCGTCCATATAAAAGTCTTCACGTGTTATTTTTCATGCCAGTTTGAAATTCTGTTCTTCATCCAGAGCTTATTGATGAAGAATTCTTGTAGCCAGAAATGGAGCTGATGATGTGCCATACGTAACGGTTTTTAGTCTGTATTTTTTAATTTTCCCTGTAGGCTGTTCTCTCCAGATAATTCGTTGGTAATCTTGGTCTTCTTGAGCGACAGTATCTGCCTGTACATTTTTTTCAATGTCTGCTTGGAATACGTATTTGTGTTTTCTCCACCTTTTTATAATGCTGAACAAATCCTGCTGTATTACTGGACCCGTAAGCATTTTGTCGTTTAGGCTTATTCCTGAGCTTGTTTTGGAAGATGCGTCAAAGACAACTCTTAATTTTGTCGTTGAGCTTTCTGGTCTAAGGACAGCTTGATGTGGAAGGCAGTACATTTCGCTATTTGGTTTTGTGGAGAAGTTTACTAGTTCCATGTGACCAAGTTCAATATATTCTCGTAAGAACGCGTTATAATCTTCGTGCAGTTGTTTGTTATCTTTTCCGTTTGAAGAAACCTTGCGTAGGCTCTATTTTTTGATTCGCCAAGGACCTCTTTAGTATCATTAAATGGAAGTCTAACAATATATCTTCCAGATTCTTCCCTCTTATGCGTTTTCTTGAATATTTCTTCACATCTCATTTCTTCGTTGGTTAGATTTGTTTCTTCTTGTAGTTCTTCAGTTTCCCAAAACAATTTAAGTTGATCATTTAGTTCAATGTTTGTTATATGACAAACTGTTGACATTTCATTACTATTCTGAGGGTTAATACTGCCAGATAGTATCCAACCAAGTTTCGTGTTCTGAGCAATCGGGGTTCCAGGTTCACCTTTAATTACTCCATCAATTATATCTTGAAAGATATCTGCTCCAATTAAAACGTCTATTGCTGCTACTTTGTTAAATGATGGGTTGGCCAAAGAGAGGTGTTCAATGTGGTCCCACCTATTCCCGACAAATGACTTGTCTGGTTGTACTTTTGTTAGTTTCGGAAGAACAAAGAACGTTGCCCATGTTTGAGATGTGGATAGATATATGGGTCTTATTTACAACTCCACTTTACTTTTTGTAGTTCCAGCATTTGTTGAACCCAAGCCGGTTACCGAAGCAAACGTTCTTTTCTTTGTTAGTCGCAGGCGTTGTACTGCATCTTCCGTAATGAAAGAAGACTGTGAGCCTTGATCAATTAAAGCCCTCAAATAGTAATTTCCGCTTTCCCAGTTCGTTTTTATGAGGGCTTTTGCTATTAAAACCGTGTTTTCAACAGTGTCTGCAAAGTTTGATTGCATATTTCCAACTTGTCTTCCTACTTCCAAAGAGTGAAGAAGTGTATGATGATGTTGATAACAGATTTGGCACGTCTTGAAGGATGTACACGTTGACGTATCGTGGTCACCCTTAAAACAATTTCTGCATAATTTCTCTTCTCGAATAACGTCTTGTCGCTGAGTCACAGGCATACTAATGAATTTGTTGCAAACATGTAGCCAGTGTGGTCCCCTGCAAACCCTGCAATATGGAGTGACAGTTGCATGGAATGCTCTATTTGGTCTTCTGATTTCTATATTTTGAAATTTTTGAATGGAATAAGTTTGCTTTTGCTCCTTAACGTTTTTGTTATCCAAAAACTTCAGAAAGTCATCAAGAGACTGTAGATCTTATGGATTACTTTATGATTGCTCGTATGCTTTTCTGGTCTCGTTATCCAATTTTTGAGAAACCATGTAGACCACCATTGGATCCCAGCTATTCTTTTCAATTGATAAGCCTTTTAATGCATTAACGCATTCTGTTGTGTTATCGTGAAGTCGTCTCAGTTGTTCTGCTGATTCAATTTGACAATCGCGTTGATTAAGTAATGTCTGTATTTGTGCATTTACTAAGAGTCTAGTGTTCTCATACCTATTGATCAGCATGTCCAGAGCTGTATTATAGTTGCTGTCAATGATTTGAAGATGTTGAATCATTTTTGCTGCTTCCCCCGTTAGGTTCGTTTTTAGGTAATACAGTTTTTGTACATTACCGAGGTTTTCGTTTTTGTCTGTTTTTGTCTGTTTGAAAAGATCAATAAACGATTTCCATTGCTTATAATCTCCTTGATGGTCGGCAGCATCATTTCGTTTTGCGTTACGGACATGGTGGTTGGTTCACTTTTTACTTCTTTTGTTAGCTTGTCTATTTTTTCCTGCAGAGTGACCATTACGTTTTCGTAAATTTCAACTTCTGTCACTTATAAGCTCAGCATAACATTCGTCGTCATCTTTGTTTTCTATAATGTCGTTATGCGTTTTTGATATAATGGCCCATAGATTGCTTATTACCGACATCTTTTGGGTGTAATAAGCCTTAGAGACATCTTCACTCTGCTGCATTCTTTCCAACGAACCGAAGAATGCTTGCTTCTGCGCTTCTTGGCATTTGATTCTTATTTTTTCCGCATTTTGCATGTTGTTATCTTTTTTATTCTGTTCCTGGCCTGCAGCTAGTTTTTTCTCCTCATCAAGTTCGTTAATTTTTGTTACGAGCTTACTTCGTATCCCGTGTACTGTATTTTCCACTTGTTCGCAATAATTGCATTTCACGTATGGATGTATTTCCTCGTACTCTATATAAGTTTTTATAATCGTGCCTGTCTTTGAATTCCTTCCAGTGGAATTCAAGATCATCCAATCGTTCTTGGATGAAGGTTCTGGTTCGTCTGACCTTCGGCTCCTTAGTGAACTTCTCGGATACTTCCTTTATCCACTCAACGGTCTTCTTTTGCCTCGCATGGTGTTCATCGTTCTGTTTTTTTTTTTATCTCGTTCCGTATATATATTTTTTTTTTTTTGTTCTCGTTCTTACTTTCTGATTCTACTTTAACTCGAAGGACCAAATTGAATTGAATTCTAAACTATTAAAACCTTACCACTGGTTGGGGGATAATAATAGAAAACAACTCAATAGTAAACACTTAATAAAAACAACCTTTAGTTTTGACGTTTTAATTAGTATTCAGTCATTCTTTATTACATTTCTACCTTTTATACTCATAAATTAATATTAAATTGCTGACATTGCGTCTGGGCGCAATTGACACCTGGTATCAATCCGGTAATTGGAATCTTCTTTCGTTGGTCGTTAATGTCGTGAGAAATATGCTGATTGCTGAACTTTATTTTATTATGTGTATATTAATTGTATGCATGTATGTACAAACTCGTGCATATAGAGACAATACCAAGGCATCCTAAAATTTATTGAATACTTTTCTCTCTAGAGGAAAATGTTATGAATTGTGTCTTTTGCTTTGAATTTTGAAAGGTAACCTGTGATTGGGTTTTTATCTAAAAAAAAATCGATTTTGTGTATCCGAAATCACAAGTTCGATAAAATTGTGAATGTGGCAAATGGATGTAAGCACATGGAGTCTACAGAATTCCATATTGATGCTGTTTGGAGTTTGTATTTTATTTTATGCGCGAAACAGATTGATCCAGCAACAGCAAGAGCGCCAGCAACAGCGGCCGCCATTATTTTAGAACCAATGTATTTCAATTTCTCAAGTTAGATTAGACCAGCACCGGCAACGTCAACAGCGTCGTTAGACCAAAGTCCTAAATTTACTGTTGCTGTTCCATTGCTAACAACTTTGGGCAAGTGAAATTCAGGGGCACCATATTGCAGAAAAAACAAAAATATTGACAATTTTATTTTGCACTCGTTGCCATTGTTGTCCTTTCAGAGGCTATTTATTAATTTATAATTTTTTTAATAATGAAAGAAAAACTTATTGAAATGGTAAGAGAAAATACATTTCATTCAAAATAGCTTTTTACGGCCTCTAATCCATCAAAAATTGGTGTTTCCTCCCGGTAACTCACTTGGACTCATCAGTTGAAAGTGAGTACCTTAGTCAAGACGCAACTTTTGATTTGTTCAGTTCAACATATATAAAGTTTTTGCGAAAAACTTAATGTGAACTATATCCAACAAGATTAAAATTGTAATTAATAAGTTGGAAAGAAAGAGGTTTAAGTCCGTGGCCAGACTAAGTTAATGAAATGAAGGTTTTAATTTAATACAAACAACGTAATATGTTGTAAGAAAATAAAATTAAAAAAACAACTAAGTAGAAGACTCAGCACTAATTTTGGACTTTGTTGAATTATTGATTCAAATTAGCTTTTTACGGCCTTTATTTCATCATACATTGGCGTTTCGTCCCGGTAACTCACTTGGACTCATCAGTTGCCAGTGATTACCTTTGTCAAGACGCAACTTTCAATTTGTTCAGTTCAACATATATAAAGTTTTTGCGAAAAACTTAATGTGAACTATATCCAAAAAGATTAAAAGATTAAAATGGTTATCATTAATTTGGAAAGAAAGAGGTTTAATAAGTCCATGGCCAGACTAAGTTAATGAAATGAAGGTTTTAATACAAACTCTATACACTACGTTGTAAGAAAATAAAATTAAAAAACTACTAAGTAGAAGACTCAGCACTAATTTTGGACTTTGTTCAATTATTGATTCTAAAAAGCTTTTTACGCCTATCTTATAAAAACATCGACTCAAAGGAAAAACAATGGAAAGAGATTGGAGATTCGCTATGTGTACTATACTGACACTTCGTATACTTTTTTTATGACACAAAGTGTCAAACAGAAGTAAGAAGATGATGCTGGTGGTGGTGGCAATGTGTTTCAAGTTCTTTCGCTGGTCAGCGTGCTGTTTGCTGTTGACTGTGCTGGTGCTGTTGCTGGTTTAATCTGTTTCGCGCTTAATTTCCTGTGAAATTAAATATTTTAGTAGGGTTCTATTATGACCCGCGATTCCCCACAAATAATTGGCGAATGCGAATATTTGGTATTACTGTTTTAGAATCGCCTAATTACTTTCGCCTCATATGTCAAAAAATGTGGCGAATTGAAAACTCGTTCTGATGGACGTATTATATATGGACTGCTAGTCTAATGTCAGCTTCATACCACAATTGTCAAAAAAATTTCGCCAAAATTGAGAATGCGATGCTAGCTCTCCTGAACCCACTCCAGGAAAAAAAACTACTTAAAATGTTGACATAGAAGCTCGCTACATCTGTTTTTAAAACTTCAAAAAGTCGCATTTACCGGTAAAACATAACTGACACTTTTGAATTCCATTCATAGAAGTGTGCGACATCTTCGGTATTTTGCCTCTTGTTTTTTAGATCCTGGACAACTTCCTCTTTTTTATTTTTCCATGCAAAAAACCATCGAATGATTCTCCCCTAACAGGACAAAAATCATCCGATCCACCATTTGGATATTCAAACAGGCATACAGCATGTATTGGTTTTGGTGTAGGGGAGAGAAAAACCTATCGAAAGATTATTTATAACAACTCCATATTTCTCTCTCCTCTTTTTCTATGTTTTCTAAACTATTGATAATCCAGCTAGTTCATGAATCTGTAGAAGGAACAGCCTGTTATTAACAAAAAAAACTGTAGAAATGGCTTTTCACTTCATAATTGTCCTTGAACGAAACTTTCTGAATCTGAATGAAGTTCAGTTCGTAGTTGAATGTACCCAATGCCATAACCACACTTCTTGGCATTCACTTTTCACGGGCTGAGTACATTGCAAATTTTAGAATGCCTTTGGATTTGTTCCTTGTTTCTGTATATCTGTATGTGATACTATCGGCTGTGTATCAGCAATGTTTTAACATACTACATACTTACATCAACAAAAAGCTATCTAATCCAAATAATACAAATGCAACCGCACCCATTGTCAACGATTTTTAGTAAAAGAACGCATCACTGTTGTGTTCCATTTTTTTTTTTTTAAATAAAAAAAATAGTTTTTTCTTCATTTTGTTTGTTATTAATAAAACTATCGGAAAGTTCAACAATCGATGTTTAATTAACACTATCTGCCACTCATCTAGAACTGGAAATACTTATATCATTGCCTCTATTTTACTTTCTATACTCATGACGATTGTTCTTTGTAAATAGCATTCGCCCTTGGAATTCTTTGACTGTGAGAATTAAACAAATAAAGGAGATTGCAAATTTCAAAAGTGAAGCATTTAAACAATTTTCTAATGTTCACTATTAGATAATAATCCTTTCAAACTAAATAGGGGAGAAGGAAACAATGGAAAATGGAAGAAAACAAAATAAAAATCAATTTATATTTGGTGCATTTAAAAACTGAAATTCAATTTGTAAAATGAATTCTATTTTTAATTTGTAACCCTTAATTTAATATAACCTCTTTTGTAAAAATTAAACATGTGTAACACTGTGTTAAGTTGGCACAATGAGTTAACACAACAACTGTGTTATGTGCGCTGATACTTCAATTTGAAACATATCAACACAATAACACAATAGCGCAAATTGTAACCACATCAAACAAGAGCACAATAGCACACATAAGACACAATGGCTTGCTAAAAGCAAAAAGAAAATGGCAATGAATTAACACAAATGAAGATAGGGTTAAGAATAAGTGCAATGCTTTTTCGTGTGTCGTATTCGTATCGTATATAGAATAGAAGGAAATGAATATGATGCGTGTTGGTAGTGTATGTATATGTATGCAATACGTTTATAGGAAAAAAAATACTATTCTCTTTCTCAGCCTTCTGGTTTTTTGTAGTTGTAGCGTATACCCTTATTGTCAATACAGGGGGTTTCAAAAAAGCTATAATTATTTAAGCTTAAATAAATAGAATAGTTTATATTCACGCATTTTACGTAATTAAATAAACAATTCTAAGTAGGTTTAGGCAAGGTGCCGCATTTATAATCTATTTTTCTTTGTTTATAGGTAAATATAAGTCCATAAACCTAACCTATCCACAGATTTTTTTTATACATTATTAGTAAATCTGCATTACAGGGTGTATCACATTGCCATATTACAAAATTAATTATTATTTTTAATGTAATGACTATTTAAAAAGAAAATTTCTTTTAAAAGGATTTATAACTGCCTCAAAACATGTAGTGCACCGATTTTAGTGTTCTTACTTCGTCGGAATTTCTTTTAATAAGCACAAAAAATTTAACACAACAATTCTTTATTTCTTTATTTAAAAACAATTTAACATTCACTGAAACTAAACTTCAATTGATTATTAAATAACGAATAAACATGTAATAAAATAAGTGATAATAAAAAATAGTGGCTAACACAAACACTTTATTTTTTAATTTTAAACAAAATAAACATTAAAAAATAACGTATGTATATATACATTATGTACATGCAATAAAATAAGTTTAGTTAAGTAGATAGTACTAACAAAATCGAGTATATGGAAAGATTTATATGATAAAAGAAATAAATAAATAAGAATTTAATTCCGTTGAACATTCTTCAGAATAATAGGAAGTATTTCCCTTTTGAACACATATTTAATTTAGAATTAAATTTGATTTAGATTGGTAATGGAAAATCTAAATGATAATGTAGTTACATTTAAATGTAATTGTTCAATAATAATGAATACTATATTTTTGGGACACCCTTCAATGAAAAGTTTATTTACGAAATCATACATTACACATCTATATATCATTTTAATAAGTAAGCGACGTGTAAGGTTTTCTTTAAGCTTATGCAAGAAACAGATAGGCACAACTTTACCACAAATCGAACTTTAAGCACAGCACATCATAATTGACGCGAAAATCTCTTTCTCACTTAAGTTAAATGAAACTTCCCTTCTTATTCGAATGAAATATGTGTGTATTTATTCTTAAAACAACTCTTTACCTAAGGGTGTTCTAACTAGTGTTAAAGAGAATAAATGGGGTGAATAAATGCTTCCAAAAGAAAAACTTACTTTCATCAAAGCATATTGCATTGAATATGTACCTTAATTAAAAAAATATTTCATAGCATGTAACGCTCAACATGAACAAGTATTAATTCAATGTAAATTTTATTTTTTTATTTTTATATTTTGGTTTGTATTTAATTTATTGAAGATCATACAATTTAAATTTAACACCCTGTTTCTTAGTGCAATATTTCAATATTTCACACACCCAACCAAACCAAAGAGCTGAGTGCGAGCAATCTTACCCATACGCCACACCAACACCACACGTTTGCGTTTGCAAAGCAATACAACATATAATTGTATTGGATTTGATTGAGTTCTAACTCTATCCAAACTAAATCGCGCAAAGCTCTATGCGCCATGTCCATTGTGTCATTGATTTTGAGTTTTGAGTGAGTTGGGTGTTTCAAATAAAAGAGAAAAAAAAAAGTGTCATAACACAATTGTGTTAGCACATTGTGCTAACACTGTAAGAAGTGTTAGAGTTAAAGTGTTAGCACTCAATTTTTCCTTGAGTTACCCATGTTTAGTAAAAATACTATAAAAGACTAAGTCGTATTATATTAGCCATTAAAATAAAATTCAATTGACTCATTGCTGTTGTAATTAGCGTCTTCAAAAACCTACAGATTCTAGAACATATATGAAGGAAATATAGAGACAATCCCAAGGCATCCTACAATTTATTGAATACTTTTCTCTCTAGAGGAAAATGTGATGAACTGTCTCTTTTGCTTTGAATTTTGAAAGGTAACCTGTGATTGGGTTTTTAGCTAAAAAAAAATCGATTTTGTGTATCCGAAATCACAAATTCGATAAAATTGTGAATGTGGCAAATGTAAGCACATGGAATCTACAGAATTTCATATTGATGCTGTTTGGAGTTCGTATTTAATTTATGCGCGTAACAGATTGATCCAGCAACAGCAAGAGCGCCAGCAACAGCGGCCGCCATTATTTTAGAACCAATGTATTTCAAATGCTCAAGTTAGATTAGACCAGCACCGGCAACGTCAACAGCTTCGTTAGACCAAAGTCCTAAATTTGTTGTTGCTATTCCATCACAACCAAGTGAAATTCAGGGGCACCATATTGCAGAAAAAAAAATATTGAAAATTTTATTTAGCGCTCTTCGCCATTGTTGTGCTTTCAGAGGCTATTTATTAATTTATATTTTTTTGGACTCATCAGTTGACAGTGAGTACCTTTGTCAAGACGCAACTATCGATTTGTTCAGTTCAACATAATATAAATTTTTTGCGAAAAACTTAATGTGAACTATATCCAACAAGATTAAAATTGTGTTGCGGCCCACAGGCATGAGGATTTTAAAGTGGAAATATTCTAGAGCGACCTTGCCGAGCCCGCGATACATGCGGCTCCGACAGGCGTCATCGAACTTTGTTTAGTCTAGATGACTGAACAAAAATTTGAGGATAAACTACACCTATCACAATGCGCGGAAGCGTAGTTTTAATAGATAAAACAAAAGCTTTGTTGTTATTTTTTTTATTTAATTAGCACAAAATATAATTTTAAAACCCGGCACATGATAATAAATCAAAATAATAAACTTCTTGTTTACCTTTTAGGCGCCCGACGCTAGATTGAAAACAAAATTATTATTATTAATTATTATTAGTTTCTAGGACTTTTTCCGCGCGGTTTATTGATTTATGTACATAATTTTTAGAAAAAATATACATAGGAACACGCGGATTTGTGGCGAAAACAAAATTGACTAGAAATTTTATAAACAAAACATTCGGGGGCCATACTTGATTTTGAATGCGATGTTTGGCGTTGATGACAGTGCTGCAAGAAGGGTAGGTAAGGCAGTTTCTTGTTTCGGAGTGTGTAGGAATAGGTTTGCGTCATGGGAACAAAATACTCAAAGACCGACATGCAGGCATGTTCGAGTGCAATTATATGCACAGCTGATTTGAATGCAAAGTACATAATAGGGTAAAAGCAAGTTATTGAACCCGAGGGCTGGAAGGCACTTAGGTATATTCTGAAAGAACAGAAAAAAAAAACGGAAAAAATACATTTTCGGCGGTCGAACGATTTATCCGTTGAAAACGGATTCCAAATTTAAGTCGGACCACCGTAGTGTCAAGACGTGTGTTTGCCAATCCAGTGGAAGTAAAAAGTAAAAAAAAAAAAAAATCAGTAGATTAATTTGATACTTGATAGGTAATGAATTAAGGAGAAAGTGAATCCTTCTTTTCGATTATTTAATTAAGTGTTAGTGTACCTTTTCAATTTTGTTTTTTTTTGTGATTGATCAAGGATATTGATGCTCCTATAATAATAATCTTAGAAGATAAAATTAAAATTACGGTGCGGTATTTCCTACGGTAAAAAAAGGGAAAACTGTGTTTTTTTTTTTTTGGAAATTGGGGTAAGTGACAAGTTTAGTTCCATGAGCACTGGCCGTGACAAAGGATTTTTTTTTCTTTTCAACCTTAAAGGTGAATTTCCACGGTAAACTTTAAGGCCGACCTATTTTTTTTATTGTGGCACGTAAAATTAATCCAAGGCCAGGGGAGTGAAGGACGATAAAACTCGCTGGGGAAGGGAAAAACCCGTGACCAACCCGGGGAACAAGTAACGGATACAATTTATACGTTTTAATTTGGGGCTGAATATTATGTATAATAATAGGTTTCAGAAAGTGTGAAATTCACCCCTTGTTTTTTTTGATTAAAACAGTACAAAAGTGAGAAAAAAAAGGATATAATAAAATAAAAGTCCATTAAGGAGAATCATCCAGGTGGTCAGCAAGGACCAAAGGAGGAAGAAATTGTCCTTAAATGCTTAAGGTGCCCCTAGACAAAAAAAAACATAGATAGCACCAGAGGGATTCATTTTTGATTGTTTTTTTTTATTTACCTAGTTTTGTTATACTTGTTGGCGATATTTTTTTTTTTTTGCTGGGCCTAAATATTTAAGTTTGTGAATACATGTATATATGTTGTCGTAGGAAAAGAAACCATTTTGAGTGCCAAATTTAAGAGTTCCGGTAAAAGTTTCCAGGTGTCCACCATTCTCGGCAGAATTGTGCCCCCCCTTTGGCGTACTCCCACACAGAGCTCTATGTAGGTAGGCAACCAGGGGTGGAAAAATCATAAGGGCGGATGAACCAGACCCGTCCATATCATAGTTGGGTGGGGAAATTCGGAGACCTTAATACACAAAAACCTTACGAGTTATCAATCCACAAATTGGTGGAAATAGCAGAAATAAAACTTTTCCGATACATATATATATATATATGTATACTATTGATTATAAGTATATTATTATTTTTGGATTTTTTTTGTTATTAGTTCTTTATATTTTTTTTTTTTGGTTCAATTATAGTCCAGATAATACGCTTTTTATGGTTGTCACTCGTGTTTGATATTCTTTTTTGTATAAGTGTTTAAAATACATAGTTGGTAATAAAAAAAAAACTGATGTGAGGGTCTCGCCAAACCCTGATGCGGAATTTATTTGTTTTATCATTTCGATCAGAGTGAAGGGACATCATAGAGAGATAGATCCTGGGAATGGGGGGTGCGATAGGGTGAGCGTTTCCTAAAGGTAAGCATGGCTTTACAGCTTTCAGGTTGACCAACTAGGGGAATTCACAACTTCTCGGACCGAGGAATTCCAGGAGGGAGGGAAAAGGTCCCCCTGCAACAACATCGGCAGGGCATCCCTGGTGTGGTCCTACTACGGTGGTGGTGGTAAGATATGGCACGATTTATGTTTTTTTTAAATAGGTGAGGTCTATCCGTGGGGGCAAGATCCCCCCCACAACCGGCGAGCTTAGCCGCGCACGCCAGCGCGCCTACGCCTCCACATCTCTCCATCCCTACCCCTTCCTACTAATCCTTCCTATATCTAGCCAACATTGTTGTTATCACATTAATCAGTTCCATGCCCTTTTCCCTTAACAACTCTATAGCTCCTACATCCCTCTCCTCTTCCCTATCCCAGTATCCTTCTCGATACCTATCCTCCCTTGTCTTATTCTACACGTCCCATCCCGGATTCCTCTTCCTTGGTCCTATCCCACTTCCTACACCCAGTACCAACCGAAACCTTCCCTCCTGCCTATCCCAAGCCTATCCTATCCTATCCTACTATTACCTCCTTCTACTACCTCTTCTTACCTCCTATTCCTATATCTCCAATTTGCTTATTTCAAATGGCGCCCAACGTCTTTGTTTTTATCCTAGTCAATTCCTAATGTATTGGTTGTCTTCGTCGATGAGGTTGAGGCAAAGCGTATGTCTTAACCAGGATAGCTCTTAAGAACGCCTGGTTAATTGCGACGAGATGCTTCAAGGTCATCGACGGATACAAACAATGCATTCGTTGTGTTGTCCTATGTTGCTGCCGCTGGCTGACCTGATGATTCTGGATGTCTTCAACCGTAAGGTTCCTTAACGCGACGCTTGAACAGCACCAGAATTCTGAAGGTCAGACAGCGATAGTAATATTTATGTTACTGGTTCCAATTGCGGATGCAGCCAGGTCGGAGGCAAATCGTATGTCTTAACCAGGATAGCTCTTAAGAACGCCTGGTTAATTGCGACGATGCGTTTCCGGCCCGGAGGCAACAACAGTTGGAAATTGTCTCGTTTTGTGAACTTTTTTTTTTTTTCTTTTGCAAGGTAGCACCACACTTGGGATGCAACACGTAATATAAAGAAAAAACTATAAATTTATATGGTAAAAAAAAAAAAAAAATGCTGTCAAGTCATAGGCTAACGAAAAACCTAAAGCCTTTACCTCTTTAGCCGCCTGAAACACCCCCGCCTCACATATGAACAAACAAATCCTCATTAATAATTTTTCTTTACCTGGAATCGAGAATCTGATTTTATATTCGAAATTCGTTTTTTTTGTTGCTGATGATTTAATCCATTGTGTTGAATAAAAACATAATTCGATTGATCAGTCTATTTACTTTTGTTTATTAATGCTATTTACTTGTTGTTTTTTTTATTTAACATTTTTTTTTCATTGGTGTTGGGTTTAAAATAAGATTGTTTTTTTATGTTAGCTTAGGGTTAAGTGCAAAAAAAAAAAATATACATATATATAAAATAAAAACTTTAAACAAAAAAAAAATATAAGTTATTAAATAACCATACGTTTGTTGAAAAATAGTTTTTAGGATTGCTTCTAGGTAAACTTAGATAAATAAGTAGTTTCTTAAGAATTTCAATAAAATTTTGATCATAGAGATATAAGATATAATATCATAATATAATATAAGATATAATAAAAGTAAGAAAAAAAATCGAGTAAGGTTGACTGTAAGTTGGTTAGATTACTTAGAAATAGAAACATTAGGTTAAGTTTTTCTTAACTAGTTAGTTTTCCTGGCTTAGTTTGTAGGTATTTAGTTAAATTATTTATTTATTCATTTACTTGTTTATTTAGGATAGTTAATTAATTTCATTTCTAGTCTTACTATTGTGTTTAAATTGTTTACTTATTTATTTATTTATATAGTTATTATTTATTTATTAGACTATGTATTAAGATTTCGTTACCTATTTTTTTATTTAGTTGTCATTTTTCTTTTGAGTTATATTTGCTTGGTTATTTATTTAGGATTAAGTTTTGTTTGTTATTCGATAGTTATTTATTAGGGAATAAAGTTTAAGTATTATTTATAAATTTTTTGTTGATCTTATTTATTAATTGTTATTTATTATCTTTTTCTGGTTGTTATTTGTTATTTATTAATACATTATTTATTTATTTATATCTTTGGCATTTATTTATTAATTTCTTTATTTACTTGTTATTTGCTGGTGTTTTTTTTTTGGTATTTATTTATTTAGTATTTATTTTCCTTTATTATTTATTACTTTGTGATCTATTCATCTAGATTTTTTTGGAGAATAATTGTTTTTTTGTATTAGTTTATAGGCTTACTCTTGTTTTTTTTTGGAAGAACCCTATATCAGGTCTCTACTTTTTTCCGTTTCTTTTTTCTTGTTACTTCGGAATCCGTTTTGCTTTGCGTTTCATTGTCCTCCAAACGTGTATTGAAGTCCTTGGGTTCAATTGATTTAGAATTCATCTATCACGGTCAATGTCCAGAAAACTAACCTGTGAAGAAGAAAAAAAGGTTGAGATTTTGAAGAACAAATTTGAGAATAGGTCAGTTACCCGCTCGTTACTGAGAGATTTCCATACACACTCCGAAGAAATGCCAGTGGGACGTTCTCCCATTGCCAAAGTCAATACTCCGGGGCCAAACTTAGGAGGATCCACATCGCCTCCTGGGGGGATTCCTAGTCCTATTACAGAACGGCAGCAGCAGGTAGATACTCTTCCACGACCGGTTAGTAATCCACCCTTGTCAGGTCGCAGCAGCGCATCCCACTGTTCCACTGACTCTTTAATGGCACCGCCATTCAGTAATGTCAGCGGCGCCGCCATTACCATCGGCGGGGGTGACATCAACAACACGACGCCTAGAGGTCACCCTAATCCCAACCAAGTGAGCGAAAACCACAGTAGGGAAGGGGAAGTATCCAGTTCCATTTCGGCCGAACTTAGAACGGTCATTAACCTTGCGGTTGTGAATGCGTACGATTCATACCGAGAATCGATTAGGGATAGCATCTCGGAATTGGTGCGAGCGGAAGTCCAAAGAGGTTTCCTAGACTTTTTGCGGGAAATTTACCACACTACTCGGGCGCCGCCTCCTATTGAGGAAAGAGTAAGGCCGCCGGTGGGCAATCCATTAACGACAGCGTCATCCTTACAGCTACCTCCAGTACCAGCGAAGCCATCCCAGCTGAATGCTCAATCAAGGCCATTTATTCCGGTGACGAATCTGCCCGAGGGATCGATGCCTAACAGAGTACCAGTTTTTAATCAATTCCCTGATCCGGGAGTGCACCAACTGGTGCCACAGCCCATCCTGCTGACAACAACAACAGAAACCCCAACCTCAGGTTCCAACCAACACCGTCACAATACCATCCTCAGGCTTACCCGGGTCGAGGTAGACCACCTATTAGGATAGATAAGTGGGGGATCGTCTTTGAGGGGAAACCGGAGCTGCTGAGCGTGGAAGATTTTATCTTCCGCATCGAAACTTTACAGGGTCAGTATGAGTGCTCCTGGGCTGAGGTCTTAAGGGACTTCCACCTCCTGCTCTCAGGAGCAGCCAGTGAGTGGTACTGGCAGTACCAGCGAACCAATTATCGGCCAGACTGGCTCACGCTGAGAGACGCTCTAATGAGACAGTTTAGAAATTCAAAGTCCGATTATGAGATTATGCGTGACATAATGGACCGGCGTCAAAGCTCCTGGGAGTCCAGTGACCAATTTTTGTCGTCTATAAACAAATTAAGATCTCAGCTCAGGGTACCGATTCCTGAGATTGAACTCGTTAAAATCCTCAAGAAAAACTAAGTCGATCGAGTCCGAAGGCTGGTGTACCCTCAGGCCATATTTACACTAGACCAGCTGAGGATGGCTTGCCAAGACGCGGAGTACGCCTTCCCTAACACGGACCGGGACGGTCCCAAACATCAAAGACCACCCGCTCGTTACGTAGCAAACGAGCTCGAATTGGAGGCCACGACTAGTACTAGCCAGGAAGCATATGTTGAGGCGTTCCAACATATGGGTGCTCGACCTAAACCTGACAATCGGCAAGGGGAAATTCGACCAACAGCCTGTTGGAATTGCCGCTTGGTGGGTCACTCCTTTATGGATTGCCCGTCGGTGACGAGGAATATTTTTTGCTATAGATGTGGTCACGGAGGGGTGATTACACCCAAGTGTCCGCAGTGTAACCCGGGAAACCCGTTCCGGAACGCGAGGGCAACGGGGGAATCGCGTTCGACCCAGACTACCCCGGATTGTCCACAGCCTCGGTAACTACCCAAACGTCTACGAAAGAAAAATTTACGATTTTAGCCAGAAACCCTATTCCGCAACTTTTTCCAGATACCATACCAAAACTAAAGACAATTAAACCCTTTCATGTTAGGTTAAAAGAATACCAGGAAGCTAGAGATAGAATTTTCAGTTTAAATATAAGCACTTTGTCTAAGCGCATACAAAAAGCCAGGGAAAGATGCAATAATAGGAAGATCTTGAGACAATGTATAGCCTCAACAGTATTAGATACTAGAACTGACCCCAGGCCATATGCCAAAGTCGCCATAGCGGGCGAAGAAATGCTTGGATTGCTAGATAGTGGGGCCAGGGAAAAATTGTTTGGCATTAGTTGAGAAGGCAAAACTTCCCATCCTTAAATACAGTTCTGGCGTGAAAACAGCCGATGGCAAAAGCCAAAAGATTGTAGGCAAGGTTCAGGTTCGGGTAGCATACCGTCGTCAAGAAAAAGATATAACCTTTTATTTAGTACCAAACTTAGACCAGGAACTGTACCTAGGAGTAGATTTCTGGAAGATGTTTCAAATCGCGCCTAATATTGTGAGCTCCGTATCGGTTCCGGAAGAAGATGCCGAGATGATAAGCGCCCATAATTTGTCCATTGAAGAGAGATCCGCTTTGGAGGCGGTCAAGGGGAAATTTCTGGACTTTCATCGAAACGGTCTCGGAAAAACGGCGCTCATGGAGCACGTTATCGATACCGGAGATGCGACCCCGGTAAAGCAGAGACACTACCCTGTTTCTCCAGCCGTACAAGCCCTTTTGTACCAGGAAATAGACCGAATGCTTAAGCTCGGCGTTATCGAGGAGAGTGAAAGCCGTGGTGTTCACCCGTTGTCCTTATTAAGAAGCCAGGTCCAAACAATACTACCAAGTATCGTTTTTGCCTGGATTCGCGTAAAGTCAACGCTTTGACTAAAAAGGATGCTAACCCTCTCCCCCATATCGAAGGGCTTATCAGTCGACTACCCGATACCTACTTTATAAGTAGCGTAGACCTAAAGGAAGCATTCTGGCAAAAACCGCTGGAGAAGGAGAGTCGGGAAAAAACTGCATTTGCGGTACCGGGGAGACCCTTGTACCAGTTCACCGTCATGCCCTTTGGGTTATGTAATGCTGCTCAAAGGCTATGTCGTTTGATGGACAAGGTAATCCCTGCGCGACTACGGGATCGCGTCTTTGTGTATTTAGACGACTTGCTTATCATCGCGCCCGATTTCGAGACCCATATCGCCTTGCTAGAGGAAGTAGCCGGCTGCCTAAGAAAAGCGAACCTAACCATTAATGTTAAAAAGTCCCGATTTTGTTTTAGGGAACTAAAATACTTAGGCTTTATTGTTGTTGGGGGGAAGTTAAAGACGGATCCGGCGAAGGTCGAAGCTGTCGTTGACTTTCCTATACCGAAGAACTCTAGACGTCAGGAGGTTACTTGGTCTAGCAGGGTGGTATAGGAGATTTATTAAAGACTTTTCCACCTTGACCGCTCCCTTAACGGATACTCTTAAGAAAAGGCACCTAAAGTTCATAATGACCGAACAGGCAAAGAAAGCATTTCATGATTTGAAAACAGCCCTAACCACAGCCCCAGTCCTTTCCCATCCCGATTTCACTAAACGCTTTTTCATACAATGTGATGCCTCCGACTCCGGAATCGGTGCGGTGCTATTTCAGAAGCATGGTGAAGAGGAAGAACTTCCGATTGCCTACTTCTCCCAAAAGCTGAACGCTTGCCAGCGGAACTATAGTGTTACCGAGAAGGAGTGCATGGCAGCTGTAATGGCGGTGAAAAAGTTCCGACCCTATGTCGAAGGTATGGACTTTACCATTATCACCGACCACTCCTGTCTCAAATGGTTGATGACCATGAAGGACTTGAGTGGCCGACTGGCCAGATGGAGCCTTGAGCTGCAGTCATATGCCTTCGACATAGAACATCGGAAAGGTTCACTGAACGTTGTGCCAGACACTCTTTCTCGGGCACACCTGGATAGTTTAAACATAGAACAGGTAGCTCCGTGGGTAGATTTAGAAAGTGCAGAGTTTCAATCTAAAGAATATAAATCTCTCCTAGGTACAGTTCGGGAACACAAAGACGAGCTACCCGACCTGAAGGTTGAAGACGAATACGTCTATAAACGCACCCTTCCGCCAACTGTCGACGAATCATTGGTAGAACACGCTTGGTGTCTATGGATTCCGTCTGGGTTAACCGACAATATTATCGAGAAGGCACATAATCCACCTCAAGTCGCCCATGGGGGAATTGCAAAAACCCCCCATCGCATTCGCCAATACTTCTACTGGCCTAATATGACGGTTCAAGTTAGACAGTTCGTTGCCCAGTGCGATATATGTAAACAGTCCAAGTCGTCAAATATAGTATTGCGTCCCACTATTGAAAATAATTTTTGTACTGATCGTCCTTTTCAGAAGTTATATGTTGATTTTTTAGGCCCCTATCCTCGATCTAAAACTGGGAACGCCTACGTTTTTGTAGTGTTAGACCATTTGTCTAAATTTATGTTCTTGAAACCCTTGCGCGCTGCGAACTCAAGCAGCGTCATTAAGTTCCTTCGTGAGGACATATTTAACACGTTTGGAGTGCCTCAAATTCTGCACTCCGACAATGGGAAACAATTTCTGGCTAAGGAGTTTCAAAGCTTCCTGCAAGGGTACGGTGTTAGGCACTTTAAAACAGCCAACTATTCCCCTCAATCAAATGCCTCGGAGAGGGTCAACAGAACGCTACTCGCCGCCATCCGTTCCTATCTAAAAGAGGATCAGCGAGACTGGGACCTACATCTGAGCGATATTGCCGGAGCTTTAAGAAGCTCGATTCATTCGGCAATAGGTGTATCACCTTATTTCGCTCTATTTGGGTGCAATATGATGATGCACGGGAGCAGCTATACGCTGGCCAATAAATTGAACATCCTCGGGGAAGGCGAACTGTTGACCCTTCCAAGGAAAGATAAGCTACACCTAATCAGAAACCGAATCAGGGACAATATTCTGGAGGCCAACGAGAAAAGCGCTAAGAAATACAACACTCGAGCGCGAAACGTTAAATATGTTCCAGGACAAGAGGTGTACAAACGTAATTTTGTCCTTAGCGACACCTCGAAACGCCTCGCCTCTAAACTTTGTCCAAAATATATCAAATGTCGTATCGTGCAAGCTGTCGGGAAAAACATGTATGAGTTAGAAACCCTTGCAGGAAAGAGAATAGGTGTTTTCCATGCGAAAGACATTAAACAGTAAATTCCGTTAAACTCTTAGAGCGTAAGATACATTACATGTTCATATCTGTGGTTCGTCTGTTTGTTGTAGTACCAAGTTCCATATCTGTTTAAATTTTAGAACTGTGATTTCTTTTTTTTCAACTTTTGTTTGGTTTGAACGACCTAAGCATCACTACCTGTACCTGCATGGTCAATCTGACCAATGAACTGTGATATTGATTTAAGTAACCCTAAAGTGCAATATTTTTCTTACACTTGGTATCTGATTTCGTTTTTTTTTTAAGTTTTTACAATTTGACCTTAGAGATTTTTTTTTTATTTATTTGAACGACTTCCCGCAAGGTCGTACGACACCTATCTGAGAGTTTATTCTCTGATTCACTCTCTGTTATTTAACATTAAAGTAATAAACAACAATTTGCAATATAGTATACGTCCAAGTACCAGATTTTCGAGTTTTCAGCACCCTCGACACAAATTTCAAAAAAAAAAAACCACCCCCAATCCCAAGTACCTGAATCGTGAAAACTGAACTCAACTGTGATACGACTGTCTGTGATATTTTGTTTATTATTTTAATTACTTTTTATTTATTTTACCCAAAACGACGATCCAGTACTATCGGTGATAAGCCCTCCTTATTGACCATCAACCCTAAACACCTGTAATATTAAATTCACAAGATATAGAAGTCCTACCTAGACTGGGAACACTTGCACACCCCTACAAAGAAGGAAACTATTAGTTCGACCCTTGTAAAACAACCCTTTTGTATGCGACACGAAGTAGGAAATGAAGACACTAGTATTTGGGGTAATAACTAAGTATATATAATTCTATCATTTGTGGATTCTTAACAAAGTTCATATAGGTACCAGAAGAAAATACACATACCTTAGTAGAAGTATACATAAAAGTTGCAGCGGACAGGGTACTGGTGACTCAATTTCTGGATATATATGCCCGGCTGTGTTTTCGTGCGTTCTCCCCACTTGGTGTTATCCGAGGTAATGTCCTCTTCCCGGTGTTCCATTGTTAGCGCTTACTATTTAGGTTTCCTTTGGACTTTTGTGTGCTGTAGCCCCTAAGTGAGAAATTTATGACATTTTTAAATCCATGAACAAAAATTATGCCGCTTGACCTACCTTTGAAAAGAAAGGGCTACCTACCTACCTAATTTCGTTGCTCTGTCTGGCCTAGCATAGTTCAGACACTGAAACTGACACCCACTCCGCATTGGTTTTTGGTTACTCTGGAAGAGAAGGGAAATTAGGGTTATATCTACCGGGAGGCTAATTAAGTGAAAGATACTTATCTGCTTTTATTACTGGCATTCCAAACAGGCGAAGAAGTGTGGGCCAGGTCACCGTGCCTGTAAATACGAGGTCCGATTATCCAAGCCCGGAGTTTTGTTGCGGCCTACAGGCATGAGGATTTTAAAGTGGAAATATTCTAGAGCGACCTTGCCGAGCCCGCGATACATGCGGCTCCGACAGGCGTCATCGAACTTTGTTTAGTCCAGATGACTGAACAAAAATTTGAGGATAAACTACACCTATCACAATGCGCAGAAGCGTAGTTTTAATAGATAAAACAAAAGCTTTGTTGTTATTTTTTTTAATTAATAAGCACAAAATATAATTTTAAAACCCGGCACATGATAACAAATCAAAATAATAAACTTCTTGTTTACCTTTTAGGCGCCCGACGCTAGATTGAAAACAAAATTATTATTATTAATTATTATTAGTTTCTAGGACTTTTTCCGCGCGGTTTATTGATTTATGTACATAATTTTTAGAAAAAATATACATAGGAACACGCGGATTTGTGGCGAAAACAAAATTGACTAGAAATTTTATAAACAAAACATTCGGGGGCCATACTTGATTTTGAATGCGATGTTTGGCGTTGATGACAGTGCTGCAAGAAGGGTAGGTAAGGCAGTTTCTTGTTTCGGAGTGTGTAGGAATAGGTTTGCGTCATGGGAACAAAATACTCAAAGACCGACATGCAGGCATGTTCGAGTGCAATTATATGCACAGCTGATTTGAATGCAAAGTACATAATAGGGTAAAAGCAAGTTATTGAACCCGAGGGCTGGAAGGCACTTAGGTATATTCTGAAAGAACAGAAAAAAAAACGGAACAAAATACATTTTCGGCGGTCGAACGATTTATCCGTTGAAAACGGATTCCAAATTTAAGTCGGACCACCGTAGTGTCAAGACGTGTGTTTGCCAATCCAGTGGAAGTAAAAAGTAAAAAAAAAAAAAATCAGTAGATTAATTTGATATTTGATAGGTAATGAATTAAGGAGAAAGTGAATCCTTCTTTTCGATTATTTAATTAAGTGTTAGTGTACCTTTTCAATTTTGTTTTTCTTTGTGATTGATCAAGGATATTGATGTTCCTATAATAATAACCTTAGAAGATAAAATTAAAATTACGGTGCGGTATTTCCTACGGTAAAAAAAGGGAAAACTGTTTTTTTTTTTTGGAAATTGGGGTAAGTGACAAGTTTAGTTCCATGAGCACTGGCCGTGACAAAGGATTTTTTTTTTCTTTTCAACCTTAAAGGTGAATTTCCACGGTAAACTTTAAGGCCGACCTATTTTTTTTATTGTGGCACGTAAAATTAATCCAAGGCCAGGGGAGTGAAGGACGATAAAACCCGCTGGGGAAGGGAAAAACCCGTGACCAACCCGGGGAACAAGTAACGGATACAATTTATACGTTTTAATTTGGGGCTGAATATTATGTATAATAATAGGTTTCAGAAAGTGTGAAATTCACCCCTTGTTTTTTTTGATTAAAACAGTACAAAAGTGAGAAAAAAAAGGATATAATAAAATAAAAGTCCATTAAGGAGAATCATCCAGGTGGTCAGCAAGGACCAAAGGAGGAAGAAATTGTCCTTAAATGCTTAAGGTGCCCCTAGACAAAAAAAAACATAGATAGCACCAGAGGGACTCATTTTTGATTGTTTTTTTTTATTTACCTAGTTTTGTTATACTTGTTGGCGAGATTTTTTTTTTGCTGGGCCTAAATATTTAAGTTTGTGAATACATGTATATATGTTGTCGTAGGAAAAGAAACCATTTTGAGTGCCAAATTTAAGAGTTCCGGTAAAAGTTTCCAGGTGTCCACCATTCTCGGCAGAATTGTGCCCCCCCTTTGGCGTACTCCCACACAGAGCTCTATGTAGGTAGGCAACCAGGGGTGGAAAAATCATAAGGGCGGATGAACCAGACCCGTCCATATTATAGTTGGGTGGGGAAATTCGGAGACCTTAATACACAAATACCTTACGAGTTATTAATCCACAAATTGGTGGAAATAGCAGAAATAAAACTTTTCCGATACATATATATATATGTATACTATTGATTATAAGTATATTATTATTTTTGGATTTTTTTGTTATTAGTTCTTTATATTTTTTTTTTGGTTCAATTATAGTCCAGATAATACGCTTTTTATGGTTGTCACTCGTGTTTGATATTCTTTTTTGTATAAGTGTTTAAAATACATAGTTGGTAATAAAAAAAAAACTGATGTGAGGGTCTCGCCAAACCCTGATGCGGAATTTATTTGTTTTATCATTTCGATCAGAGTGAAGGGACATCATGGAGAGATAGATCCTGGGAATGGGGGTGCGATAGGGTGAGCGTTTCCTAAAGGTAAGCATGGCTTTACAGCTTTCAGGTTGACCAACTAGGGGAATTCACAACTTCTCGGACCGAGGAATTCCAGGAGGGAGGGAAAAGGTCCCCCTGCAACAACATCGGCAGGGCATCCCTGGTGTGGTCCTACTACGGTGGTGGTGGTAAGATATGGCACGATTTATGTTTTTTTTGAAATAGGTGAGGTCTATCCGTGGGGGCAAGATCCCCCCCACAACCGGCGAGCTTAGCCGCGCACGCCAGCGCGCCTACGCCTCCACATCTCTCCATCCCTACCCCTTCCTACTAATCCTTCCTATATCTAGCCAACATTGTTGTTATCACATTAATCAGTTCCATGCCCTTTTCCCTTAACAACTCTATAGCTCCTACATCCCTCTCCTCTTCCCTATCCCAGTATCCTTCTCGATACCTATCCTCCCTTGTCTTATTCTACACGTCCCATCCCGGATTCCTCTTCCTTGGTCCTATCCCACTTCCTACACCCAGTACCAACCGAAACCTTCCCTCCTGCCTATCCCAAGCCTATCCTATCCTATCCTACTATTACCTCCTTCTACTACCTCTTCTTACCTCCTATTCCTATATCTCCAATTTGCTTATTTCAATTGTAATCATTAATTTGGAAAGAAAGAGGTTTAAGTCCATAGCCAGACTAAGTTAATGAAATTAAGGTTTGAATACAAACTCTATATACTACGTTGTAAGAAAATAAAATTAAAAAACAACTAAGTAGAAGACTCAGCACTAATTTTGGACTTTGTTCAATTATTGATTCAAAATAGCTTTTTACGGCTATCTTATAAAAACATCGACTCAAAGGAAAAACAATGGAAAGAGATTGGAGATTCGCTATCTGTACTATACTGACACTTCGTATACTTTTTTTATGACACAAAGTGTCAAACAAAAGTAAGAAGACGATGCTGGTGCTGGTGGCAATGTGTTTCAAGTTCTTTCGCTGGTCAGCGTTCTGTTTGCTGTTGACGGTGCTGGTGCTGTTGCTGTTGCTGTTGACTGTGAGAATTAAACAAATAAAAGAGATTGCAAATTTCAAAAGTGAAGCATTTAAACATTTTTCTAATGTTCACTATTAGATAATAATCCTTTTAAACTAAATAGGGGTGAAGGAAACAATGGAAAATGAAAGAAAACAAAATAAAAATAAATTTATATTTAGTGCATTGAAAAACTGAAATTTAATTTGTAAAATGAATTCTTTTTTTTTAATTTATAACCCTTAATTTAATATAACCTCTTCTGTAAAAATACTATAAAAGACTAAGTCTTATTATATTAGCCAATAAAATAAAATTCAATTGACTCATTGCTGTTGTAATTAGCGTCTTCAAAAACCTACAGATTGTAGAACATATATGTAGGAAATATAGAGACAATCACAAGGCATCCTACAATGTATTGAATACTTTTCTCTCTAGAGGAAAATGTGATGAACTGTCTCTTTTGCTTTGAATTTTGAAAGGTAACCTGTGATTGGGTTTTTAGCTAAAAAAAAATCGATTTTGTGTATCCGAAATCACAAATTCGATTAAATTGTGAATGTGGCAAATGTAAGCACATGGAATCTACAGAATTTCATATTGATGCTGTTTGGAGTTCGTATTTAATTTATGCGCGTAACAGATTGATCCAGCAACAGCAAGAGCGCCAGCAACAGCGGCCACCATTATTTTAGAACCAATGTATTTCAATTGCTCAAGTTAGATTAGACCAGCACCGGCAACGTCAACAGCTTCGTTAGACCAAAGTCCTAAATTTGTTGTTGCTATTCCATTACAACCAAGTGAAATTCAGGGGCACCATATTGCAGAAAAAAAAATATTGAAAATTTTATTTTGCGCACTTCGCCATTGTTGTGCTTTCAGAGGCTATTTATTAATTTATATTTTTTTGGACTCATCAGTTGGCAATGAGAACCTTTGTCAAGACGCAACTTTCGATTTGTTCAGTTCAACATATATAAAGTTTTTGCGAAAAACTTAATGTGAACTATAACCAACAAGATTAAAATTGTAGTCATTAAGTTGGAAAGAAAGAAGTTTAAGTCCGTGGTCAGACTAAGTTAATGAAATGAAGGTTTTAATTTAATACAAACAACGTAGCATGTTGTATTAAAGTAAAATTAAAAAAACAACTAAGTAGAAGACTCAGCACTAATATTGGACTTTGTTGAATTATTGATTCAAATTAGCTTTTTAGGGCCTTTATTTCATCAAAAATTTGCGTTTCGTCCCGGTAACTCACTTGGACTCATCAGTTGACAGTGAGTACCTTTGTCAAGACGCAACTATCGATTTGTTCAGTTCAACATAATATAAATTTTTTGCGAAAAACTTAATGTGAACTATATCCAACAAGATTTAAATTGTAATCATTAATTTGGAAAGAAAGAGGTTTAAGTCCATAGCCAGACTAAGTTAATGAAATTAAGGTTTTAATACAAACTCTATATACTACGTTGTAAGAAAATAAAATTAAAAAACAACTAAGTAGAAGACTCAGCACTAATTTTGGACTTTGTTCAATTATTGATTCAAAATAGCTTTTTACGGCTATCTTATAAAAACATCGACTCAAAGGAAAAACAATGGAAAGAGATTGGAGATTCGCTATGTGTACTATACTGACACTTCGTTTACTTTTTTTATGACACAAAGTGTCAAACAAAAGTAAGAAGACGATGATGGTGCTGGTGGCAATGTGTTTCAAGTTCTTTCGCTGGTCAGCGTTCTGTTTGCTGTTGACGGTGCTGGTGCTGTTGCTGTTGCTGTTGACTGTGAGAATTAAACAAATAAAAGAGATTGCAAATTTCAAAAGTGAAGCATTTAAACAATTTTCTAATGTTCACTATTAGATAATAATCCTTTCAAACTAAATAGGGGAGAAGGAAACAATGGAAAATGGAAGAAAACAAAATAAAAATCAATTTATATTTGGTGCATTTAAAAACTGAAATTCAATTTGTAAAATGAATTCTATTTTTAATTTGTAACCCTTAATTTAATATAACCTCTTCTGTAAAAATACTATAAAAGACTAAGTCTTATTATATTAGCCAATAAAATAAAATTCAATTGACTCATTGCTGTTGTAATTAGCGTCTCTAAAAACGTACAGATTGTAGAACATATATGTAGGAAATATAGAGACAATCACAAGGCATCCTACAATTTATTGAATACTTTTCTCTCTAGAGGAAAATGTGATGAACTGTCTCTTTTCCTTTGAATTTTTAAAGGTAACCTGTAATTGGGTTTTTAGCTAAAAAAATCGATTTTGTGTATCCGAAATCACAAATTCGATAAAATTATGAATGTGGCAAATGGATGTAAGCACATGGAGTCTACATAATTTAATATTGATGCTGTTTGGAGTTCGTATTTTATTTGGAGTGTCGATCTTAAGCTCGTAGAGGCCGGACGTCGAGGTGCGCGCACAAATAATTAAGCAAAAGTCAACAAAAATGATTGCACATTTTTATCGCGAGTGTTTTTAAAAAAAATATTAATACACACTCGTTAGAGAAACCGAAAAAAAACCCTTCGCATGTGCTGTAAAGAATAAAATAATATTCACTCACGTCGTTGGAGGAAAGAAAAAGATACCTACTCGCGCTGTGGAAAAAATAAATAAAACGCATTCGCACAGCAAATTATCCTCTTATCTGTCCCAAGACCTTTGTGCTTAACTGCCTCTTTCTTATCTACTGTGGGCATCGTATGACCATCTAATGCTTGCGGTAAATGGATAAGAGCATCTGAGTTTGTCTTATTGTGCTCAGTATTTAAATTGATTTTTTATATGCAAGCTGTCTTATGGGCATAACACCTAAGACAGTTTGTTTATTACAGAAATTAATTTGGATTTTCACTGCATGGTTCGACTTCTTTTCTTTTAGGGATGCGTGCTTTTATTCCTAACAGAGTAAAAAGCATCAAGCCTAAAGAAAAGTCCTGGATTAATTCTGAGTGTAAAGAAGCTATAAGGCTCAAAGAAGTAAGTTTCCGATCCTACAAAACCAACCCTACGGAGGAAAATCGGAAAAAAGCACAAACAAGCAAGGAACTTATGCAACTCCGTTATTGAAAGAACCAAATTTTGCACGACCAAAAATTACGGCAAAATATTCTTCCGTGTCCCAAAGGCAGTAAAAAGCATTTGTCCAGCCTGTCCCTAAGAAAGGTTACCCATCCTCCCCCTCCTCCTACCGACCCATAGCACTGACATTCCTTCTTTCTAAGTATGGAAACACTGATTAACCGTCAGTTTAAGGAATATCTCGAAGATCAAAAGCTTCTCCATGACCGTCAGTATGGCTTCCGCAGCAACCGTTCCACTGGTGATCTGATGGCATATCTCACCGAACAGTGGAACAAATCTTTACATCGCTTTGGTGAAAGTAAGATTATTGCTCTTGATATCTCCAAGGCATTTGATAGATTTTGGCATGAAGCTCTCTTATCGAAAATGCGTGCTTTTGGGATCGATAATACTCTTGTTCGTTGGATTAGAAGCTGTCTTCTGGACTATTCAATACAAGTTATATTGGACGGATTCAAGTCTGATTCCCACAAAATAAATGCAGGGCTCTGTTCTGTCTCCGACTCTTTTCCTCATTTTTATAAATGATCTTCTGTCTGTTACTTCTAATCCACTTAACTGTTTTGCTGACGACTCTACCCTCAGCTTTTCATATTCGTTCGATAATTCACGTCCTTCGCCTTCGGACGTACAATTGCAACGGTGCCGTATGTCAAGCTCATTAAACTCCGATTTATACAGCATTGTCAAATGGGGTAATAGGAATCGTGTGGAGTTTAATGCTTCGAAAACTCAATGCTGTCTTCTGTCGTTAAAGCTAAACATACCCCCAATGCCATTGTCCATGAATGGCACTTACATCGAAGAAACCGAAAAGCTCTCAGTACTCGGTATGTGTGTCAACGACGACCTCCGTTGGAATGACCATATATTTGAGATCGCTAAGAATGCTGCTAGGTGCTTAGGTTTTCTGTATCGGTGTAAGAAGTATTTTTCCCCATCTGATCTGGCTACATTTTATAAAGCGTTTATACGCCCTAAACTCGAGTATAACTCCCACCTCTGGGCAGGTGCTTCGCAAACATCGCTACACCTGCTTGATAGAATACATATTCGAGCGTTAAGATTGATAGGAAATAGAACTGCGGCTGAAACAACTGCCCCTCTCGAACACCGACGCAATGTTTCATGTCTTTCCTTATTTTATCGTTTCTTTTACAAAAAATGTTCACTCGAAGTAACCAGTTGCATTCCTCCCCTTAAAAGTTTCTCCCGTAATACTCGTCTTGCAAGGAATGCTCATCAGTTCACCCTTGAGCCCAATTTCGGACGTACCGTGAAATATAGGGATTCTTTTTTAGCCGAACGACAAGAATTTGGAATAGTTTACCCGGCGAGATTTTCCCTTGCCATTTTGATCTGCAAACATTCAAAACCAATGTTAATCAACACCTCCTATCTCTCCCCTCCCTATCTTCCTAATGCCCGCGCAGTGTGTTACATTAAAAGGGAAACAAGTAGTCCCTTGTGCGCGCGTTAATTATAAAGAAAAATTGCTCAAGTTAGATTAGACCAGCACCGGCAAAGTCAACAGCGTCGTTAGACCAAAGTCCTAAATTTGCCGTTGCTATTCCATTACAACCAAGTGAAATTCAGAGGCACCATATTGCAGAAAACAAAAACAAAAATATTGACAATTTTATTTTGCGCTCGTCGCCATTGTTGTGCTTTCAGAGGCTATTTACTAATTTATATTTTTTTTTTAATAATGGAAGAAAAACTTATTGAAATGGTAAGAGAAAATACATTTCATTCAAAATAGCTTTTTACGGCCTTTAGTCCATCAAAAATTGGTGTTTCGTCCCGGTAACTCACTTGGACTCATCAGTTGACAGTGAGTACCTTTGTCAAGACGCAACTTTCGATTTGTTCAGTTCAACATATATAAAGTTTTTGCGAAAAACTTAATGTGAACTATATCCAAGAAGATTAAAATTGTAATCTTTAAGTTGGAAAGAAAGAGGTTTAACTCCGTGGCCAGACTAAGTTAATGAAATGAAGGTTTTAATACAAACTCTATATAGTACGTTGTAAGAAAATAAAATTAAAAAACAACTAAGTAGAAGACTCAGCACTAATTTTGGACTTTGTTCAATTATTGATTCAAAAAAAGCTTTTTACGGCTATCTTATAAAAACATCGACTCAAAGGAAAAACAATGGAAAGAGTTTGGAGATTCGTTGTGTACTATACTGACACTTCGTATACTTTTTTTATGACACAAAGTGTCAAACAGAAGTAAGAAGACGATGCTGGTGCTGGTGGCAATGTGTTTCAAGTTCTTTCGCTGGTCAGCGTGCTGTTTGCTGTTGACGGTGCTGGTGCTGTTGCTGGTTCAATCTGTTCCGCGCTTAATTTCCTATGAAATTAAATATTTAAGTAGGGTTCTATTATGACTCGCGATTCCCCACAAATAATTGGCGAATGCGAATATTTGGTATTACTGTTTTTATTACCTCGAATGATTCTCCTTCAACAGGACAAAAATCATCCGATCCACAATTTGGATATTCAAACAGGCGAACAGCATGTATTGGTTTTGGTGTAGGCGAGAGAAAAACCTATCGAAATATTATTTATTACAACTCCATATTTCTCTCTCCTTTTTTTCTGTTTTCTAAACTATCGATAGTCCAGCTAGTTCATGAAGCTGTAGAAGGAACAGCCTGTTATTAACAAAAAAAAAACTGTAGAAATGGCTTTTCACTGCATAATTGTCCTTGAACGAAACTATCTGAATCTGAATGAAGTTCAGTTCGTAGTTGAATGTACCCAATGCCATAAACACACTTGGCGTTCATTTTTCACTGGCTGATTACATTGCAAAAACGTCATATAGTCACAAATCGAATGGAATTTTCTATTGGATTTGAAATTTCAGATATGCAAAATCCGTTTTTGTTTTTGTTTACGAAACTACTTAGGTAGTAGTTTACCTTCAAAATTCGAAACAAAAAGAAAGTCATTCAGTTGTTTCTCACATGTTTCATCAATAAATTTTAGAATGCCTTTGGATTTGTTCCTTGTTTCTGTATATCTGTATGTGATACTATCGGCTGTGTATCAGCTATGTGGACAAACCTCCGAAAATAATTGAAGTACGCGTTGGAAATGTCAAAAACACAGCAACGCGTTACGAACTCAAACGATGCATGACGATTAAAACCAAAATCAATGTAACGCATGCGATGCAAACCGATTTTGAGGTTATGAATCTTGTCCGATTGTCTCCGACAGCAAATTCATTGCGGAAATTTGTCCGAAGAGCAAAAAATTAAAAATATCAACAAAATTAAATGAAAAAAAATACCGGAATGTCTCCAGAACAAGGAAAAGAACTGTAAGTAAAAGTCTTTATGTATTTGTATCGTATTTTTATATTTTGTTTCATTTCTTTCAGAAAAAAGAAAACAAACCAAAGACAAAACGATCGACTGGTTGACTTTATGAAAACAAAGCCAGACATTGCGAGAAATTTCACCAGCCGCTAGCCCGAGAAGACAAATGCATTTTGGGACAGAGTTAAATATGCACTAAACTCTCTGGATCCGCCGTGTAGGCAGAAACTCGCCTGGAAAAGTTTGTACAAAAAAATACTTAAAATAATGGATTAACGCATTTTTTCTTAAACTAGGTATGGAGCGACTACAGACGTAGATTAAAAAAAAAATTGTGACTTACCAAAAAGAATGCACTGCAACAGGTGGTGGTCCATTCAAACAAAAATCCTTCACGGATTTAGAGGAGTGTAATTGATCTGATAAACGCATTAAACACAAATCGCAGTCTTGGTATTTATGGCATCATGACATTTGTTTTATATGTCAATTACTTGCGATGGTACGCGTGTTCCTTTTTGTTCCGATTCGGATACCATGATAGGGCCTAATATATTTTAAGTGCCTGTCCATACGGTGATTGTTGAGTGCACTCACGGCACAACAGCTGTGTCCATATTGTGTTGTGATAACCCATGTACTATAGTTTAAGTGTGACAAGGAAAAATAATAATAAAACATTCTTGGCTCTTTCACACCTACACACTCAATAATAGAAAACGGAACAGTATAGAAATGGAACTGTAATATCCGCAAAAAATTCAGTTCGGTTCATGAGTATCTGCACCCTTCGCCACTTCACCCTTCCTGTCCACAAACTCACCCGTGAGTTCACTCAACAATCACTGTATGGACAGGCACTATGTTATTATCTAATAAATATACTTTCAATCAACCGTTTAATATAACTTGTTCGCAAAGTAGTAAGCTATCGAGTTAAATATCAGTTTCGAAAGCAATTGTCAACGAAAATAGTTTCAAGGTGCGAAATTTCCGATTTTCGAAGAAATGTATCTAAGATAATAAAATTCGAATACTTCTTTCCGAATCTCGTATGCCTGCGTACCAATTATCCGTTTTCGAACAATTAAACTTTCGAATCGGTTTTCAGAGAAGGCCACCAGAGGACATGGGGCGAAAAGATGAGTGCGGCTAACTTCATTCGTTTTTTGTGAACAATGAGATGATGACAGGCCGTACTCTGAAATCGGATTCGAAAGATTGTTTGAACAGATAATTGATGCTCAGGAATCCGAAATACGGAAAGGAATATCCGAATTTTATTTTCTTCTTTCGCAAGGAATTGTTGAATGATGAACATAAAATTCGGACATTCCTTTCCGTACCTCGGATTCCTAAAGGGTTATTCCAGAAAGCGAAGCGGATCGTATTGAAAGCGATCCCTCAATTTCGATCGTCTTCGCCTTTGGGTATTCTCAAATGCGAATGGGGCGAAAATGATAAATCCAATTTCCTATATCCATTTCCACTTTTTCCTCTCTGTCTCTCAATTTATCGAGTCTGACTCTCAATTTTTCCACTGACATCAATTTCTCCATGCTCATTTCTAATTTTCCAATTATTTTTCGAAAATTGCATTAATATTTTCCAAACATTTGACAGCTGTTTATCGTCATTAATTTTTTTGTATCCTTTGTTAGTTATATGTTGATTTTTAAAATTTGTTAATCTTATAACAAAAAGTTAGCCCTATCACAGGTTCCGCCGTAGCAGAATCGTACTACGAATTCCGAACAAAGGTCTTACTGCTCCCATCGTAACGAAAATTTTCGTAAGAAATTCGGAGTTCGATTGGTATCACTAAACCAGAACGAATAGTGTATTGTGTATGTCGTGTGAAACAGTAATGTAAGTATTTTCAGTCTAAAGAACAAATATTTAACAAAATGTTAAATGTGAATACGAACAGAGCTCAATTCCAGTCTTTAGGATATGCCCCAAGAGAAGCCATAAATTGTCCAGGGATTGTGGTCGAGTGGATTAAATGCGTCTCTTAAAATCCTACGTTGTAATTTTAATTTCCGTTTTATACAAGCGTTTTCTTAATTCATTTCATATAGTAATCGCAATTGAATCCATTTCAGAAAACTTTCTGCAAAACACAATTAAAATATACACAATAAAAGTGACATTTTGTTTTGCTTTTCACATTTTGACACAAATCAACTGATTCCGAAGAGGTTTGGATAATGGCCGATTCGGTTCGGGGTTTGTGATTTGAATTTTTTCGCTTTCGGGGCGTAGCGTTTCGTTCGGAAATTTTCTACGAGGGAATCTGTGATAGGGCTGATTTAAATTTTTTAAAGATCCACACGTAATCCTCCAGCAATGCGTCACACAACAACCTATCGCTTTCAAAACAACCCCCTGGGTATCAATTATCCGTTTTCGAACGATTTAACTTTCGAATCGGATTTCAAAGTAGGGGCAGTTATTCAGCCCTATCAGAGATTCCCTCGTAGAAAATTTCCGAACGAAACGCTACGCCCCGAATACGAAAAAATTCAAATCACAAACCCCGAACGGAATCAGCCATTATCCAAACCTCTTTTCGGACTTTCGGAATCAGTTGATTTGTGTCAAAATGTGAAAAGCAAAACAAAATGTCACTTTTATTGTGCATATTTCAATTGTCTTGAAAAAAAGTTATCTAAAATGCATTCAATAGCGATTATTATTGTGAGATAAAACAAGAAAACGTGTGGAGAAACCGCAAATTAAAATTACAACGTCGTATTTTAAAAGACGCTTATAATCTACTCGACCACAATCCCTGGGCAATTTATGGCTTCTCTTGGAGCCTTTGGAATTGGGCTCTGTTCGTATTCACTTTTCACCTTTTGTTAAATATTTGTTTAGTTTTATATTTTGTTCTTCTTTGAAAATATTTACATTTTTCTTTTAAATGCGTGTTAACAAACTGTTTCTCACTACATCCGAGCAAAATAATTGTTCGTAGAAAAATTAATAAAATTTCCTATTCGTTCGGGTTTAGTGATAACAATTTTCCCGAACTCCGAAATTCTTACGAAAATTTTCGTTACGACGGGAGCAGTGATACCTTTTTTTCGGGATTCGTAGTACGATTCTATTACGACGGAACCTGTGATAGGGCTGATTATTTAGAGCTCTGATCACGAACCGATCGAATTTCGAGTTAAAAAAGGGCCAAGTTAAGCTCTGAGGGATCCGAGCTAAGGAAAAACATTTTTTTTAGTTCAGTGCCCCGCCCGCAGTTCAAAAAAAAAAAAAGAAAAACGCCTAATGTAGTTCATAATATGCATAAGCACCTATTCATTTCACATTTCTTACCCAGAAATAAAAATTAGATACTCGCCGAGTTCAAAAAGCGATTTGAACTTTCATTGGTATCATTTCATGTCATTGTCATCGCACTGACTTCTAGACGCAAAAATCAAGCCGACACTTTGCCAATCATCGTATTTTGGAACATTGAGACTTGTGCCAGCTGTGCGAGACGCGAGCTAGCGATGAACAATCAGTGCAATGACGGTTCAATGACCTTTTTTAATGTGTAATTCCCGCTGCCATTGATTCCGTAATAGAACCCTAGTCGGCAAATAAAATGCTTTTCCTTTTGTAAGCTTTGACAAGTTTTCAATACAACAGTATCGTAGCAACTTTATTTCTTTGCTTTTTTAACATCTTTACCAGTATCATCCGGATTGTCTGCATTCTCTCTCGCCTTTTTGGCTCTAATTCCTGCCAAGCGTGCGTCTGATCGTGCCTAAAACCAAAAATATAAAGTTACAAATAGTTGAACGATACAAAAAAGTACCTTTCGGAGGTTAGCGAAAGCTCCAAATGAGTTTTCCCTCTTGGCTACATCCCTGTAGGTGATCACAGGAACTTGCTTTGTTAGCACCATTATCTTCTTCGACTTTAGCTGCTCAGCGAACTTGCACTCTTCAGGAGTCGATTCATATTTTCGAATCTTCTTGTTGTTGATCGGGAATAGGACTAACTTAGTCTTGTATTCTTTTAAACGTTGGATATTCGTTTGACGGGACTCGATCGACTTGTTAAGACGTCTCTTGTCAACAGATATACCAATAGACTTCGCAAATGCAGGGGTTAACCCAGCACTCTATCAAATACACACATGTATTTTAACTTATTAAAAAAATTATAATAAAATCATTTCTTTACCTTGAGTTCATCCAATGTGAATCCTCTACCTTGACGTAATTTGGTGTGATAACGAATAGTTGGGCACCTGATAACTGGGCGAAGTAAGCCGGCAGCTGGGCAAGGGAATAGTGATTTGACCGTATCAACCCTATTTTGACGCCTTCTCAATTTCCTAGCAGGCTGATTGAACCACGTCTTCACATGTCTCTGCCAGTGTTTGTGAAAATGGGCATTTGGAATCATATTATTACCTTTCCCCATTTTACTTTTATTCTAGAACAAATGAATAAGTCACTATTTGCAATTATACGATGAAGTTTCTCTTTAGTCATATCAACCTCCTTCCTTAAAACAATTTTTTAATATCAAGCCGACGACATATTTTTATATTTGTATAATAAAACGCTCAATTGCGGCTTTAAAGAAATTATTCTTTCGAACAATCTTACATATATCCGCCTTTTAATAACATACATACATTAAGCATGTATAATTAGAACGGCTAGCTACTTACTACGTCATATATAAAAAATAATAATAAATAATTAATTTTAAACGATTTAATTTGGCATTGTTAATTTCAAGCTTAATATGAACTTTTAAAAAAAATCAACTATTTAGCAAAAAGAAAAATGCAACTCACCTACAACAATCGACTACAATTGCTAAAAGGAAAAGGAAATTCTAGCTTGTAAGCCACGTTGTTATTTTTTTTAAATCTTTTCTAAATGTTTCTTTACTTCATTTATATGCAGGGTCAAAAGATTAATATAAGGGCCAACCTATAGAATCCCAGAATGATAATTTCCACCATAGAAAAAACAAAGAAGAATGCTGAAATTGATGTTAATTTTACATAGCTCTTCACTGGCTGAACACAATGACAGCCGCAGCCGCAACATGTAGAAAGAGCCGCAGAGATTTGTCGTTATGTGTCGTACGGATTTTTTAAAACAGCCCACGATGGAGCCGTACGCTTTTTTGACTTTTGAGATTTTATTGATGTCATCTGACTGATTTGAAGTCAGTATTCATTTTAAAATTGCAAATTATTGTTTTTAAGTCAATGCAAAATAAAATGGAAAACAAATATTAATAATTTTTCTGCAGTTTTGTGTTTTATCTTTATATATTTTTTTATTACTTAGATTTCATAAAATTTCATTGCACGCAAGGCCCTTATGGAGGCTTTCGTCAATTGCGTTTTTTTTGTTTTGACAACCAAAAATAATAATTACGCACGACAAAGTTAAAAGTAAACCAACTAATGCGGCTCCGTCTATATTGAAGTCAGCCAGTCAAACTGTAAGTCAGTCCATGCATTCGGCTAAAGATGGGTGTGGTGAATTAAATTAAATATATTGGCCCATATTCATATGAGTCATATTTTAAACTCAAGTCTAGATGAATTGGAGTCTAAACTTATCACCTTATACACAAATACTATTCAAAGAGAATTTGATAGCTCTGTTTAGTAAGACGAAAACAGCAATTTATCAAAACGACAGGATATACAAAAAAAAAAAACAATTTTTTTAATTAAAATAGTGCTATTTTATCTTAGCAAATATTAAACTTTTGACGTTTTGAAGAGTTAAAAGCAACTTAAAGAAAGCTTCTGGGGTGACTAACGTTAGATTAGAGTTTTTATGAAAGAAATTAACTTAAAATGTTTATGAACTATATAAACTCGGGTTTAGTTTAGAATCAACATGATAACAACGTATCAAACATCTATGAATATGCGCTATTAAAAAAGTTTAACATTTTAGTTAGAACTCGTTCTTGTCACTTATTTTTCAATGTAAAAAAACATGTAGGTACGCAGCTGAACATTAGTGTTTTTTGCGTTTTATCTCTTATTTTTTTTAATAAGAGCTACAAAATAAAACAAAAACTAAGACATGGCAACCTGCCTTTTGCTCGGATAGTATGTATGAATGTATTCATTTATTCAGTAAATTCTACTTTTTTCTACTACAAAGTTTTAATTACACAATATATACAAAAAAAAAAGATTAAAGTCATAAGCGCAAAATAATAGTCACTTAACTCGACACAATAATTAGTGTAAAACTAGGTTGAAACTGTTAAAACATCAGCTTTTGATTTGAAGAAATATTTATATTTATTGAATAATAAAAAGAAAAGGAAAAAACTTATATTTTTATTGAGAGAATAAAAACTAAAAGACTATATTAACTAAAGTACAATATAAAAGCATGATATAAGAGGGAATAGGAGATGGACTTTGGGAATTTGGGGCGATTAGGGTTAACATGGCGGGAGAAGTTTTAGGATAGGATGAAGGATAGAATATAAGTTAGGATCGGAGAGGGTGTTGGAAGGGATAGGAGGGGACAGGAATGGATAGAATGTCTGCTGTAGGAGCAGTGGCATGCTTGCAAGCACGGCTTAGGTCGCCTGGGATAGGGGGGATCTTGCCCCCAGAGTCAGACCTCACCTCTCTCAAAAACATAGAAACATGCCAATAATCCATACACAAAAATACAAAACTGAAAACCCATTATGGCAGTACCTCAGTTGGAAACACCGCACCTGAAAATTGAAGGGACCCTGCTGGTGACGATGCAGGGCTATATTCCCGCCCATCCAGGAATCCGATCAGTTGCGATCGGAATTCCCCTATATTCGTTATGGAACAGAAGAGCCTATCCGCCTTCAAGCCATACTTACTATTTTCGGCCGAAGGCCTCCGCGCGCCTTACCGCACCCCCTGAAAAACTTATAAGTTTAGCACACCATCGTGCTCCGTAAGTAGAATCACAAACAAAACCTTAATTTCATTTCTCACTTTGGCGTGATTCACATAAGTATACTATTTTATTAAAATTATAGAAGTTCACAAAGAGAACAAAAATCAACAAAACCAAAAAAGGGAAAACAAATGGTATGATTATACTTAAAACTGAAATTATGGTAGATCTTAACGGCACTAAATAAAATCCAATTAACTAGTTCAAAATTTTGGGTAAAAAGTGTGGGGTCACCCGGTTTGAAAAATTATTTAATTACTATCCCGTCCTCGGAGGACGGACCCGCAAAACACCACCCACAACTCGACCGCCTCTTTGGGTAGAGATATCTGATCCGCACTTTATCCTACCTACCAAGAGCTCTTTGTAAGTGTTTAAGGGAGATGGGTTGCAAAAGATTGCTCACTGGGTCGGATCCTTCGCGAGCCAATGCCTTCCTTGCCTTTTTAAAGGATCCTTGCTTATGGCAAATCAATATTTAATTCACTTAAAGCCAAAAATCGTTTTAAAAATCAAAAGACAATACCAGACACTCGAAATAGTGATAACAAAACGAAATTAAATTAAAATTGTGTATATGTACATAAATATAGGTTAAAATAAGAAACAAAAAAAAAAAAGGAAATATCAGGCCTAGTGGGTTTTTTCCTTCCGCTACCTAGCGGGGAGGGGTATCCCGTAAGGCCGGGTTGCAGGATCCTGTCACGGGATTGTGGGTTAACCAGGCTTTCTCTTTACAATTTACTTTGCTTCTGGTTTCTTGTTTTATAATTTGTTTGATTTTTTAAACGTCACTTTTAAATTACTGCTTCAAGTTGAAATTAAGGGCGATTCTGGCTTACTTATATATACATAACTTAATCTTTGTATTTTTACTTGGGGCGTCATGGAATCCCACGGACGCTGTTCCTGGGCTGATTCGCTACTTGGCTGCTTTTCCACTGGGAGCGGTTTCCCGATGGCCGTTTATTTCTCTTCCTCTTGACTTTTGAATGAGACCTCTATGACGGCCCTTTGCTGCCGGAATTCGCCCTTAACACCATCAAGAAAAAAAAATGTTTGCACCTACATTAGCTGTATGCTTAGCTATAAAATCCTATTATGATATTTTATTGCACTCACCCCTTTTTTGAATTTCAACAAATGTCCACCTTATTAATTCACTCTTAGCGGTGTTGCTCAGCACCGTCTTCCCGTTTCACTAGTTGCCATAAGGAAAATTCACTTTAAGCTATCATTTGTTATGTGTAACACTTACATATCTTATTTTTGTTCGCTGTAAATTTTTTTTACAAAAAAAACTATTGTTTTATTTGCCTCACGACTAATGAATTTTAATGTTCAAATTTAAAATTGAAATTATTAACGTCCGACAGACACATCCGACACTTATGCTTTCTGGCTTTGAAGTATCCAACGAGCGGTAGTTCTTATTGTCGGCTACCTGTTTAAACCGCTTCGTTGGAAAGAAAATACCTTTGTTTGCGAAATCTCTCAGAGTTTGAAGTCCTGAGTGCTTACCACAACCGCTACAATTCGAATTGCAGCACAGCAACTCTAGGCACAATTTTTCCAATCCCTTTCTACTAAAAACTCTCCAAAGTACCTTCACCGAAGGTGCAAACCGTATTTTGCACAGTTTGGGGGGCTTTTAGAAGAAGAGGCACCTGTGCAACTCAGGCCTTCTCGCTCTTTTTGAGATATCGAAAATGAACTGACATTTCTCAAATTCAATCCAATAAATAATCCGTATCAATTTCCGAAGTTTCGTCATTTCTTATATTTTATTTTTTTTTGGCTTATTATCATGTCAAGGAACCCCGAGGTTTAATGCGGTAGATGATTTAAATGACTTTGGCTGAACGAAAATAATATCAGACGATCCCCGAATCCTTATGAAGGACAAACTTGGTTCACAGAAATGTGACAATGTGATGTTTTTGTTTTATTGAATTGACTTCAAACAGCCTACCTTCGGTAGTGCTTTGAATTAGCTATCCGATACATATGTGATATTTTATTAGCCGTCTAGTGCAATATATCAATCCATGCAGTACCTGATATTAATATTCAAATCCTTTTGTTTGTTATTTGTTTTAACTTCCTTTGGCCGATTTTCCGAAATAAAAATTACAATTTTTTAGTTGTTCGGCGAGTGTTTTTCGCGTCTTGTTACGTTATAATCAATTACAATGGTTCTGCGGTGGAACCTTCTGATTGATGGCTTCTTTGACAACAGTGACGGTGACTAGGCTGCCTACATATTTGCTTCATTCACAATGGGGAAGAACCCAACTTCTTTCACAGCGCCGGGACTATTACCTCTGCCTTCCCATGTACACACCCTTTTGGATGCCGATCATCGTTCTATCCTACAATTATCCTTTGCCCAGAAGAAATCGCTGCTACCCCGGAATTCACTTTTGATTCGTACCGGTATGTGGTTAAACTTTCTTTTGCATTTCACAGATTTTTAGTAATATATAATAAATGTAATTAAAGGAGCCACATGTTATGTTCCTTACTCTTGAGGGTGAATGTTGTCATCGTGTTCGAGTTTCTCAGATGATGGTCCAAGCCAAGCTCTATTAAAATCTCACAGTTAGTATATTGTTTACGTTAAGGACTCCACAGGAATTCGTACAGAAAATAATGTATAAGTAGGTCGATTTATAGACTATCACAGGTGAATTTCCAAAATCAAGTTCGAAATATTGCACGTCGTTGGTCGTTTATTCTATATCCCAGTGTTACGGAGAAAACTTGGATATTTATTGTATTGTCAGGCTGGAGGTCGTTTAAACCTAGTATCACATAAAGAGATTTGAATATTAATATCAGGTACTGCATGAATTAATATATTGCACTAGACGGCTAATAAAATATCAGAGATGTATCGGATAGCTGATTCAAAGCACTACCGAAGGTAGGCTGTTTAAAGTCAATTCAATAAAAAAAACATCACATAGTCACATTTCTGGGAACCAAGTTTATCCTTCATAAGGATTCGGGGATCGTGTGACATTATTTTCGTTCAGCCAAAGTCATTTATTTCGCCTACCGCATTAAACCTCGGGGTTCCTTGACATGATAATAAGCCAAAAAAAGTAAAATATAAGAAATGACGAAACTTCGGAAATTGATACCAATTTCTTATTCCTTCTTTTTCTCCTATCTCATTGCCTTAGGTCTTTGGCATGGAAGATCCCTATTCGCTTACTTGCTAGGTTCTCTAGCTCGTATAAGTTTTTGCCAACCGCTTTAACAATACGACATTTCGTAAATTGTTGACACAGTTTAGAGGCGATACGTTTTGCGGTGTCGCTAAGGACGAAATTTCGCTTAAAAACTTCTTGGACAGGAATATATCTTATGTTTTGTATTTGCGTGCAGTTTTCTCATTCGTCGTCAATATATTTTCTTTAATTTTAGACCTTATAAGTTGCAACCTATCTTTTCTTGGTAGGGTCAACAGATCGCCATATCCCCTAGTGCGTTCAACTTTTCCACCAACGTATAACTGCTACCGTGCATCACCATATTGTACCCAAAGAGAGCAAAGTATGGTGACACTCCGATAACCGAATGTACTGAGCTTCCCAACGCTGCTGCGATATCACTTAAGTGCATATCCCAGTCGCGTTGGTCCTCCTTCAAGTATGAGCGTATTGCGGCAAGCAGCGTTCTGTTGACCCTTTCCAACGCGTTGGATTGCGGCGAGTAATTCGCCGTTCGGAAGTGTTTAACACCATAACTTTGTAAAAGGTTTTGGAATTCTTTGGCTAAAAATTGTTTTCCGTTGTCAGAATGTATTATTTGGGGGACTCTGTACGCATTGAAAATTTCATCCCGCAAATATTTTATAATGCTGCTGGAGTTGGCCGCTCTTAATTGTTTCAGAAACACGAACTTGCACAGATGATCTAACACGACGAAGACATATACGTTTCCCGCTTTCGACCTAGGGTAAGGACCTATAGAGTCGACATAAAGTTTTTGGAAGGGACGGTCTGTACAAAAATTGTTTTCGATAGTAGGACGGAGAACTTGATTGGACGATTTGCTTTGCTTACAAACTTCACACTTAGACACGAATTGCCTAACCTGAACGGTCATGTTTGGCCAAAAAAAGTATTGTCTTAAACGGTGGAAAGTTTTGGCGATTCGTCCATACGCAACCTGGGGAAGATTATGGGCCTTGGCTATTATGATTTCTGTTAAGCCGGATGGTATCCACAAGCACCAGGTGTATTCTACTAAGTATTCGTCAATGCTTTTAGGGATAGTTCGTTTATAGACAAAGTCGTCGTCAATCTTAAGATCCGGTAGCTCTCCCTTGTGGTCCTGAACTGTACTCAAGAGGGATTTGTATTCGTCCGATTTAAATTCATCGCTCTCCAAATCAATCAGTGGGGCTACGTTTTTCCAATCTAAACTGTCCAGATGTGCTCGAGAAAGAGTATCTGGCACAACATTAAGTGATCCTTTTCTATGCTCTATAGAATAGAGCCGTTTGTACATGGCAAGGCAGAGGTAATAGGCCCGGCGTGGTGAAAGAAGTGGGGTACTTCCCCACTGTGAATGAAGCAAACATATAGGAAGCCTAGTCACCGTCACTGTTGTCAAAGAAGCTAACAGTCAGAGGTTCCACCGCAGAACCATTGTAATTGATTATTACGTAACAAGACGCGATAAACACTCGCCGAACAACTAAAAAAATGTAATTTTTATTTCGCAAAATCGGCCAAAAGAAGTTTAAACAAATAACAAACAAAGGGATTTGAATATTAATATCAGGTACTGCATGGATTAAAATATTGCACCTATCTTTTCTTGGTAGGGTCAACAGATCGCCATATCCCCTAGTGCGTTCAACTTTTCCACCAACGTATAACTGCTACCGTGCATCACCATATTGTACCCAAAGAGAGCAAAGTATGGTGACACTCCGATAGCCGAATGTACTGAGCTTCTCAACGCTACTGCGTTATCACTTAAGTGCATATCCCAGTCGCATTGGTCCTCCTTCAAGTATGAGCGTATTGCGGCAAGCAGCGTTCTGTTGACCCTTTCCGACGCGTTGGATTGCGGCGAGTAATTCGCCGTTCGGAAGTGTTGAACACCATAACTTTGTAAAAGGTTTTGGAATTCTTTGGCTAAAAATTGTTTTCCGTTGTCAGAATGTATTATTTGGGGGACTCCGTACGCATTGAAAATTTCATCCCGCAAATATTTTATAATGCTGCTGGAGTTGGCCGCTCTTAATGGTTTCAGAAACACGAACTTGCACAGATGATCTAACACGACGAAGACATATACGTTTCCCGCTTTCGACCTAGGGTAAGAACCTATAGAGTCGACATAAAGTTTTTGGAAGGGACGGTCTGTACAAAAATTGTTTTCGATAGTAGGACGAAGAACTTGATTGGACGATTTGCTTTGCTTACAAACTTCACACTTAGACACGAATTGCCTAACCTGAACGGTCATGTTTGGCCAATAAAAGTATTGTCATAAACGGTGGAAAGTTTTGGCGATTCGTCCATACGCAACCTGGGGAGGATTATGGGCCTTGGCTATTATGATTTCTGTTAAGCCGGATGGTATCCACAAGCACCAGGTGTATTCTACTAAGTATTCGTCAATGCTTTTAGGGATAGTTCGTTTATAGACAAAGTCGTCGTCAATCTTAAGATCCGGTAGCTCTCCCTTGTGGTCCTGAACTGTACTCAAGAGGGATTTGTATTCGTCCGATTTAAATTCATCGCTCTCCAAATCAATCAGTGGGGCTACGTTTTTCCAATCTAAACTGTCCAGATGTGCTCGAGAAAGAGTATCTGGCACAACATTAAGTGATCCTTTTCTATGCTCTATAGAATAGAGCCGTTTGTACATGGCAAGGCAGAGGTAATAGGCCCGGCGTGGTGAAAGAAGTGGGGTACTTCCCCACTGTGAATGAAGCAAACATATAGGAAGCCTAGTCACCGTCACTGTTGTCAAAGAAGCTAACAGTCAGAGGTTCCACCGCAGAACCATTGTAATTGATTATTACGTAACAAGACGCGATAAACACTCGCCGAACAACTAAAAAAATGTAATTTTTATTTCGCAAAATCGGCCAAAAGAAGTTTAAGCAAATAACAAACAAAGGGATTTGAATATTAATATCAGGTACTGCATGGATTAAAATATTGCACCTATCTTTTCTTGGTAGGGTCAACAGATCGCCATATCCCCTAGTGCGTTCAACTTTTCCACCAACGTATAACTGCTACCGTGCATCACCATATTGTACCCAAAGAGAGCAAAGTATGGTGACACTCCGATAGCCGAATGTACTGAGCTTCTCAACGCTACTGCGTTATCACTTAAGTGCATATCCCAGTCGCATTGGTCCTCCTTCAAGTATGAGCGTATTGCGGCAAGCAGCGTTCTGTTGACCCTTTCCGACGCGTTGGATTGCGGCGAGTAATTCGCCGTTCGGAAGTGTTGAACACCATAACTTTGTAAAAGGTTTTGGAATTCTTTGGCTAAAAATTGTTTTCCGTTGTCAGAATGTATTATTTGGGGGACTCCGTACGCATTGAAAATTTCATCCCGCAAATATTTTATAATGCTGCTGGAGTTGGCCGCTCTTAATGGTTTCAGAAACACGAACTTGCACAGATGATCTAACACGACGAAGACATATACGTTTCCCGCTTTCGACCTAGGGTAAGAACCTATAGAGTCGACATAAAGTTTTTGGAAGGGACGGTCTGTACAAAAATTGTTTTCGATAGTAGGACGAAGAACTTGATTGGACGATTTGCTTTGCTTACAAACTTCACACTTAGACACGAATTGCCTAACCTGAACGGTCATGTTTGGCCAATAAAAGTATTGTCTTAAACGGTGGAAAGTTTTGGCGATTCGTCCATACGCAACCTGGGGAGGATTATGGGCCTTGGCTATTATGATTTCTGTTAAGCCGGATGGTATCCACAAGCACCAGGTGTATTCTACTAAGTATTCGTCAATGCTTTTAGGGATAGTTCGTTTATAGACAAAGTCGTCGTCAATCTTAGGATCCGGTAGCTCTCCCTTGTGGTCCTGAACTGTACTCAAGAGGGATTTGTATTCGTCCGATTTAAATTCATCGCTCTCCAAATCAACAGTCAGAGGTTCCACCGCAGAACCATTGTAATTGATTATTACGTAACAAGACGCGATAAACACTTGCCGAACAACTAAAAAAATGTAATTTTTATTTCGCAAAATCGGCCAAAAGAAGTTTAAACAAATAACAAACAAAGGGATTTGAATATTAATATCAGGTACTGCATGGATTAAAATATTGCACCTATCTTTTCTTGGTAGGGTCAACAGATCGCCATCCCCTAGTGCGTTCAACTTTTCCACCAACGTATAACTGTTACCGTGCATCACCATATTGTACCCAAAGAAAGCAAAGTATGGTGACACTCCGAAAGCCGAATGTACTGAGCTTCCCAACGCTGCTGCGATATCACTTAAGTGCATATCCCAGTCGCGTTGGTCCTCCTTCAAGTATGAGCGTATTGCGGCAAGCAGCGTTCTGTTGACCCTTTCCGACGCGTTGGATTGCGGCGAGTAATTCGCCATTCGGAAGTGTTTAACACCATAACTTTGTAAAAGGTTTTGGAATTCTTTGGCTAAAAATTGTTTTCCGTTGTCAGAATGTATTATTTGGGGGACTCCGTACGCATTGAAAATTTCATCCCGCAAATATTTTATAATGCTGCTGGAGTTGGCCGCTCTTAATGGTTTCAGAAACACGAACTTGCACAGATTATCTAACACGACGAAGACATATACGTTTCCCGCTTTCGACCTAGGGTAAGGACCTATAGAGTCGACATAAAGTTTTTGGAAGGGACGGTCTGTACAAAAATTGTTTTCGATAGTAGGACGAAGAACTTGATTGGACGATTTGCTTTGCTTACAAACTTCACATTTAGACACGAATTGCCTAACCTGAACGGTCATGTTTGGCCAGTAAAAGTATTGTCTTAAACGGTGGAAAGTTTATGCGATTCCTCCATACGCAACCTGGGGAGGATTAAGGGCCTTGGCTATTATGATTTCTGTTAAGCCGGATGGTATCCACAAGCACCAGGTGTATTCTACTAAGTATTCGTCAATGCTTTTAGGGATAGTTCGTTTATAGACAAAGTCGTCGTCAATCTTAAGATCCGGTAGCTCTCCCTTGTGGTCCTGAACTGTACTCAAGAGGGATTTGTATTCGTCCGATTTAAATTCATCGCTCTCCAAATCAATCAGTGGGGCTACGTTTTTCCAATCTAAACTGTCCAGATGTGCTCGAGAAAGAGTATCTGGCACAACATTAAGTGATCCTTTTCTATGCTCTATAGAATAGAGCCGTTTGTACATGGCAAGGCAGAGGTAATAGGCCCGGCGTGGTGAAAGAAGTGGGGTACTTCCCCACTGTGAATGAAGCAAACATATAGGCAGCCTAGTCACCGTCATTGTAGTCAAAGAAGCCAACAGTCAGAGGTTCCACCGCAGAACCATTGTAATTGATTATTACGTAACAAGACGCGATAAACACTCGCCGAACAACTATAAAAATGTAATTTTTATTTCGCAAAATCGGCCAAAAGAAGTTTAAACAAATAACAAACAAAGGGATTTGAATATTAATATCAGGTACTGCATGGATTAAAATATTGCACCTATCTTTTCTTGGTAGGGTCAACAGATCGCCATCCCCTACTGCGTTCAACTTTTCCACCAACGTATAACTGCTACCGTGCATCACCATATTGTACCCAAAGAGAACAAAGTATGGTGACACTCCGATAGCCGAATGTACTGAGCTTCTCAACGCTGCTGCGATATCACTTAAGTGCATATCCCAGTCGCATTGGTCCTCCTTCAAGTATGAGCGTATTGCGGCAAGCAGCGTTCTGTTGACCCTTTCCGACGCGTTGGATTGCGGCGAGTAATTCGCCGTTCAGAAGTGTTGAACACCATAACTTTGTAAAAGGTTTTGGAATTCTTTGGCTAAAAATTGTTTTCCGTTGTCAGAATGTATTATTTGGGGGACTCCGTACGCATTGAAAATTTCATCCCGCAAATATTTTATAATGCTGCTGGAGTTGGCCGCTCTTAATGGTTTCAGAAACACGAACTTGCACAGATGATCTAACACGACGAAGACATATACGTTTCCCGCTTTCGACCTAGGGTAAGGACCTATAGAGTCGACATAAAGTTTTTGGAAGGGACGGTCTGTACAAAAATTGTTTTCGATAGTAGGACAAAGAACTTGATTGGACGATTTGCTTTGCTTACAAACTTCACACTTAGACACGAATTGCCTAACCTGAACGGTCATGTTTGGCCAATAAAAGTATTGTCTTAAACGGTGGAAAGTTTTGGCGATTCCTCCATACGCAACCTGGGGAGGATTATGGGCCTTGGCTATTATGATTTCTGTTAAGCCGGATGGTATCCACAAGCACCAGGTGTATTCTACTAAATATTCGTCAATGCTTTTAGGGATAGTTCGTTTATGGACAAAGTCGTCGTCAATCTTAAGATCCGGTAGCTCTCCCTTGTGGTCCTGAACTGTACTCAAGAGGGATTTGTATTCGTCCGATTTAAATTCATCGCTCTCCAAATCAATCAGTGGGGCTACGTTTTTCCAATCTAAACTGTCCAGATGTGCTCGAGAAAGAGTATCTGGCACAACATTAAGTGATCCTTTTCTATGCTCTATAGAATAGAGCCGTTTGTACATGGCAAGGCAGAGGTAATAGGCCCGGCGTGGTGAAAGAAGTGGGGTACTTCCCCACTGTGAATGAAGCAAACATATAGGCAGCCTAGTCACCGTCACTGTTGTCAAAGAAGCCAACAGTCAGAGGTTCCACCGCAGAACCATTGTAATTGATTATTACGTAACAAGACGCGATAAACACTCGCCGAACAACTAAAAAAATGTAATTTTTATATCGCAAAATCGGCCAAAAGAAGTTTAAACAAATAACAAACAAAGGGATTTGAATATTAATATCAGGTACTGCATGGATTAAAATATTGCACCTATCTTTTCTTGGTAGGGTCAACAGATCGCCATCCCCTAGTGCGTTCAACTTTTCCACCAACGTATAACTGCTACCGTGCATCACCATATTGTACCCAAAGAGAGCAAAGTATGGTGACACTCTGAAAGCCGAATGTACTGAGCTTCCCAACGCTGCTGCGATATCACTTAAGTGCATATCCCAGTCGCGTTGGTCCTCCTTCAAGTATGAGCGTATTGCGGCAAGCTGCGTTCTGTTGACCCTTTCCGACGCGTTGGATTGCGGCGAGTAATTCGCCGTTCGGAAGTATTTAACACCATAACTTTGTAAAAGGTTTTGGAATTCTTTGGCTAAAAATGGTTTTCCGTTGTCAGAATGTATTATTTGGGGGACTTCGTACGCATTGAAAATTTCATCCCGCTAATATATATGCTGCTGGAGTTGGCCGCTCTTAATGGTTTCAGAAACATGAACTTGGACAGATGATCTAACACGACGAAGACATATACGTTTCCCGCTTTCAACCTAGGGTAAGGACCTATAGAGTCGACATAAAGTTTTTGGAAGGGACGGTCTGTACAAAAATTGTTTTCGATAGTAGGACGAAAAACTTGATTGGACGATTTGTTTTGCTTACAAACTTCACACTTAGACACGAATTGTATTCTACTAAGGATTCGTCAATGCTTTAAGGGATGGTTCGTTTATAGACAAAGTCGTCGTCAATCT